>CM046342.1:31497746-32073336 GCA_025403435.1 Artocarpus heterophyllus | reverse complement strand
CTTGTTGAATTCTGAGTTGGGAATTATCGTTGTAAGGTTGTGATATTTTCAAGGTTTTGACACATAAGCACATTTGTATGATTTTACATGATTGTGCTATCTTACTAAATTATTATATATATGTTTGCTTATGTTTGGTATATGATTCTTTATTATAGATTGAAAATGTCTAAAAATGCTTTATCATCGATACTTGACAAAAACCAATTAACTGGCGAGAATTATAATGATTGGAAACGGAATCTGGACATCGTCCTATCCTTTGAGAAACTGAAATATGTACTGATAACCCCTTGTCCTCCCGAACCTACAGGAGACTCAAGTAATGAGCAATTCCAAGCGTACGACCGCTGGAAAGATGCTAATGATCAGGCCCACTGCTATGTTATGGCTAGCATGAACAACGTGCTGCAGGCTCAACATCAAGATTATGAGACTGCGAAGCATATCTTGGATAATCTTAAGGACATGTTTGAAGGCCATGCCATAACAAAGCGGCAAGGGGCGCTTCGGAAACTCTTAAACTGTAGACAGAGACCAGGGACATCTGTAAAGGAGCACATGATGTTGGTCATGGGTTACCTCGCTAAGGCTCAAACCAATGGAGCCGACATCGATGCTGAAACTCAAGTGACTATGGTCTTTTAGACTCTGTCTAAGGAATTTATTCCATTTAGAGCTACTCTTAATTTAAGTAATAGACGGGATATGACCTTGATAGAACTGATGAAACAGTTACAGGAGTTTGAACTGCTGATCAGGGAGTCTCCTGCTGGTGGTGAGGCCAACGTGGTAGCTGCTTCTGGTTCCAATCCTAACTCTGGGAATGGAAAGAAGCAACGGGCCAAGAATGGGAAGTCTTCTATTCCTGCTACTACCAAGAGCAAGAAGAAGAAGAAGAAGAAGAAGAAGAACCCAAAGAAGCTTAAGTGCTTCTTCTGTGGTAAGGTCGGGCATATAAAGAAGCATTGCAAGAACTTCCTTTCCAAGGGAGGTAGGTGTGATCTTCTATATTTAGAAACTTATTTGGTTGAGGAATCCAGTGACATCTGGGTCATAGATTCCGGTGCAACTAATCATGTTTGTGTTTCTCTGCAGGGATTCAAAGAAACGAGAAGTCTGCTGTGTGAAAACTTAACGCTTCGGATGGGCGATGGATCCTTGGTCTCAGCAGAAGCAGTGGGAGATGTCCATCTTTATTTTGATAATTATAGGAATTTAATTTTGCGAGATTATTTTTATGTTCCTATAATTAAAAGGAATTTAATTTCTGTATCTTCTTTATTTAAGGACTCCTACGTGGTATCTTTTAATGAAAAAGTGGTGATTCGTAAAAACAAATCTTTTGTCTGTTCTGGATGGATGCAAAATAATCTATATTTTATCAAACCTAAGATGGACTTATTGCTTAATGCTGAGATAAATGATAATGACTCAAAAAGACTTAAAACTTCTCACTCTAATAAGACTTATCTTTGGCATTTGCACCTTGGCCATATTAACCTGAATAGGATTCAAAGGTTGGTAAGGGATGGACCTTTAAGTCACTTAAAGGTGGAATCTATACCTCAATGTGAATCTTGTTTGGAGGGTAAAATGACCAAAAGACCATACGGGTCTAAGGGCAATAGGGCCGAAGGGGTTCTAGAACTTGTGCATAGTGATGTTTGCGGACCAATGAACATCTGGGCACGAGGAGGGTATGAGTATTTCGTCACTTTTACTGACGATTACTCAAGATATGTGTATGTGTACCTGATGCACCACAAAAGCGAAACTTATGATAAGTTCAGGGAGTTTCGGGTTGAAGTGGAAAAGCAATTAGGTAGACCCATAAAGGCACTTCGATCTGATTGAGGTGGGGAATACCTTTCTGATGAGTTCTTGGGACACTTGTTAGAGAATGGGATTTTATCCCATTTGACTGCGTCGGGTACTCCACAGCAGAATGGCGTAGCGGAGAGAAGGAATGGGACTTTGTTGGACATGATTAGGTCCATGATGAGTTATTCATCATTGCCTTTATCCTTTTGGGGATATGCACTACAAACCGCATGTTATCTTTTGAACAATGTGCCTTCAAAATCGGTCCCTAAAACTCCTCACGAGGTGTGGACAAGATGGAAGACATCCTTAAACCATATTCGCATATGGGGATGTCCAGCTCATGTCCTGTTTAAGGATTCGAATAAGTTGGAAGCACGTTCGGAAGTTTGTGTGTTTGTAGGATATCCAAAAGGGACTAAAGGGGGTTATTTTTATAACCCAAAGGAAAATAAAGTCATGGTTTCAACTAATGCAACTTTCCTTGAGGAGAGTTACATGGATGACTTTAAACCTTGAAGCAAAGTGGTGCTTGAGGAGTTAAGGGGTGATCTGTTCACTCCGAAGGTTCCAAACGAAACCATTCCGATCGGTGTAGAAAAATCAAACAAACCTAAATAACAACCTCAGGGGCTTCGGCGTAGTGGGAGGATTGGACGTCAACCTGAGAGGTATATGTTCAATAGGGAGGTCTTCTTGGCTGAACCGGATGAACATGACAGGGATCCTTATACTTACGCAGAAGCTATGGAGGATGTTGATTCAAGACACTGGACAGAGGCCATGAACATAGAGATGAAGTCTATGGAGACTAATCGGGTCTGGGAGCTTGTGGATCTTCCCGAAGGGGTAAAACCCATAGGGTGTAAGTGGATCTACAAGAGGAAAAGAGGAGTGGATGGAAAGGTCGAAACCTTTAAGGCTAGACTGGTAGTTAAGTGTTATACGCAAAAGGAAGGAATCGATTAGGAGGAAAATTTTTCGCCTGTAGCCATGCTTAAGTCCATCCAGATTCTCTTGTCCATAGTTGCCGCTCTCGACTATGAGATTTGGCAGATGGATGTCAAGACGGCTTTTCTGAATGGCTATCTTGATGAGTCCATTTATATGGAACAACCAGACGGGTTCAAGGTCGCGGGTCAAGAGGGTAAGGTTTGTAAGCTGCTAAAGTCTATTTATGGACTTAAGCAGGCTTCTCGTTCTTGGAACATAAGATTTGATCAAGTGATCAAGACTTATGGTTCTCACAAAATGTGGATGAACCATGTGTTTACAAACACATTAAAGATGGGAGGTGGTTTTTCTACTACTCTATGTAGATGACATTCTGCTAATTGGCAATGACATTGGGGCGTTGTCATCGGTCAAATTATGGTTGACCAAGCAGTTTGACATGAAGGACTTAGGTAAGGCTAATTTTGTTCTCGGTATCCTGATCTTTCGGGATAGGAAGAACAAAATGATAGCTTTGTCTCAGGCCGGATACATAGATAAAATTCTCAGGAGGTTTGCAATGCAGGATTCCAAGAAAGGTGGGCAACCATCTAGGTCTGGAATTACTCTTTCTAAGAAGGACTCTCCAAAGTCTTATGAAGAAAGAGAATACATGAAGAAGGTGCCTTATGCTTCGGCAGTGGGTAGTCTCATGTATGCCATGCTTTGAACACGACCGGATATTAGCTATGCGGTCGGAATTGTAAGTCGATTTCAGGCGGATCCAGGGCTGAACCATTGGGTTGCGGTAAAGCATATTTTCAAGTACCTGAGGAGGACTCGAGGGTATATGCTTGTGTATTCGGGTGAGGATTTAACTCCTCTAGGATACACTAATTTAGATTTTTAATCCTGTTTGGATTCTAGGAAATCGATGTCAGGGTTTGTGTTTACTCTGGCTGGCGGTGCCATCAGTTGGAGAAGTGCGAAGCAAGATTGCACTTTGGATTCAATGATGGAGGCCGAGTATGTGGCAGCTAGTGATTCTTCGAAAGAAGCAGTGTGGCTCCGCAAGTTCCTTGGGGATCTTGAGGTAGTTCCTGGTATGAATAAAGCGGTATCACTGTACTGTGATAACAGTGCGGCGGTAGCTAATGCTAAGGAACCAAGATTTCACCAGAAGAGTAAGCATATTGATCGAAAGTATCATGTGATAAAGGACTTCATTGAGGGCAGGCATGTCACGGTGTGCAAGATCGCGTCAGAGGACAATTTAGCTGATCCATTTACGAAGACACTTACTGGGAGAGTCTTCGAGAGGCATGTGGAAGCTATGGGGATGCGAAATTTGTTGTATTTACTCACTTAGTGCAAGTGGGAGATTGTTAGACATGTATGCCCTAAGGAGTAAAAATGTAATATGTTTTTGGAGATATTTTTATCAATAAAGAATTTATTCATTTATATATACCAAATCTTGTCCTCTTTACGTTCATATCTGTTGAATGTATGATGAGCAAATAGTAGTCTAAGACTGTCAGTCTAAACCTTAAGAATTGGGCATATGATGGACTGGTTATGCAGAAGACACGATTCTTAAGGTGACGGTCTAAAACATATGATCCGCAATCGAGGGAATAAAGTTGGGCGCTTCATTCATGTAAAGATTGTTATGTTGTCTATATCCTTTTTGGGAGATGGTTTGTCTTGACCATCGGAGTTGGACTCCGTGAATAGAAACATTGGCACGTTGTCATAGGTGACGATGTGTTGGATCGGGACATAAAGTGAATTGATTTAGATTAATAATTCTGTCTCGCCAAATCGATTCACTTTAGACAGTCATTTGTATTGTATCCTAATCCTACGATGAATAATGGGCCCGTTGTCTCGACTTGTGTCTTTTGATGTGCCAAAGGGTGACACCCACATCTCAATAGTGGTATGCATACAGGTACGTTGGAGGCATGACTCTTGATAGCGTAGACATGTTATTCATAGATATGGAATCCATAGCTCCTCTTTAGGAGTAATGATATCCTCTTATATGCGTTATCCTGTAATTGGAAAACTGGAGCGCTCAACCATTTGGATACATAGGTGTAACCGAATGGTATACTATCTTTGGACGGTAAGTTTTCTAATGGTGAGACAATGGAACGTAAGATAAAAATAATCAGGGAGGTAAGACAGAACTTGTCCTTAAGCCAATTATGGATGATCATATGGGGATGCGATACACTATGATATGTCATGGAGACTTAGCTATGCGAGCTTCGTAATTCTATAAAGTTTGAAAGTGCAGCTCCAAGCTTTTAGTGGAGTAGCGTTGGAGTTGATAATTGTAAAATGTATATCTGGGATATTGGGTTTCATAATTATCATGAGCTTGAACTTTGTAGGTCCATTTTGGCCCCCTTTGCTAGGTCACAAAGTCCTGCAACGACATGGAGTGCTTTTCCAATAATTGGTGACTTATGTTGGATTTATCAGATTGGTTTAAAATTTGTAAGAATCAAATAATTCATGTCTGTTTATCGGTTGAATTAATTTTGTAAGAAATTAGTTCAAGATAAACTTGTTGAATTATTGCGATCAGATAATTCTTGTCTGTTTATCGGTTGTTTTAATTTTGGACAAATTAGAACAAGATAAACTTGTAGAATTATTGTGAATTGATTTATTTTCTTAGAGATTTTCTTGATAAAGTTTGTTTTGATCAGATAACTTCTCTATTGGGTTATTTGAATCAAAACTGAGACTTTATCCTTTAGAATCTCAAGTGAAAAATAAAAGATTCGCGGAGATTTTTTCTCGGGAGTTTGGCCTGCCGAATGATTTGGTCGGCCTGCCAAACTGGCCTGTTCGGCCTACCGATTAGCGGGAGATAAGATTACGCGTTTTCACATGGATCTTATCAGATATTGATCCAAACTTGATTCTGTTTCGAGTTTTTGAGACCTAATCTGATATGGACTGACCCCAGGACCAATAGCTATAAAAAAGGGAGTGAGTCTCATGCTTTACTCAGATCAATTTGAGAGATTAAGAGTGATACTCTTCTAGTGTGCATCTGAAAACTTCCTGAGAGCTTTTGTTCACAAATCATGAGCACTAGCTTTGGGTTCTCTCTATTGGTTGGAAGAAGAGTCACCGGTGGAAGAGCTGTACGTGTGAGCCCACACTCACTCTGGTTGTGGATAGAGAATAGCAAAGAAGACCAGTTGGTTGAGGCTCTTCTGGATCATTACTTCTCTACACAAGTTGCAGAGGTTCTTCACACAAAGGTTAGTAAGATCTGTCTAATTTATACATATAAGATGTCAAACTTGTGTTTTGGAAATTACTCTTATGAAAATTTTTTAAAATTCTGCTGCGCACTTTGTTTCCAACATTAAGTTCCTTTAACTTAAATCATTTCTAAGCTCGAATAAACTTAGATTTCAAAAATGCATAAAAAATTAAAAATTTGAAGAAGTTTAGAAATTTCAAAACTAACCTCAAATCTAAGCTTCAAATCACGTTTTTGGTTAGTCAATCATGCTCCCGAGCCTTCAATCCACCAAAACCCGAAGCTTAAGCTTGATTGGAATTAAAATTTTGAGAGAAAAATGAGAGAGAGAGAAAGAGGCACTTGGGAGAGAGAGACAGAGAGAGAGAGAGGGTGGGAGTGAAGGAGAGTGGAGGAGAATGGGGAAAATAAATAGAGGAAGAGGGAAGGTTTTGCTGCAAGAAAACCGCGTGCAGCACACCGTTTTCAAGTGGGACATGTTTGGTATTTGACAAATTGTTTTGTTTAAAAAATTCAAAATAACAATTTAAAACAATTAAAAATAATTAGAATCCGCTAAAATGATAAAATAACTTTAACTTCAAATTTTCACCAAATTATCAAATTAAGTTTAAAATATTCAATATGGCACACTAATCCACCATTTTACATTCTAATATCATTAAATTAATTTCGGGATGTTATAACTCTCCACCCCTAAAAGAAATTTCACCCTAAAAATTTACAAATCAATTTAGAAACAAAACAGATGCGGATACAACTCTTGCATGCTCGATTCTAATTCCCAAGTGGCTTCATCAACCTCATGATGCTACCACATGACCTTTACTAATGGTATTTCCTGACGATACAAACTGATCACTTTTCAATAGATAATCTAAATTGGCACTTCCTCGTACGTTGTGTCTTCCTAAACCTGCACATCGTGAAATAAAACTATCTTACCTTGCTCAGGTGGACACTTCCTAAGCATTGACACATGGAACACATCATGAACATGAGAAAGTTCAGGTGAAAGGTCGAGCCGATAAGCAACCACACCAACACATTGAGTGATCTCGAACGGTCCCACATACCTCAGTGCAAGCTTTCCACTCACTCAGAACCGCATAATACCTTTATAAGGCGATACTTTCAAGAGAACAAAATCTCCTACTGTGAATTCCAAGGGTCGACGTCTCGTATCCGTATAACTCTTTTGTCGACTCTGAGCTGCCCTCAATCGATCTCGAATTACGATGACTTTCTCGTTGCTATCATGAATCTCATCTGGCCCAAGAATAACCCTATCTTTCAGCTCGACCCAACACACTGGTGACCTATACGGTCACCCATACAATGCCTCAAACGGTGCCATACCAATGCTTGCCTGATAGCTATTGTTGTATGCGAATTCTGCTAGATGCAAATATTTCTTCCAATTCCTGCCGAAGTCTAACGCACAAGCACGCAACATGTCCTCGAGAATCTGAATAACTCGCTCAAACTGCCCATCAGTCTGGGGATGAAACGCTGTACTAAAGTTTAAATTCGTATGTAAAGCCTCTTAAAAGCTCCTCCAGTACTTAGCAAAGCTCCTCCAGTACTTAGCATTAAACCTGGTGTCTCAATCAGATGTGATGGACAAAGGAACTCCATGCAACCGCACTATATTCTGCGGATACAACTCCTGGAGAACTTTCCTCGAACACGTCGACATAAACGGGATAAAATGCACCGATTTCGTCAACCTGTCGACCATAGCCCAAACTACATCATGCCGCTGCTCCGTCCTTGGCAAACCTGTAAGGAAATCCATCGTCACATGCTCCTATTTCTATCCTAGAATAAGAAGCGACTGAAGCTGACCTGCTGGCTTCTGATGCTCGGCTTTCACTTGAAGACACATCGTACACTTGGCCACGTACTCTCGAACATCTTTCTTCATACCTCTCCACCAATATTGCCTCTTCAAATCACGATACATCTTTGTGCTCCCCGGATGAATGCTGAACTGAGACCTATGAGCTTTGTCCATAACGGCTTTTGTCACTTCTGTAATTGCTAGAATTGTGAGACATTCTCGAAAATACAACGATCCATCTGCATGCACTCTCCATTTTTCAAATTGCTCCCCGTTCTAAATCTACATCCAAATCCCTCGTAGATGCTGGTCCTACCACTGATTTTGCTTCACCATCTGAACAAGAGCTGGGGTCGCTTCCATATGGTACACCGAAACTCGATTATAGTCTTTTTAATACTGTAGTCCATACTCGCTCACTGTCGCATCTCTTTTCCAATCTTCAAGAGCCAAATAAGTGAGGATTCCTAAAGACTTCCTACTAAGCGCATCTGTGACCACATTAGCTTTCCTAGGATGGTACTGCAATGTGAAATCATAATCCTCCACATACTCCATCCATCTCCGCTACCTCAAATTAAGATCCCTCTAAGTGAACAAATACCTTAAACTCTTATGATTGGAGAAAACCTGAAATGTCGCCCCATAAAAATAACATCTCCAAATCTTCAACGCGTGAATCTCCGCCGCAAGCTCCAAATCGTGAGTAGGATTATTCTGCACGTGAAGTCGTAGTTTTCTTGATCCATACGCCACCATGCTTCCATGCTGCATCAACACGCATCGAAGGCCACGTCCTGAAGCGTCTGTGTAAACCTCGTACGACTCGTCACTACTAGGAATAACCAATACTAGAGGCGAAGTCAACCGATTCTTCAATTCCTGAAAAGCAAGCTCACATTCTTCCTAATCAATCTTGTCAACGGCACTGCGATCTTCGAAAAATCCTTTACAAATTTCTTGTAATAACCTACAAGACCCAAAAAGCTGCGGATTTCTGCTACATTCCTTGGTCGTTCCCATTACACTATGGCTTCAATCTTGGACAAATCCATAGAAATACCATGCTCGGAGATGACATAACCCAAAAACTTGACCTCTGTCAACCAAAACTCACACTTTTCTTTCTTGGCATACAACTGGTGCTCCCGCAGAGTCTGAAGCACGATCCTAAGATGCTGTTCATGCTCCTCTCAAGTCTTAGAATACACTAGAATATCATCAATGAACACGATCACGAACTGATCTAGATAAGGCCCAAATATCCTGTTCATCAAATCCATGAAAGCTGTCGGAGCATTCGTCAATCCAAATGGCCTCACCAGAAACTCAAAATGTTCATACCAGGTCTTGAAAGTTGTCTTGGGAATATCCTCTTTCTTTATCCTGAGCTGATAGTACCCTAAGCACAAATCTATCTTTGAGAAGTACCGCGAACCTCCCAACTGATCAAACAACTCATCGAACCTGGGCAAAGGATACTTATTCTTCACCGTGACACGATTCAATTGCCGATAATCTATACACAACCTGAGAGTCCTATCATGTTTCTTAGCAAACAAAACATGTGCTCCCCACGGTGACGTACTATACCAAATATATCCTTTATCAACAAGCTCCTGAAGTTGCTTTCTCAATTCTTTCGTTTCTACTAGCGCCATACGATAAGGTGCTACTGAAATCGGTGCTGTACCTGAGAACAACTCAATACCAAACTCGATCTTTTGATGCGGTGGTAATCCTGGCAACTCTCGGGGAAGACATCCTTGTACTCATCAACCATCGGTATCGCTATATTTCTTCTCAAGGCATTGGGCTCACCCTCTAGACTTGCAAGAAAAGCATGACAAACCAGATTCTTTCACCCTTCAAGACATGTCTTCATGAGACGCTCACTCATTAATCGATCACCACCACCCTGGTAAGTGATCATCGTCCCCCTATTAGACACTAGGGTCACTTTTTTAAGCTGGCAGTCTACAACTGCATTATACCTGAACAACTAGTCCATCCCTAAATTACATCATATGATCTCATGGAGAGTACAATCAAATCACTTTTCAAAATCTCATCCCCAATCTTGATTTTACAGGCGTTACATATACAATTCACACACACCTGCCCTAAGGGAGAAGCTATAATTAGGGGTCCATTGAACTCTTCTATCTCTAGTCCCGAGGCATGTACAAAAGAACTCGAAATGAGAGAATGAGTGGCACTTGTATCAAATAAAACGTATGCTAGGGATTGGGAAACTAAGATCGTACCATCAACAACCGCATTACTAGTTTTGGCATCTAAACCTCCTGATGCCATTGTATGAACCGGTCCATCCCTAAGATTACATCATATGATCTCATAGGGAGTACAATCAAATCACTTTTCAAAATCTCATCCCCAATCTTGATTTTACAGGCTTTACATATACAATTCACAATACCCACCCCAAGGGAGAAGCTATAGCTAGGGGTCTATTGAACTCTTCTATCTCTAGTCCCAAGGCATGTACAAAAGAACTTGAAATGAGAGAATGAGTGGCACCTGTATCAAATAAAACGTGAGCTAGGGATTGGGAAACTAAGATCGTACCATCGACAACCGCATTACTGGTCTAGGCATCTGAACCTCCTGATGCCATTGCATGAACCTGAACTGGTGCCTTTCCTTTTCCTCTACCAACATTGCTAGGTCTTGGATTATTCGGCTGATACTGCTATGACAGAGACGACTACACACTAGCTGTATGCAGTGCTCGATACTGCGGGATGTTACTCTGGAAGTTCTGCGGCTGTTGCTCTTGCGCTGAATATGATAGTTGTTGAGGAGAGAACTAAGGAAACTACAACTGCAGAAATTGCTGAGGTGGACGTAGGGTCTGAGGCTGAGGCTAACGACTGGCACCTTCTCTAGTCTGAGATCCTAGACAGGCACTCCTGATCGGGCAATTCCTCTTGATGTGTCCTAACTTGCTGGCAATAATGACAATGAAAGCTGTAGGGATTGCTGCGCCTGCTGCTTGATGAACTGCTACTACCACTGTTTACGCCACCCTGCTTGTTCTTTCCTAGAGTTAGATGACTACTGGTGCTCTTCTTACCTCTCCTCTGTAGCCATCCTGATGCTTTTGCTTGATCCTTACAATACAACGCATAATCATTTTCCACCGATATTGCTGACGACACAAGCTCTCCAAAACTCCTAAGTCATAGAACAACCACCTGTCGTCGAATAGGAGCCTTGAATTCTTCCTAAAACTTTATACATTTTTCACATTTTGATGCCACTATTGATGGAGCAAACCTAGCCAACTCATTAAACCTTGCCTCATACTCTCGAACTGACAAGTCACCTTGCTGCAACCTATAGAACTTAGCCGCCTTCTGGTCCCTATACCCTTGTGAAAAATACCGATCATAGAACAGCTCCTCGAGCCTGTCCCAACTGACGTTACCATTGCGTTCCGAATGCTTAGCTTGCTTCCACCAAGTATTAGCGCCACCCTCAAACTTATATGTAGCAAATTCCACACGATACTCATCTGGCACTCCAAGGGTATCCAAATGCTTCACGATCGACTCTAGCCAATATTTCACCAATTGCGGGTCCCCATTTTCATCAAAAGTCAGTATAGATGCACGCTGAAATTCCTTAAAATACGTATGCCTATGACTAACATCAAAATCCTCCAGTCTGGCCCTAGCTGCCATCTGTCAGAATGCAGCAAACATAGACCTCATCATACCCTCATCATTTCCAAACTTGGCGTCAGTTGTCGAACGACGTCTAGATGCCATTCTCTCACTTTTGAAAACAAAATTTAGACTATCAGTAGTATTTCATTGTCCTACTTATGTGTGCATAATTCCTAAGGTTCATAACCTTGAGCTCTGATACCATTCTGCATGCCCCGAAGAACGGGAGGTGACGTGGTGAATTATTTAAGTTAAATAAACAAGAATTTAGCTAAAAAGTGAGTTTAAAGGTTAAATTAAATATAAAAATATAAGAGTTTCAAAACCTTTTTTTTTTAAAAGGAATTCATAATCATTAAACGGACAAAATCATTGAGGCAATCATTAAATAAGAAATAAAATATTAAAAGTTGCGAGTATGGGTCCCACTGACCCATAACTTGAGCACAACATAGTATTGATAATATAATAATACAATCACAGTCCAAGTGGAGAGAAAATTTAAAATATTATATGCCTTGAGTAAATATTACAAATAACCTACTAAGAGTCTCCTACTGCCCATGAGTCCTGTCTGAAGAATCTTCTCTGAACCTAAGGGAAAATCCACCTAGAGGGGGAAAAGTTTAAAAATAAATAAAATGGAAGCGAAAGGCTCAGTAGGACTATATTTTAAGAAATAATAACTTTAAAAGGAACATATCATTTTTCAGAAAATGATTTAGGAGAAAACTTGAACAATAAGTTTAAACAAGACCATTCTTACCCAAAACAGGTTATTGGTCGACTAGAAAAATCATCATTTGTTTTCCTAGGCAAACCATATGAATAACACCATCGTAGTGGCCCAGCTGGGTTTCAGGACCTGCCCCTAAGGTCGATCGCTACACGACCTGATCTCTGATATGGCATCATGCCTTTATATTCATTTCTATTATTATTCAAAGTCCATTTACCAGATGTTTTCATCAGCATTCATTATGAAGTTCATTTCAATCCACGGTTTATAAAAAGAACGGATAAAATCTCATCTTTCAAACAATCATTTAAAACATTTTGATAAAACCCTTTTTTGAGACCAAAAATCATTTGAAACTGGGTTACCAAAGAAAGGGTAGAGTCCTACCTCGATACTCATGCCAGTGTCCTACACTGTAATCCCGGTCCGCTATATGTTAGCTCCGTAGAACCATGAACAACCCTAAATACAAACTAGGTCTATCAGTATCTAATTTAAGATATCCTATGTTGCTAAACCTTTTTATGATGTCCTAGTGTGCCATTTGTATCTTTAAAATCATTTTATAAAGTTGGGGTTTCAATCGGAGTTCAAAATAGTGAAAATGGGTGAAAATCACAAATTTTTTCCTTGTGCGATCGGCCTGTTGGTCACCCTGGTTCGGCCGGGCCAAAATGCACAGTTCGGCCTACTGGAGAATAGGTCCTATCGGCCGAACATTCTCTAGGTTTGGCCTACCGGACGAATGAATTTGACCTGCCAATCCTTTGAATCCAGCCTGCCGAATTGGAAAAACCTAGAATTTCCAACCATGCATTTTGGGTCTCCCAAAGCCCAAATCTTGATTTCAACATGTTTTTCTCAATTCTCAGGCATGGAAACAAATCATAGATGATAGAAAAACATAATGGGGCACTTTTAAACTCATTTAAACAAGATTTAAACACAAAATCCAAGAAAATCTGAAAATAGAGAAAAATGGAGAAAAATGAGAAATCTTGATTCGAATCCTTTTTTTCTTCAAACAAAGCATAGATCCTAGTTGTTTTAAGTTCGTTTAACTAAAATCAAGTGTTTTTTAAGCTCGAATAAACCTATATTTCAAAAATGCATGAAAAATTGAAAATTTGAAAAAGTTTAGAAATTTGAAAACTAACCTCAAATCCAAGCTTCAAATCACGTTTTTGGTTGGTCAATCATGCTCCCGAGCCTTCAATCCACCAAAACCCAAAGCTTGAGCCTGATTGGAATTAAAATTTTGAGAGAAAAATGAGAGAAAAGGAGAGAGAGGCAGAGAGAGAGAGAAAGAGGCACTCGGGAGAGAGAGAGAGAGAGAGTGAGGGTGAGAGTGAAAGAGAGTGGAGGAGAATGGGGAAAATAAATAGAGGAAGAGGGACGGTTTTGCTGCAAGAAATTCGCGTGCAGCACACTGTTTTCAAATGAGACATGTTTGGTATTTGGCAAATTGTTTTGTTTAAAAAATTCAAAATAACAATTTAAAACAATTAGAAATAATTAGAATCCGCTAAAATGATAAAATAACTTTAAATTCAAAATTTCACCAAATGATGAAATTAAGTTTAAAGTATTCATTATGGCACACTAATCCACCATTTTACATTCTAATATCATCAAATTAATTTCGTGACGTTACAATTAACCACTTCAGAAAACCTAGAGTTAAGATTCTTGATGTTGAACAATAGCTCTCAAGGAGTTTTAGAGTTTCTTTCACTAGAGTACTCAATCTATGCTTCTCAAATGATCTGAATAACAAAAATAACTCATCTCCTATTTATAGTGATCGAATCTGGGGTAATACCTTATCAAATTAAGCTTCAAATTCGAGTCTAAATCAACTTAGAGCAAAAACGCATGACATGCGTTTGTTGATTTACTTGCCGCAGTCGACCATCATACAAAGGCATGGTCGACCATGCCATCGCGATCTAGGAGTTCAAATCAAATTCAAACTCCTCAAGTTGATCTAATTGATCCAATCTCAATCAATTGGATAAATCTTATCTTATTTGACCTAGGTATCCTTTATAGAGCCTCAATTTTAATTCAAATAACCCAATAAAAAAGTTATCTAAGTAAAATAGTCATATAAAGATACACCCATACAAATAAACATTATCCAAATAATTTAACCGATTTATCTTAAATTAATTCAGAAAATTAATTTAACTCATAAACTAACATGAATTTTTAAATCCAATTAACTCAAATTCTAGCCAATCTAATAATTTAACATAAGTCAACAATTTGTAAGAAAAACACGCCGTATTGTTACAGGATTTATCATGACCTTGCAAAGGGACCCGATGAACATATATAGATCAAGCTCCTATAATTATAAAATACAGTATCCCATATACATATTTTATAATTATTAACTATAATGCTACTCCACTAACAGTTTAGAGCTACACTATCAAACTATATAAAATTACAAAGCTCTAATAAGCTAATTGTCCATAACATATCATAATATGTCACATCCCTAAAGGATATCCATAATTGGCTTAAAGATAAATTCCATTTTATCTTCCCGATTATTTGTATCTTACGTTCTACTATCTCACTATTGGAATACTTACTTTTTATAAACAGTATACTATTAGGTTACACCTATGTATCCAAATGGTTAAGCACTCTAGTTTTTCAATTAAATGATAATACATATAAGAGAGTATCATTAACTCTACAACAGAGCTATGAATTCCATATCTATGAACAATGAGTCTATGTCAATCAATAGTTATGTCTCTAAGGTACTGGTTATGTGTACCATCATCAAATCAGAATGTCACCCTTTGGCACATCAAAAGACATAGGTAAAAAATACGGGTCTGTTAGTCATTTCAGGATTAAGATACAATACATATGATTGTCTAAAGTGAATTGATTTAAACTAACAAAATTATTAACTAAATCAATTCATCTTTTTCTCTCGATCTAATATATCGTCACCTATGATAATTTATTAATGTTTCTACTCGTAGATCCCCAGTCCCATGACCAAGACAAGCCATCTCCTGTTAGAGTGTAGACAACATAATAATCTTAGCATGAATAAAGTGCTCAACTTTATTCCCTTGACTGCGGATCTTGTTATTTAGACCATCACCTTTAAGACTCATGTCTTTTGTATAGTCTGACCATTATATACATGGTCTTAAAAGTTTAGACCAATAGTCTAAGACTTTTGTTTACTTATCATATATTCAACAGAATAGGACATAAAAAGGACAGCATTTGGTATATGAATAATAAATAAACCTTTTATTGATAAAATGCATCCAAAAACTTATTACATTATTTAGTCCTTAGGGTACCTTGTCTAACAATCCCCACTTACACTAAGTGAGTAAATATGATATGTTACGCATCCCCATAGCCCCGAGAGGCCATAATATACTTAGGCACGATTAAACACATTTCCATTCACTGTGATGTCCTTTATCATATGATACTTTATTGAATATGCTTCATCTTCTTGTGAAATCTTGGTTCTTTAGTATTAGCTATTGCTACAGTGTTACCACAATACAATGGTACTATTTTATCCATATCGTGAACTACCTCAAGATTCCTAAGCAACTTGTGGAACCACACTACTTATTTTGAAGAATCACTAGCTGCCACATACTCAACCTCCATCGTTGAATCTAAAGTACAATCTTGCTTGATACTTCTCCAAACAATGGCGCCTCTACCTAAAGTAAACACTGAACTAAAAGTCAATCTTCTCAAATCCAGATAGGATTAGAAATCTAAATCAATGTATCCAAGAGTTATTAGATTCTTACTAGAATACACTAGCATATAACCTCTAGTCCTTCTTAGGTACTTAAAAATATGCTTGACTACAACCCAGTAGTTCTGTCTTGGATCCGATTGAAATTGACTTATTATCCTTATCACATAACAAATGTCCAACCATGTGCAATGCATCGTATACATGAGACTACCCACTGCCGAAGCATAAGGCACCTTCTTCGTGTATTCTCTTTCCTCATCAAACTTTGGAGAGTTTTTCCTAAAACGAGTAATTCTAGACCTAGATGTTGCCCATCTTTCATGGAATTCTACATTGCATACTTCTCAAGAATTTTATCTATGTATGCAGCTTGGGAAAAAGCTATCATTTTGTTCTTCCTATCCCAAAAGATTTGGATACTGAAAATATAATTAGCTTCACTCAAGTCTTTTATGTCAATCTGCTTGGCCAACCATAATTTGACAGATGATAATTTCCCAACGTTATTGCCAATAAGCAAAATGTCATGTATATAGAGCAGTAGAAAAACCATCTTCTCATCCTTAATGTGTTTATTTGTTTGAACCCATAAGTCTTGATCACTTGATCAAATCTTATGTTCCAAGAATGGGAAGCCTACTTAAGTCCATAAATTGACTTTAGCAACTTACAGACTTTGCTCTCTTCACCCTTAACCTTGAACCCATCTAGTTGTACCATATATATGGACGCATGAAGATAGCAATTCAGAAAGGACATCTTGATATCCATTTGCCAAATCTCGTAGTCGAGAGTGGTAGCTATGGACAAGAAAAGGTAGATGGACTTAAGCATGGCTACAGATGAAAAGGTTTCTTTGTAATCGATTCCTTCCTTTTGCGTGTATCCCTTTGCTACTAGTTTGGCCTTGTAGGTTTTGACTTTCCTATATGCTCCTATCTTTCTCTTGTAGATCTACTTACACCCAATGGGTTTTGCCCCTTTAGGAATATCCATAAGTTCATGGACTTAGTTAGCCTCCATGGACTTTATCTCAGTGTTCATAGCTTCTGTTCAAAGCTTTGAATCAACATCCTCTATAGCCTCTGCGTAAGTGTAAGGATCCCTATCATGTTCAACCAATTTAGCCAAATAAGCTTCACCATTGAACCTATACCTCTGGGGTTGACACTCAATCCTCCCACTACAACAAAGTCCCCTAGGTTGTTGTTCAATTGATTTTTATACATTGATTAAATTAGTTTCAACTGAAACCTCTAGAGTGATCGAATTATTTTCCAACTCCTTTAGTACCACTTTACTATGAGGCTTAAAGTCGTGACATTCGTTGAAACTACAGCTTTTTTTTTTTGTCTCTTTCGAATATCCTTTAAACACAAAAACTTTCAAAGGTGCTTCCAACTTGTTTGGTTTCTTGTACAGGACTTGGGCCAGACATCCCTATATGTGAATATGGTCTAAGGATGTCTTCCTACCCCTCCATAACTCATGAGGAGTTTTAGGAGCCAATTTTGAAGGCACATTGTTCAAAAGATAATATACGGTTTATAGCGCACATTCCCCAAAAGGATAAAGGTAATGTTGAATAACTCATCATGGATATAACCATGTCTAGCAAAGTCTGATTTCTTCTCTAAGCTACACCATTTGACTACAGAGTGCTCGATGCAATCAAATTGGATAAGATCCTATTCTCTAATAAGTGTCCCAAGAACTCTTCAGAGAGATATTCTCCACCTCGATCGAATAGAAGAACCTTTATGGATTTACATAATTGCTTCTCTAATTCAGCTTGAAACTCCCTAAACTTGTCAAAATTTTTGCTCTTATAATACATTAGGTAGACATACCTAGATCTCAAGTAATCATCAATAAAAGTGGCAAAATACTCGTATCCTCCTCGTGCCTTGATTTCATGGAACCATAAACATCACTATGCATAAGTTCTAGGACCCGTTCGGCTCGATTGTCCTTAGACCCAAATGGTCTATTGGTTATTTTGCCCTCTAAATAATATTCACATTTTGGTATAGATTTCACCTCTAAGTGACTTAAAGGTCTATCTCTTACTAACCTTTGAATCCTATTCAAGCTAATATGACTTAATCACAATTGCCAAAAACAAATCTCATTAGAATGAGAAGTTTTTAGCCTTTTGGAGTTGTCACTAACCTCAGTGTTCAGCAGTGAGTTCATTTTAGGGTTGATAAAATATAGATTGATTTGCATCCATCAACTATAGATAAGAGATTTATTTTTGTGAATTACAACTTTATTATTTAAAGAAACTAAATAAGAGCCTCTAAACAAAACAAGTGATTGAAATTAAATTCTTGTTAAGTTTAGGAACATAAAAACAATCTCCCAAAATCAAAGTCCTATAATTATCAAAGTAAAGATATACGTCTCCCACTTCTTCACCCAACACTAAGGATTCATCACCCATCTAAAGCGTGAAGTGCTCATGCAGAAACTTCTCATTTCTTTAAAGCCCTCAAGAGAAATACAGACATGATTAGTCGCTCCAGAATCTATGACTCAAGTGTCACTTGATTCTTTGACTAAACAAGTCTCAATAACTAGAAGTTCGTACATACTTCTTTTGGATAGGAAGTCCTTGAAATTCTTTTTTATGTGCCCAACCTTCCCGCAAAAAAGAAACACTTTAGTTTCTTTGGGTTTCTCTTATTTTTCTTCTTATCCTTGCCGTTTGCTGGAATAGAAGATTTCTAGTTCTTAGCTCTCTACTTTTTTCCATTCCTTAGGTTAAGATTAGAACAAGATACAGCCGCTAAGTTAGCCTCACCACCAGTCGGAGTTTTGCTAATCAGATTTTCAAACTCCTGTAACAGATTCATCAGCTCCGACAAAGTCACATTCTATCTATTGCTCAAGTTATATGAAGCTCTAAATGGGATGAACTCTTTAGATGGAGTATCAAAGACTGTAATCATCTATGACTCAACATCAATGTCAACTTCATGGGTTTGAGCCTCAACAAGGTAACCCATAACTAACATCATATGCTCAGGAGTCCTCGATCTTTGTTTATAGTTTAAGATTTTTTAAAAAGCCCCTTATCGTTTCGTTAAGGTTTGGCCTCTAAATATATCTTTAAGATTATCCTGAATCTACTGAGCAGTCTCATAATCTTCATGTTGAACCTATAGCTCATTACTCATGCTAGCTGTAATATAATAGTGAGCCTAATCATTAGCATCCTTCCAACGATCATACGCTTGGATTTGCTAATTAGTGGATTCCCCAGTAGGCTCAAGAGGACACGGTGTTGTCAGCAAAAATTTTAGTTTCTCAAAGGAAAGGGTGATATTTAAGTTCCTTTTTCATCATTGTAATTATTGCTAGTTAACATGTTTTAATTGAGAATCGATGATAAAGCATTTTTAGACATTTTAATCTACAATAAAGGTTCATATACCAAATACAAGCAAACATTCCACAACAGTTTAATAAGATAACACAAACAAATAAGAATACAATTGTGTTTATATCAAAACCTTGAAAATATCACAACCTTACAACTATAATTCTCAACTCAGAATCCAACAAGCCACCTAGGGGAGAGTTGCCAAATTCAATTAGGAACATGGATTCCCTCTGATTAGTATATGTCATCCAAGACCCATCTAATCTAGCATATACTAATAATCATTTTCTTTGGCCATTAATTTCATTAACAGAGCTCCTAGTGGAGGCTAGTAATAAAATTAATCTTGCGTGTATAACCTGTTAGACATGTATGCTCTAAGGAGTAAAAATGTAATACGTTTTTGGAGACATTTTTATCAATAAATAATTTATTCATTTATATATACCAAATATTGTCCTCTTTACGTTCATATTTGTTGAATGTATGATAAGCAAACAGTAGTCTGAGACTGTCAGTCTAAACCTTAAGAGTTGGGCATATGATGGGATGATTATGCGGTAGACACGACTCTTAAGGTGATGGTCTAAAATATATGATCCGCAATCGAGGGAATAAAGTTGGGCGCTTTATTCATGTAAAGATTGTTATGTTGTCTATATCCCTTTTGGGAGATGGTTTGTCTTGGCCATCGGAGTTGGACTCCGTGAATAGAAACATTGGCGCGTTGTCATAGGTGACGATGTGTTGGATCAGGACATAAAGTGAATTGATTTGGATTAATAATTCTGTCTTGGCAAATCGATTCACTTTAGACAATCATTTGTATTGTATCTTAATCCTGAGATGAATAATGGGCCCGTTGTCTCGACTTGTGTCTTTTGATGTACCAGTGGGTGACTCCCACATCTCTATAGTGGCATGCATGCCGGTACGTTGGAGGCATGACTCTTGGTAGCGTAGACTTGTTATTCATAGATATGGAATCCATAGCTCCTCTTTAGGAGTAATGATATCCTCTTATATGCGTTGTCCTGTAATTGGAAAACTGGAGCGCTCAACCATTTGGATACATAGGTGTAACCGAATGGTATACTATGTTTGGATGGTAAGTTTTCTAATGGTGAGACAATGGAACGTAAGATAAAAATAATCGGGAAGGTAAGACAGAACTTGTCCTTAAGCCGATTATGGATGATCATATGGGGATGCGATACACTATGATATGTCATGGAGACTTAGCTACACGAGCTTCGTAATTCTATAAAGTTCGAGAGTGCAGCTCCAAGCTTTTAGTGGAGTAGCGTTGGAGTTGATAATTGTGAAATGTATATCTGGGATATTGGGTTTCATAATTATCATGAGCTTGAACTTTATAGGTCCATTTTGGTCCCCTTTGCTAGCTCACAAAATCCTGTAACGACACGGCGTACTTTTCCAATAATTGGTGACTTATGTCAGATTTATCAGATTGGTTTAAAATTTATAAGAATCAAATAATTCATGTCTGTTTATCAGGTTGAATTAATTATGTAAGAAATTAGTTCAAGATGAACTTGTTGAATTATGGCGTTCGGATAATTCTTGTCTGTTTATCGGTTGTTTTAATTTTGGACAATTAGAACAAGATAAACTTGTAGAATTATTGTGAATTGATTTATTTTCTTAGAGATTATCTTGATAAAGTTTGTTTTGATCAGATATCTTTTCTATTGGGCTATTTGAATCAAAACTGAGACTTTATCCTTTAGAATCTCGGGTGGAAAATAAAAGATTCACGGAGATTTTTTCTCGACAGTTCGGCCTGCCTATCAGAAAGTTCGGCCTGCCGAACTGGCCAGTTTGGCCTGCCTATCCCACAGTTCGGCATGCCGACCGCGACAGTTAAGATTACGCGTTTTTCACGCGTATCTTATCAGATATTGATCCGAACTTGATTCTGTTTCGATTTTTGAGACCTAATCTTATATGGACCGACCCCAAGGACCAATAGGTATAAAAAGGGAGTGAGTCTAATGATTTACTAAGATCAATTTGAGAGATTAAGAGTGATACTCTTCTAGTGAGCATCTGAAAACTCCCTGAGAGCTTTTGTTCACAAATCACGAACACTAGCTTTGGGTTCTCTCTATTGGTTGGAAGGAGAGTCACCGGTGGAAGAGCTGTACGTGTGAGCCCACACTCACTCCGGTTGTGGATAGAGAATAGCAAAGAAGACCAGTTGGTTGAGGCTCTTCTGGAACGTTACTTCTCTACACAGGTCGCGGAGGTTCTTCGGCACACTGAGGTTAGTAAGATCTGTTTAATTTATACATATAACATGTCAAACTTGTGTTTTGGAAAATACTCTGATGAAAAATTTTTAAAATTCCGCTGCGCACTTTGTTTCCAACAATTGGTATCAGAGCCGAGGTTTTTACATAAATTTTCAAGTTTGTGATCATGTTATATGCATAAATTTTGTGATCTTAATCTCTCCAATGCTTGAATTAAATTTTATAGAGAGATGGCACTCTAGGTTTCTATATAATATATATGTTGTCATGGATTATATGGTGAATGTTTATTAATTAATTATGGTTGATTAAATTGTTGTTTAATTATTTATTAATTAATTAATACCGGTTATGGTTCCTTAGAGGTTAGAATGTGTATCTAGGTTTTTCATGTAATTAGATGGCGAACTATCATCTCCGTCTAGGAATTATTATTTAATTTTTAATTTGTAAGAATTTTGTAATTAAATAATTATTCAGAGAAGACGGAACGAGAAGTCGGAACTTAAAGATAGATGATGGCGCCTCCAGGTATTTCCTGAGTCTCTAATTTTATGTTTTTGAATTGTTGAAAATAAAATTGATGAATTGCATTAAAATTGTATTTTCTGGATTGAGGGTTTTCTGCTCGGTCGGCATGCCGGACCTCACAGTTCGACAGGCCGAAGGTCACAGATCGGCAGGCCGGACGTACGGTCCGGCAGGCGGACAGGGGGGCAGAAATTTTGGTGCTCTGCCGACAGGCCGAACCTTCATGTTCGGCAGGCCGAACCACCATGATCGGCAGACCGATCACCCAGATCGGCCTGCCGACCGAGAGCAGCCAGGTGTCTAGAAAAGGTGCAATTTTTGGTGCAGTTTTAATTTTATTTTTGGGACGATTCTGAGAAACATTAAATTTGGATATGACCGGAAATATGAAGTGTTCGATTCATACGGGATTGAGGACTTGAAGATGGATATTACATGAAGAAGGATACAGCTTGAGGATTCAAGGATGAAGAATCGATAAATGTCTCGATTATTCTCTTGTAATCTTAGTTTTTCTATTCTCTAGGGTGGAACCATAATATTACGGTTATTATTATTATTATGCTTGTAGCTTTGCTTCATTGCTTTGCTTGTCTGCATTATAATATGATTTACCATGTATATTGATAACATGTCATATAGAATAGGGAGTGCCGCTCATATTAAATTTGTTCATGCGTAATTTCAAAATAAAACCTTGACTTCAAAAGATTGAGTGGGAGAAGGTTTTCGAAGAGAGAACCTAAGGCCTCCATCGTTGGTCCATAGGAAGAACATGATGGTCCCAACCCCTAGGAAGGGATTTCTATCATGTACCAGATTGGATCTCTGAAAGGATAAGGTATTTTAGTATGATTTATGGTTGCACACCCCTAGGTGGTGATTATAAATCATGGATAAAATATTAAAACGGTGGTTATACACTCACGTTAATTTTATTATTAACCTCCCCTAGGAGCTCTGTTAATAAAATTAATGGCCAAAGAAACGATTATTAGTATATGCTGGATCATACGGGTCCTGGATGGCATATATTAATCAGGAGGGGATCCGTGTTCCTGATTGAATTTGGCATGACTCCCCTAGGAGCTTGTTGAATTCTGAGTTGGGAATTATCGTTGTAAGGTTGTGATATTTTCAAGGTTTTGACACATAAACACATTTGTATGATTTTACATGATTGTGTTATCTTACTAAATTATTATATATGTTTGCTTATGTTTGGTATATGATTCTTTATTGTAGATTGAAAATGTCTAAAAATGCTTTATCATCGATACTTGACAAAAACCAATTAACCGGTGAGAACTATAATGATTGGAAACGGAACCTGGACATCGTCCTTTCCTTTGAGAAACTGAAATATGTTGTGACAACTCCTTGTCCTCCCGAGCCTACGGGAGACTCAAGTAATGAGCAATTCCAAGCGTACGACCGCTGGAAAGATGCTAATGATCAGGCCCGCTGCTATGTTATGGCTAGCATGAATAACGTGCTGCAGGCTCAACATCAGGATTATGAGACTGCAAAGCAGATCTTGGATAATCTTGAGGACATGTTTGGAGGCCAGGCCATAACAAAGCGGCAAGGGGCGCTTCGGAAACTCTTAAACTGTAGACAGAGACCGGGGACATCTGTAAAGGAGCACATGATGTTGGTCATGGGTTACCTCGCTGAGGCTCAAACCAATGGAGCCGACATCGATGCTGAAACTCAGATGACTATGGTCTTTGAGACTCTGTCTAAGGAATTTATTCCGTTTAGAGCTACTTTTAATCTAAGCAATAGACGGGATATGACCTTGACAGAACTGATGAAACAGTTACAAAAGTTTGAACTGCTGATCAGGGAGTCTCCTACTGGTGGAGAGGCCAATATGGTAGCTGCTTCTGGTTCCAATCCTAACTCTGGGAATGGAAAGAAGCAACGGGCCAAAAGTGGGAAGTCTTCTATTCCTATTGCTACCAAGAGCAAGAAGAAGAAGAAGAAGAACCCAAAGAAGCTTAAGTGCTTCTTTTGTGGTAAGGTCGGGCATATAAAGAAGCATTGCAAGGACTTCCTTTCCAAGGGAGGTAGGTGTGATCTTCTATATTTAGAAACTTGTTTGGTTGAGGAATCCAGTGACATTTGGGTCATAGATTCCGGTGCAACTAATCATGTTTGTGTTTCTCTGCAGGGATTCAAAGAAACGAGAAGTCTACTTCGTGAAGACTTAACGCTTCGGATGGGCGATGGATCCTTGGTCTCAGCGGAAGCAGTGGGAGATGTCCATCTTTATTTTGATAATTATAGGAGTTTAATTTTGCGAGATTATTTTTATGTTCCTAAATTTAAAAGGAATTTAATTTCTG
Organism: Artocarpus heterophyllus; assembly: GCA_025403435.1. Classification (NCBI taxonomy): domain Eukaryota; kingdom Viridiplantae; phylum Streptophyta; class Magnoliopsida; order Rosales; family Moraceae; genus Artocarpus; species Artocarpus heterophyllus. Next base: position 32,048,701 of record CM046342.1, on the reverse strand, counting down.
TATCTTCTTTATTTAAAGACTCCTACGTGGTATCTTTTAATGAAAAAGTGGTGATTTGTAAAAACAAATCTTTTATCTGTTCTGGATGGATGCAAAATAATCTATATTTTATCAAACCTAAGATGGACCTATTGCTTAATGCTGAGATAAATGATAATGACTCAAAAAGACTTAAAACTTCTCACTCTAATAAGACTTATCTTTGGCATTTGCGCCTTGGCCATATTAACCTAAATAGGATTCAAAGGTTGGTAAGGGATGGACCTTTAAGTCACTTAAAGGTGGAATCTATACCTCAATGTGAGTCTTGTTTAGAGGGTAAAATGACCAAAAGACCATACGGGTCTAAGGGCAATAGGGCTGAAGGGGTTCTAGAACTTATGCATAGTGATGTTTGCGGACCGATGAACATCCGGGCACGAGGAGGGTATGAGTACTTCGTTACTTTTATTGACGATTACTCAAGATATGGGTATGTGTACCTAATGCACCACAAAAGCGAAACTTATGATAAGTTCAGAGAGCTTCGGGCTGAAGTGGAAAAGCAATTGGGTAGACCCATAAAGGCACTTCGATCTGATCGAGGTGGGGAATACCTTTCTGATGAGTTCTTGGGACACTTGTTAGAGAATGGGATTTTATCCCATTTGACTGCGCCGGGTACTCCGCAGCAGAATGGCGTAGCAGAGAGAAGGAATAGGACTTTGTTGGACATGATTCGGTCCATGATGAGTTATTCATCATTGCCTTTATCCTTTTGGGGATATGCACTACAAACCGCATGTTATCTTTTGAACAATGTGCCTTCAAAATCGGTCCCTAAAACTCCTCACGAGTTGTGGACAAGACGGAAGACATCCTTAAACCATATTCGCATATGGGGATGTCCAGCTCATGTCCTGTTTAAGGATCAGAATAAGTTGGAAGCACGTTCAGAAGTTTGCGTGTTTGTAGAATATCCAAAAGGGACTAAAGGGGGTATTTTTATAACCCAAAGGAAAATAAAGTCGTGGTTTCAACAAATGCAACTTTCCTTGAGGAGAGTTACATGAACGACTTTAAACCTCAAAGCAAAGTGGTGCTTGAGGAGTTGAGGGGTAATCCGTTTACTCCGGAGGTTCCGAACGAAACCATTCCGATCGGTGTAGAAAAACCAAACAAACCTGAACAACAACCTCAGGGGCTTCGGCGTAGTGGGAGGATCGGGCGTCAACCTGAGAGGTATATGTTCAATGGGGAGGTCTTTTTGGATGAACCGGATGAACATGACAGGGATCCTTATACTTACGCAGAAGCTATGGAGGATGTTGATTCAAGACTCTGGATAGAGGCCATGAACATTGAGATGAAATCTATGGAGACTAATCGGGTCTGGGAGCTTGTGGATCTTCCCGAAGGGGTAAAACCCATAGGGAGTAAGTGGATCTACAAGAGGAAAAGAGGAGTGGATGGAAAGGTCGAAACCTTTAAGGCTAGACTGGTAGCTAAGGGTTATACGCAAAAGGAAGGAATCGATTATGAGGAAACCTTTTCGCCTGTAGCCATGCTTAAGTCCATCCGGATTCTCTTGTCCATAGCTGCCGCCCTCGACTACGAGATTTGGCAGATGGATGTCAAGACGGCTTTTCTGAATGGCTATCTTGATGAGTCCATTTATACGGAACAACCAGACGGGTTCAAGGTCACGGGTCAAGAGGGTAAGGTTTGTAAGCTGCTAAAGTCAATTTATGGACTTAAGCAGGCTTCTCGTTCTTGGAACATAAGATTTGATCAAGTGATCAAGACTTATGGGTTCTCACAAAATGTGGATGAACCATGTGTTTACAAACACATTAAGAATGGGAAGGTGGTTTTTCTACTACTCTATGTAGATGACATTCTGCTAATTGGCAATGACGTTGGGGCATTGTCATCGGTCAAATTATGGTTGACCAAGCAGTTTGACATGAAGGACTTAGGTGAGGCTAATTTTGTTCTCGGTATCCAGATCTTTCGGGATAGGAAGAACAAAATGATAGCTTTGTCACAGGCCAGCTACATAGATAAAATTCTCAGGAGGTTTGCAATGCAGGATTCCAAGAAAGGTGGGCAACCATCTAGGTCTGGAATTACTCTTTCTAAGAAAGACTCTCCAAAGTCTTATGAAGAAAGAGAATACATGAAGAAGGTACCTTATGCTTCGGCAGTGGGTAGTCTCATGTATGCCATGCTTTGCACTCGACCGGATATTAGCTATGCGGTCGGGATAGTGAGTCGATTTCAGGCGGATCCAGGACCGAACCATTGGGTTGCGGTAAAGCATATTTTCAAGTACCTGAGAAGGACTCGAGGGTATATGCTTGTGTATTCGGGTGAGGATTTAACTCCTCTAGGATACACTGATTCGGATTTTCAATCCTGCCTGGATTCTAGGAAATCGACATCGGGGTTTGTGTTTACTCTGGGTGGCGGTGCCATCAGTTGGAGAAGTGCGAAGCAAGATTGCACTTCAGATTCAACGATGGAGGCCGAGTATGTGGCGGCTTGTGATGCTTCGAAAGAAGCAGTGTGGCTCCGCAAGTTCCTTGGGGATCTTGAGGTAGTTCCTGGTATGGATAAAGCGGTATCACTGTACTGTGATAACAGTGCGACGGTAGCTAATGCTAAGGAACCAAGATTTCACAAGAAGAGTAAGCATATTGATCGGAAGTATCATGTGATAAAGGACTTCGTTGAGAGCGGGCATGTCACGGTATGCAAGATCGCGTCAGAGGACAATTTAGCTGATCCATTTACGAAGACACTTTCTGGGAGAGTCTTCGAAAGGCATGTGGAAGCTATGGGGATGCGAAATTTGCAGTATTTACTCACTTAGTGCAAGTGGGAGATTGTTAGACATGTATGCTCTAAGGAGTAAAAATGTAATACGTTTTTGTAGACATTTTTATCAATAAAGAATTTATTCATTTATATATACCAAATATTGTCCTCTTTACGTTCATATTTGTTGAATGTATGATAAGCAAACAGTAGTCTGAGACTATCAGTCTAAACCTTAAGAGTTGGGCATATGATGGGATGATTATGCGGTAGACACGACTCTTAAGGTGATGGTCTAAAATATATGATCCGCAATCGAGGGAATAAAGTTGGGCGCTTTATTCATGTAAAGATTGTTATGTTGTCTATATCCCTTTTGGGAGATGGTTTGTCTTGGCCATCGGAGTTGGACTCTGTGAATAGAAACATTGGCGCGTTGTCATAGGTGACGATGTGTTGGATCGGGGCATAAAGTGAATTGATTTGGATTAATAATTCTGTCTTGGCAAATCGATTCACTTTAGACAATCATTTGTATTGTATCTTAATCCTAAGATGAATAATGGGCCCGTTGTCTCGACTTGTGTCTTTTGATGTACCAATGGGTGACTCCCACATCTCTATAGTGGCATGCATGCCGGTACGTTGGAGGCATGACTCTTGGTAGCGTAGACTTGTTATTCATAGATATGGAATCCATAGCTCCTCTTTAGGAGTAATGATATCCTCTTATATGCGTTGTCCTGTAATTGGAAAACTGGAGCGCTCAACCATTTGGATACATAGGTGTAACCGAATGGTATACTATGTTTGGATGGTAAGTTTTCTAATGGTGAGACAATGGAACGTAAGATAAAAATAATCGGGAAGGTAAGACAGAACTTGTCCTTAAGCCGATTATGGATGATCATATGGGGATGCGATACACTATGATATGTCATGGAGACTTAGCTACACGAGCTTCGTAATTCTATAAAGTTCGAGAGTGCAGCTCCAAGCTTTTAGTGGAGTAGCGTTGGAGTTGATAATTGTGAAATGTATATCTGGGATATTGGGTTTCATAATTATCATGAGCTTGAACTTTATAGGTCCATTTTGGTCCCCTTTGCTAGCTCACAAAATCCTGTAACGACACGGCGTACTTTTCCAATAATTGGTGACTTATGTCAGATTTATCAGATTGGTTTAAAATTTATAAGAATCAAATAATTCATGTCTGTTTATCGGTTGAATTAATTATGTAAGAAATTAGTTCAAGATGAACTTGTTGAATTATGGCGTTCGGATAATTCTTGTCTGTTTATCGGTTGTTTTAATTTTGGACAATTAGAACAAGATAAACTTGTAGAATTATTGTGAATTGATTTATTTTCTTAGAGATTATCTTGATAAAGTTTGTTTTGATCAGATATCTTTTCTATTGGGCTATTTGAATCAAAACTGAGACTTTATCCTTTAGAATCTCGGGTGGAAAATAAAAGATTCGCGGAGATTTTTTCTCGGCAGTTCGGCCTGCCTATCAGAAAGTTCGGCCTGCCGAACTGGCCAGTTTGGCCTGCCTATCCCACAGTTCGGCATGCCGACCGCGACAGTTAAGATTACGCGTTTTTCACGCGTATCTTATCAGATATTGATCCGAACTTGATTCTGTTTCGATTTTTGAGACCTAATCTGATATGGACTAACCCCAAGGACCAATAGGTATAAAAAGGGAGTGAGTCTAATGATTTACTAAGATCAATTTGAGAGATTAAGAGTGATACTCTTCTAGTGAGCATCTGAAAACTCCCTGAGAGCTTTTGTTCACAAATCACGAACACTAGCTTTGGCTTCTCTCTATTGGTTGGAAGGAGAGTCACCGGTGGAAGAGCTGTACGTGTGAGCCCACACTCACTCCGGTTGTGGATAGAGAATAGCAAAGAAGACCAGTTGGTTGAGGCTCTTCTGGAACGTTACTTCTCTACACAGGTCGCGGAGGTTCTTCGGCACACTGAGGTTAGTAAGATCTGTTTAATTTATACATATAACATGTCAAACTTGTGTTTTGGAAAATACTCTGATGAAAAATTTTTAAAATTCCGCTGCGCACTTTGTTTCCAACATAACCATCATTTCAACGATTTTATCCATGATTTATAATTGCCACCTAGAGGTGTACAATAATAAATCATGCAAAAATAAATTATCCCTTCAAAGATCTAACCTGTTAGATGATTAAATCCCTTCCTAGGGTCGAAATCATCATGTGCTACCTATAGACTAATGATGGAGGCCATGGATCCTCTCTTCGAAAGTCTTCTTCCACTTAATATTTTAAAAGTTAAGGTTTTATGTTAACATGCATGAACAATTTTTAATGAACAACACTCCCTATTTTACATGGCATGTTATGAACATACATGGCAAATCATTTTATAATGTAGACATCCAAAGCAACATGTAAAGCTAGAAGCAAAATAATAAATAGCCATAATATCATAGTTCCATCCTAGAGAAAAGAAAATAAAGATTACAAAATATCATATCAAAACATATTATCGATTCTTTATCTTGTATCTTCTTGTTATATTCTTCTTTATGTGGCATCCGTTTTCTACTCTTCAATCTCTTATAGATAAAAAATTGTTTATTTTCTAGTCATCATAAAATTTCATGTTTCTCATAATTGTCTCAAAAACAAAATAAAAAACTGCACCAAAAAAAGTACCTTTTTTTAAAACTATTCTACCCCGCTGCTGGCCTATCGATTTGAGAGTTTGACCTACCTGTCTGTAACCATGGCCTGCCAAACCAAGAACTTCAGCTTGTTAACCGGTGCTGAATTAGCATTTTTCTAGAAATTTTGAAAAAAAAATTATTTTAAAGTAGTTTTTAATTTTATTTTCAACAATTCAAAAACATAGAAAATTTATAAACATAGAAAAAATAGAACTCCAATCATCTCCATCTTCTAGATTTGTCATCACTTCGAATAATTATTTTAATACAAATTTTTACAAATCAAAATTAAAATAATAAATCCTAGACAGTGATGATAGACTATCATCTAATTACATGAAAAACTTAGATACATATTCTAAACTCTAAGGAACCATAACCAACAAAAAATAATTAAAATAGAAATTTAATCAACCATAATTAATCAACAAACATTTACCACGTAATCTCAAGACAACATTTAATTACATAGAAACCCTAAAGTGCCAACTCTCTAAAAAATTAAATTGAAGTACAGAAGAAAATAAGATCACATAATTCATGTATACAGAATGATCACAAACCAGTAAAATCAACAACAAAAACTAGGATCTGATGCCAATTGTTGGAAAATAATATGCAGCGGAATTTTTTAAAAAATTAAAATCAAAGTAATTTTCAAAACACAAGTTTGACATGCTAAATACATAAATTAATGACAAATATTACATACCTCCTTTGCATATTGAAAGCAGCAGAAATTCGTGAAGAGAATAATGTTCTAGAAGAGCCTCAATAACTGGTCTTCTTTATTATTCTCTATCCATGATCGATGTGTAGGTGGTTGTACATCATATAGCTTTTCCTCCAGTGACTCTCCTTCCAACCACTTGAAAAAACCTACAGTTAAGGTTCTTGATGTTGAACAATAGCTCTCAAGGAGTTTTAAAATTTCTCTTACTAGAGTACTTACTCTATGCTTCTCAAATAATCTGAATAACAAAGAATACTCGAGTCTGGATTAAATCTTATTAGATTAGGCTTCAAAATTCGAGTCTGGATCAACTTCAAAGCAAAATGCATGAAACGTGTTTGCTGATTTACCTGTCACAGTCGACGACAATGCAAAGGCGTGGTTGATTACATCGTTAGGATCTAAGAGTTCGAATCTAATTCAAACTCCTCAAGTTGATATGATTGATCCAATCTTAACCAATTAGATAAATCCTATCTTATTTGAATCGGGTATCCTTTGTAGAGCCTTAATTTTAATTCAAATAAGCCAATAGAAAAGTTATTTAATTAAAATAGTCATATACATATAAACCCATACAAATAAAATATTATCTAAATAATTCAACATGTTTATCTTAAATTAATTTACAAAATTAATTCAATTGATGAACTAACATGAATTATTAAATCCAATTAACTAGAATTTTAGTCAATCTAATAATTTAACATAAGTTACTAATTTGTAGCAAAAACACGCCGTTTCGTTGCAAGATTTATTATGAGCTAGCAAAGGGACTTAATAGACATATATAGATCAAGCACTTATAATTATAAAATACAATATCCTAGATGCATATTTTATAATTATCAATTGTAATGCTACTTCACTAAAAGCTTAAAGTTGTACTCTCAAGATATATAAAATTACAAAGCTCCAATAAGGTAACCATCCATGACATATCATAATGTATCACATCCCCATAGGATATTCATAATTAGCTCAAAGAAAATTTCATTTTACCTTCTTGATTATTTTTATCTTACTTTCAACTATCTCATCATTAGAATACTTACTATTCATAAATAGTATACTATTCAGTTACACCTATACATCTAAATGGTTGAGCGCTCTAGTTTTCCAATTACAGGATAATGAATATAAGACAATATTATTAACCCTACAAATGAACTATGGATTCTATATCTATTAATAATGAGTCTGCGCCTATTAAGAGCTATGTCTTTAATGTACTGGTATGTATACCATCATCAAATCAAGATGTCACCTTTAAGTAAATCAAAAGACATAAGTTATGAATACGGGCCCATTAGTCATTTCAAGATTAAGACACAACATATATGATTGTGTAAAGTGAATTGCTAAAGCAAACAAAATTATTAACCAAATCAATTTATCTTTTTGTCCTGATCTAATATATCATCACTTATGATAATATACTAATGTTTTTACTCAAGGAGTCCCACTCCGATGACCAAGACAAGTCATCTCCTGTTAGGGATGTTGACAACATAACAATTTTAGCATGAATAAAGATTATGGATCTTGTCATTTAGACCATCACCTTTAAGATTCATGTCCTCCACATAATCTATCCATCATATGTATGATCTTAAAGATTTAGACTAATAGTCTTAGACTTTTGTTTGCTTATCACACATTCAATAGAAATGAACATAAGGAAGACAACATTTAGCATACAAATAATAAATAAACTCTTTATTGATAAAATATATCCAAAAACTTATTACATGATTTAGTCCTTAGGGCACCAAATCTATCAATTGCCACTCATATGACTCGAATAGCATAGTAAAGGAAAGACAAGAAGAAAATGCAAATTAACATAAAGCATAGAGCCTAATCACAATTACTGCTGAAATGACATACAATAATGTCTTTAATTAATCATAAAACACATTAAAATAGCTACACATGAATGTCCAAAATCTTTTTTTTGAGTTTATAATTCTCTTCACTTAAGAAATTAACCAAAACATTAGTTGCTTGAAGAAATTAATTGACTCTCTCCTCAAAGATTTCCCTTGGAATCAGGCCCCTCACCATAGTAGTAAGCAGTTGCTAAAAAATAATGAAAATTTAAATAAAAACTGAGAAGGAAAGAGAAGAAAAACAACTGAGAAATATATAAAATAATCTGCCTTCATTGCAAGCTTCTCTAGATCAATCGTTGAGTCATGTATTGTGTGATATTGAAAGTTGAAAGGAATTTTGAGAATAAAAAAGAAGAAAGAATGAAACATTGCTCATGCAAATCCAACAATGAGCCTCATTGGGCGAAAATAAAAATTTTTTGTGTTGAAATTCTCTCAAACGACAAACAACCAATGTTTCACTCTATCTGGACTCAAGAATTGAATAACTCTCAAAGAAATTCTTATTAATTATCAAGTTAGTCAAAAAGATGTAGAAATGATTGGATCTTACTGTTATTTATAATCATTGGGATATTACAAGTGTCTGGATAACTGACTTAATCTGTGCCATTTATCATTAACCACCTTTACTTAGGCATCTAATCTATTTACACTTGTCCTCTCATCAATTTTATTTTAATTGGTTCTAAGCTTCTTATTTTCTCTTCATTTAGCTCTGCCTTTGATCTCGTTTTGGCTTCTTCTCTTGGTTTTTAGCCTTACAGCATTGTTTTTCCTCTCGACCAATGCTTTATTCGATGCGCTTCTTGTTTTATCGTCGTTTTTTCTTTGTTGTTGTTTAGGTTACAAAATTGTCTTTCACAAAATTGTTGATTGGGTTCCAAAATTGTCTTTCAAAAAGAATGAAACATTGCTCTAGTTGCTACTGCATTGGAGTCATTAAAGTCCCTCTCAAAAGATAAGCTCCAGTGCTGACTTCGACTTCAAAAGTTGCTCTTGTTGCTGCTACATCTGTCTCTATTTTTGTCTCAGTGATTCTCCAAACCAAAAACATTGTGATTGTTTGACACATTGAGTCAGAATAATAGTCAGAATTGAAGTCATTAGATCTTTTACTCTGCCATCGAAACTCAAACCAAAAAGACAATCTTGGGCGAAGAAAGAGAGATAGGGGGAGGGAGGGATGAGAGAGAGAGTGGGAGGAGAGAGAGATAAAAAAAGAGGGGAAATTGTGCTGTTTTTTTTTTCCTCTTTTTTAAGAAGATTAAAAATTGTGGCAGCTCAAAATTTTAGGCATATATTTTTCTTGGTTTTATAATTTATAGTACAAAAAAGTAGATTTATTAAAAAGATAGTGCAATGTGAAATTTTCTTTTAACATAGGTTTAATTGTTTTTTTAAAGGCCCATTTTAAAATTCTCGCCTCAAGCCCCAAATTGGCTAGAGTTGATCTTGTTATCGGGTTGATCGAATGTCTCATATCGGTCAACTGTTACTATTCAGGTGGTCATATTTTTTACGATTGGAATTCGAGCCTAACAGATTTTTTGGTTGTTTTCTCATATTTAAGAGATTTTTATGATTGAAAAAGAAATAGGGAAATTATAGTAAATAACACTTTTTCAAAACTAATTGTAGTAAATAAAAAGTTTTAAAAATATTTATAGTAAATAACAATTTAATGATGTAAATAATTTATTTACCCCTTATTTATTGTGAAAATAATTTTTATTTACACTATAAATAGATTTTAGATTCAAATAATTTATTTATCTCCTTGTTTGTAATGTAAATAATTCGTATTTACACAATGAATAAATTATTTATATCGTAAATTTTCTATTTACTATAAATATTTTAAAACCTGTTATTTACTTCAAAAGTTCAAAAAATTTGTTTTTTTTTTCCATATTTTCCTATTTAAAAAAAAAAGAATTTTTCTTTGGATGGTGAACAAGGCTCCAAACGTGCGTAAGAGATTCTCATACTCTTTCAAGGCTATCTAGCATTTTTTTCTCCTCATTAGTAATGCATTTATTTCGAAATCACTCTTGAGCCAAGCTATTGATATTTGCATCAATTGAGTCACATTCTCCTAGGTTCAAACTTGTTTCCAGCCAACTAAGGAGAGATTATTGTGTGTACTAAAATTTTCAAAACCATTCTGAAGTATAGAGATCGACAATTTTTAAATTAGTTAGATGTGGACAAGATAGCCATACATCCAAAGTTAAATTTGGTGGTTGTAGAAGGTGTTGTGAGCCTCGAGTAACTAGATCATTGAATTGTATTGTATAGACCACGCCGAAAAGACAAGCATGATAGTGAAAAAGATTATGGTGTGGTTTCCTCAACAATAGTTAATGTAGGCATATTGCCGAATCACAATAAATAGTCATCAACCTCAATCTCACACCGAATAGCTCTATTCTCAGTTTATGATTGTGGGATGGTTGATACACCTTAATAGCTTCCATTATTTCTTTACTTATATTCCCCATCAGCCCATCCAAGCATGGTAGTGGCATGTGGCCAATCCTAGCTACCTCTAACTGAGTCATGATTTTCTCGCCTTTCTTTTTTAACATTTTCCTACACTGTTTACTCCCCTTAGGCCTAAAAAAAGGCCTTTTCACTATCATCCCTTACCTAAGGTTAGTTTACTAGTGATATTTCTGGCTTAACTTAAAGGCTTCTAAGCCCTTCTATTCCCTTTGTAACTAGAGAGGTAGGCAACCTTGAGTTTAGAGCCACCTCGATTTAGGATATCGAAACAACAACAGGATCAAAAATCAACTCCTAAACTGACTTCGAAAGAGGTCAAAGAGCTTCGATCAAAACCCTATTTTACCTAGTGTTCGTATTTCTTTCTTTACTCCTTTTGTATTTTACAAATTTGATTATTTATTTGGTGATGATCTCTTTATTGCATAATTTTTTGATAATTCATTTTATTGAGTTTTATATAATGTGCTCCATAATATTTGAGATTTTTAGTCTGTAAATTTAATATTGAGAATATTACACAATATGTCATTTTTAAACCAATCTAATTTTTTATGTCACAAATTGTAAAACAAAAAAATTTATGCCACAAAATACAAATTTTGATCTTCTTAAAAAAATCCTCATTTATTTCCCCCTCTCTTTTTTTTTCTCTCTCTCTCTTCTCCCTCTTTTTTTCCCATTTCTCCTTTCTCGCATTGTTTTTAGGCTCATTGGCTCGTCAGATCGCCTTTGTCATCCAATCATCTTTGCCTTCATAATGTTGTCTTCGTCATCACCAGTGCTAGGTCTGATATTCTTCTTCTCTTTCCCCCTCTCTTTTCCTTCTCTCTTCCTACCTCTATGGTTTTCCCAATTTCGTCCACTTCTCTAATGCAGCCAGATCCTTGTCCTCGTCCATGCCGCCATGAACAGGTCAGAGCTCATGATTTAGAAATGTGATTTTTTTAATTTTTTCTTCGTCTCGTTTGTTCTTTGTTCCCCTTTTTGTTTCTTCAATCATTGCTTTCGCTAGACACTGAGATTGCAACAATGATGGAGTTGCATAGAGCTGATGTTGTTGATAAAGATCTTGGATTATGATGGTGATACGACATGTTCATCGGCGTTGATGAATGCTTGCTGCCAATAGATATGGTCGCTCGATGGATATCTAACCAGATCTTTTGTAGCTACATGAGACAAAGAAGATCAAGAGAGGGCTAAGGTTTGATCCGACCCTCCATCCATTGGCTACAGTGCAGGAGATTAAATGGCAATGAAGATGGTGATCATTGGTTTTTGCCCGACCAAGTTTTTTTTTTCCTTTTCTTTTTCTTTTTTGCTAAATATGAATTTTTGTATGTTGATTTTTATGTCGAGATATGATCTATAGCAGTTTAGTATGAATTTTGTCTGTGTTGTTGATGCTGTTTTTTTCTTTTCCTTTGTTCTCGTTTTATATTTCTTTTTTTTTTTTAATCTTTTTTATGGTTTTGCTTGCATTTAGTGGCCGTTGGTGATGTCCGACAATGTCGCCAATAAATTTAGAGATGAGACAGCAGTGGTGAGGAGAAAGAGAGAAAGATAACAGAAAAATATATCCCGATGAGACACGAAACATATCACAGTGGAACACGCAACATATCCCACCAGGTTTGTAGCATAAGAATTTTTCACTTTATGTGGCATAAATAAAAATTGTCTAAAATAATGGTATTTATGTGAATATTCCTTCAATATTTAGTGATCAACTTATCCAATAATTATAGAAAGCAACCCAAACCCTGTCCCTCCAAACTTATCCGATAATTATAGAAAGCAACTTATCCTTTTTTTTTCTAGATTTGTATTTCTTTTTTCTCTTTTTTATGGTTTTGATTGTATTTAGTGGCCGTTGGTGATGTTCGACAACATTGCCGGTAAACTAAAGATGAGACAGTAGTGGTAAAAGAAAAGGAAAAAGATAGGAGAAAAATATATTTCGATGAGACACGAAACATATCATGGCAGGATGTGTAACATATTCCAATGGGACATGCAACATATCCCATCATATTTGTAGCATAAGAATGTTTCACTTTATGCGGCATAAATAAACATTGTTTAAAATAATGGTATTTATGTGAATATTCATTGAATATTTAATGATCAAGTTATCTGATAATTATAGAAAGCAACCCAAACCACAAACACCACCGTCATCACCTCTTTTTTTTTTTTCCCCTTAATTTGTTCTTTTATTATTGGAATTACAAAGGTACCTATTTGGTTTAAAAACCTTATTCAATCTCATCTTATGTGAATTCTTACAAGTGCACAAATCGTAACAAGTAAGAAAATGATTAGAAAGTATCATTTCCATTAAGATTGCATTTAATTAATTAAGTATTGAAATAAATTTCTCTAAAATTGCTTGAACAATTGAAAATAAAACAAAATGTAGAAAAAAAAAACTACTCAAATAAGTAAAAGACTAGGGCATCCAACTTTATCAAAACTAATCTAATATATATATTCATTATTCTCACTAACATCTCCTATTAATCAAGTGTCAGAATAAGAAACCCTAATTTATTTATTATTCCTTTTGGGGATGATAATAAAAAATTCTATAGCATATAAACCCACTATCACTCAATTCGAATTCCTGTACCCTAAAGACACAGTAAAATATGATTCTCTTAATTATATACAAAAGTCAAACTATTATTGCTCAATGCTGCATCCACCTTACAGTTAATGTTACAAGAAATTATTCCTAAAAATCTCCTTCTGGGGTTTCAAAGGTCTTCAAAACAATTAATTAGTTATTAAGTAATTAAAAGTATTAAGAACGATAAAATTAATAACAATCATGAATAACAAACTCTTATAGAAAATAAGTTATTTGAAAACAAAAATAAATTAAATCAAATTATCATGGCAGTGTCAACATCAAATCCCTAACAAAACGAAATCAGATTATAAATAAAAAATAAATAAACACAAATCAAAAGTTCCAACATTCTTAAAGTACAAAAATAAAAGATGAAAAAATAGAAGAAAAAACCATGTTGAGGTGTCATAATTCTACAAGCTTGGCTCTCCAATCTCTGATCTCCTCTCTTCATCTTCAAGTGGTCTTCTCTCTTAAATTTACTAAAAAAAAAAATTCTAAAATAAAAAATAAAAACAAAATTCTAATAAAAATTGCTTATATGTTTTTCCCCGGCTCTCTAGTTTAGGAGACCAGACCTCTTCTAAATAACATAAGAATCTCCTATTTATAGCTTTGAACCAGGTGGGTAATCATTTAAAAATTTTGAATTTTTTAGCTGCCCAAATTAGGTCCTTTTACCACAGCACAAATTTTAGGCACATGTTCTCGGGTATATGTATGGGGTTTTAGGGTCTCAACACTTAAGGTCTGATCAAGGATGAAAATTTTGGATAGTGCATTTCATATGGTAGCTTTTTATTGGAGCTGAGCTAGATCTTCAAACGTTGAGAGTTGCAATTGGGGAAAAAGGCAAGGCTACACGGGAGTTTGCTTAGGGTACGCTACACCCCAAACAAAACTAATCACACTAACACCCCTTGCACTTGCTCTATTAATTTTTTGTTTGAACTAACAAAAATATCCTTCTAATTTGAACCATTGATCTAAAAGATTATATGTCAACCATTAATTTGGAAAACTAACAAATAACACTAACAAGATCCAAACAACCCCCCACCTAACCCTACCCAAAAATCAACCTAACCCCGACAACCGCCACACATCTATCAACCCTCTGTTTAACCAACACCCTTGGCAACACCTGCCTGCCCTAGTTTCTGTCGCACCCAACTCTACCTGCCCAGGCTCCCATCAAGCTCATAACCGCAACCCCTCTTTTTGTCAAAAGGCAAATATGCAAAAAAAAAAAAAGATAAGATAAGGATAAATTTTTCTTTAAAAATATTTTATAGGATTAAAAAAATTAATTTGACACACATTCTAAAAAACAAAATACTAAAATAAGGCAAATTAAAGTTTAGATATTTCGATGAGGTCACATTTCTAAAATATAAAACGTTTATTAAGGAAAAAAGCAACCAAAACACATGGAAACGCAAATAAAGAGCATTGGCTCTTCTTATATCTACAGATAGTGACCATATACTATGGACGTAGGTGCCTATAGGGAAGACTTTTTTTTTTTAAGGATGAAACTTAATTTCATTAAAGAAAATCTAAGTCATTACACACTTCCGCTTCCACTAAGATATCAATAGGGATCTTAGTATATCAGATCTTTAACACGTCAGAAAACAAAGCCAACTTAGCTAACTTATTACCCACCCTGTTACAAGTACAGTAGCAGAATAGAACTCATGCACCACCAAGATCCTTTAAAAGGTCTTCAACATCAAGAAGTACTGGACCCTCTATTACTGGACTCAAAATACTATGCAAAGCATCCATAACTTCCTTTGCATCAGTCTCCACCTCTACTATCTAATAGCCTAATTGTTGAACAATTCTTATGCATTCACAAAGTGCAATGGTTTCAGCTATTTTAGGAGATAAACTTCCTATCATTTTGAGAGAAATGGCTACCAACACCTCTCCTTTATGATCTCGTAGCACACCTCCCAATCCTATCACCTCAGCAGCCTAGGCACAGCTACATCAGTGTTTAATTTAAGATGCCTTTTTGATGGCATTATCCACCTTTCTGGACTATCAATCTGCTGAGGCTGTGACCATCTTTCAATGAGTTAAGCTTCTTCATACTCCTAAAGGAAAATGGTTGCATCGCTAAAATTTTTTTTGGCTGACGTTGTCTGCCTCCGTGCACAACTAGGTTCTTTTCATGCCAAACATTCCAAAGGACAATGAGAAACAATTCAAAGTCCTCTCTACTCAAGGTCTTGCTCATAAATAAATAAAAATCCATATTGGAGCCACCCCTGAGATTATTAATTTCACCACAATAAATGGATTTGTGCCTGACAGCTGCGCTAGAGGGACACTCTATCAAAGCACGATGAGTTGATTCTATTGCAGCCTGACAATGGCAATAATCCTTCTGCGCTTGAATGCCTCTTAGCTAAAGTGGTCTGAACAGGTAGAATATCTTAGCACAGTCTCCATGTAAAAATTTGATTTTATTGGGAATGTTTAGATTCCACAATATAGACCACCAGTCAATATAGCCTTGTCTATTCAAACTACTCTCTTCAAAAAGATCTTGCATAGCTCTCGAGTAACATGACTTGACGAAGTACTTGTCTTTCTTCTCATAATGCCAAACTAGCTTGTACGGTCTCAGTTCAAGACCAATAGGGGTGCTCAACACTAACCTACTATCCTCTTCCCAAAACATGCCCCTAACTAGATTTTGATTCCACGATCTCCCACAAGGTAACAACAAGTCTTGTACTCTCCAGCATCCTAAATTGGGTTGTCTTGGTGTGGTGTGATTATTTTGAAATTTGAGGTCGTAGGATTCAAGGATCTTCAAAAATTCTAATTGTAGCACCATCACCGACTCTTCACCTAAGGCCTTTCAAAAGTAAATCTTTTCCCCATATTTGGCTCCACCATAAATAGAAGCAGTTACTAGTGACCGTAGTGTTGGAATACAATACACAACGGAATTTTAAAATTTCTAAATCAAAGTTTTTTCCAAGTAACAAATTTGATATGCTAAATACATAAATTAATTAAAGATTTTACGTACCTCTTTTGTTGACCAAAAACTATAAAAATTACAACCAGAGAAGAACATCCTAAAAGAACCTCAATCAACTGGTCTTCCATGCTATTCTCTTTCCACAATCGGAATACGGGAGGGTGCACATCGTATAGTTTTCTCCTCTAGTAACCTCTTCTTCCAACCACTTGAGAAAACCAAGAGCTAAGGTTCTAAATGTTGAAAAATAGCTCTTAGGGAATTATAGAGTTTCTATCACTAGAATACTCTCTCTATACTTCTCAAATAATCTAAGAAACAATTAAAAATAGTTCCCTTTATATAGTGGTTGAATTTAGGGTTCATCCCTATAAGATCATGCTTCAATATTCAAATCTAGATCAACTTCTAATAAAAAATGCATCAAAATCACATAATAGGATTATTGCATGATATATCTACCAAACTCTAGCATCGGCCGACAAACTTGGCAATCGGCTTGTCGACTTTGTGATAATTTGGAGATCTCATAATGTCTTATTTTACATAGGAATCTTAGGTAGAGCCTTAATTTTAATTCAAATAACCCAATAGAGAAGTTATCTGCATAAAACAGTCATTAATTCCATATCAAATAAAATAATATCCAAATAATTCAACATGTTTATTTTAAATTAATTCACAAAATTAATTCAACTAATAAATCAACATGAATTATTAAATCCAATTTATTAAATTTCAGTCAATCTAATAATTAACATAAGTCACTAATATATAAGAAAAACATGTTGTATTGTTATAGAGATTATTATGAGCTAGCAAAGGGAACCTGATGGACATTTATAGATCAAGCTCCTATAAATATAAAATAAAATATCCTAGATACATATATTTCATAACTATCAACTCTAATGTTGTTCCACTAAAGCTTAGAGCTACACTCTCGAACTATATAAAACTACAAAGCTTCACTAAGCAAATCACCCATGATATATCATAATGTGTGACATTCCTATAGGATATTCATAATCGGCTTAAGGATAAATTTCATTCTACCTTCTTGATTATTTTTATCTCATGTCCCATTATCTCACCATTGAAAAACTTACTATCCATAAATAGTATACCATTAAGTTATACCTATATATCCAAATGGTTGAGCGCTTTAGTTTTCTAATTGTAGGATAATGCTTATAAAAAAATATCATTAAGTTCTACAAAAGAGCTATGGATTTTATATCTACAAATAATGAGCCTACGTTAATCAAGAGTGATGTCTCTAATGCACCAGATGTGTACCTTCATCTAATTCCAAATGTCACTCTTTGGTACATCAAAAGACACAAGTCAAAAATATGGGCTCATTAATTCATTCAGGATTAAGATGCAACACATATGATTGACTAAAGTGAATTGATTCAAGCAAATAGAATTACTAATCAAATCAATTCAACTTTTGTTATGATCCAATTTATCGTCACCTATGACAATATACCAATGTTTCTACTGGTGAAGTCCCACTCTAATGGCCAAGACAAGTTATCTTTAGTTAAAGATGTAGACATTATAACAATTTTAACATGAATAAAACGCCCAACTTTATTCCCTTGTTTGCAGACCATATCATTTAGGCTATCGCCTTTAAGATCCATGTCTTCTGCATAATCTGTCCATGATATGCACGACCTTAAAGGTTTAGACTGACAAACTTAGATTTTTGTTTGCTTATCATATATTCAATAGAAATGAATATAAAGCAGACAAAATTTTATATATGAAAAATAAATAACCTCATCACTATAGTCCCGATAGGCTATTAATGTCCTTAGATATGATTTTACATATTCCTACATTTCTACTTACCATGATGTCCTTTATCACATGATACTTCCAATATATATATTTACTCTTCTTGTGAAATCTTGGCTCCTTAGCATTAGCTATCATTGTAGTGTTACAACAATACAGCGATATTGGCTTATCCATACCAAAAACTACCTCAAGATCCTTAAGGAACTTGTAGAGCCATACAACTTGTTTCAAAGCTTCATAAGCTACCACATACTCGGCCTCCATCATTAAATTTGAAGTGTAATCTTGCTTGACACTTCTCCAAACTATGGCGCCTCCTCCTAGAGTAAATATAGAAATTGCAGTCGATCTTTTTGAATCCAGACAAGATTAGAAATTCAAGTCAATGTATCCAAGAGGTGTTAGATCCTTACTAGAATATACTAGCATATATCCTCTAGTCCTTCTTAAGTACTTGAAATATGCTTGATCGCAACCCAATGGTTTGGTCCTGTATTTGACTAAAATTGACTCACTATGTGCAAAGCATAACATACATGAAACTATTTACTCTTGAGGCATAAGGCACCTTCTTCATGTATTCTCTTTCTACATCAGACTTTAGAGAGTCTTTCTTAGAAAGAGTAATTTCAGACCTAGATGGTTGTCAATTTTTCTTGGAATTTTGCATTCCATACTTCTTGAGAATCTTATCTATATAGGTAGCTTGGGATAAAAGCTATCATTTTGTTGTTACTATCTCAAAAGATTTCGATACCCAAATGTAATTAGTGCTGTGGATTTTCTAACGCAAGTGCACGTATCGTTAACAAGTAATAAAAAGTGAGTAGAGTATCGTTCCCACGAGGACTAACTGTCACTAAGTACCAAATTACTTTAACTCTAATTCTATTTTAACAACTGAAATATGGGAAACAATGGAATGATGAAATGGTAAACGTAAGACAAACTAAATGAATGAAAATTGAGAAATTGCAACTTTGACAGATGAGAATTCAATATATTAAGACTTCTAGGGTTTCTGACTCACTGGATTAATCATATCTACTTTTACCTAATTTAATCAATTGACATTTATTCCTATGCCGATAACGAATTTCTCTTAGGTAGTCATTAATCTTTCTCAAGCATTAATAATTTATCCCAGTTAGCAAATTTCCTACATCTCTATGGAAACTCTAAACTTACCAAGATTCATTACGATCAAGAAATTCATAGTGTTACACAAGTCTCATAGATATCTCTATCCTATGATGATCTCATGGCATTCAATCATGGTCTAATTTAATTATCGCTTCTCAGCCTCAAATTAAATCATAAATCATGCAAAAGGTGCGCAAACTTTTACAAGCATTAAGATTAGATTAAACATTCATAATCCGGCTACATCGTAGCCCTAGAACAGAGAAAGTTAGTTCATAATGAAATTAAAAATCATCCTAAACAATCTCTTAAACATGAGGAGTAGAAGGAAAGAATTGTATGTTTGAATGGAAAGATGATTCCGTCTCCGGGTTGCACCGATCTTCTTCTCCAAAGTAGTGTATGTCTTCTCTCCTCTTTTTTGTAGTTTCTCTCTGTCAAAATTCCATGCTCCAACCCTCTATAATGTTCTACTTATATGCTAGGGTTTGAAAGGGCAATTTTGGAATGAAATTACACTGGAATTTAAGTTGGAATCGTAACGGCGCCTAGGCTCGAATTTCTGGCACCTAGGCTTCGTAATGGCACCTAGGCGCCAGGATTGTAGCGCCTAGGCGCTACACAGACCGCATGCCTCCTTTTTTGAACTGGCGCCTAGGCGCCACAGTGTTACTTCACCTTCATGATGGAATAGAGCCTAGGCGCTCAAGTTATGGCGCCTAGGCGCTTTGCTCTCGGCCTCTTATTTTCATAGAATGGCGCCTAGGCGCTTTGCTCTCGGGATGTCTTCCTCATGAAATGGTGCCTAGGCGCTCCAGTTATGGCGCCTAGGCGCTTTGCTCTCGGGTTTTGGTATGTAAATTCATTTGTCTTGAGCGCCTAGGCACCCATAAGCTGGCGTCTAGGCTCCATTTCATCCCGAGTCTATTTTTGCTCAATTTTCAGTCCGCTTTACCCTGTGTTTTGCCATTATGCATCGTTCCCCTTCAAAACCTATAAAAGAACATAAAACAATATCAAATCCTTATAAATTGCTCAAAACTAACAAAAATATTAAGTGAAAATTATCTAATTAAGTAGCCTAAAACTAACTTATCAAATACCCCCAAAATTAAGATTTTGCTAGTCCTCGAGCAAAAGACACAAAAGAAGAACAAAGAACAAAACAAAAAGAACACGACTGACACTAACACACGACGTAGTTCGAGCATCAATTTAATTTTTCATCATACTTGGCCTCAAAGATTGCATAAAGTTTATGACTCAGAGGAAACTCTAACTACTGTGATCATGTAAAAAAAATTAATTTAAATCTCAAGTTTACCATACTCATAATTCCTCGAGTGTGTGTGTGATGCCTCTAGCACTTATGTACCTACACTCGGATTAGTTTATGTCAACAAGCTTATTTTGAAAGATCTCTAGATTAGTGAAATTTATGAACTCCATATGCCTATTTTCCAAACCCACTCTCCACTAATGTAGACTACCGCAACATCAAAGATCATTAGGACTTTATTCGGCTTGTAATGTGTGGCTAAGGTAAAAAGGTGAGATAAAGGATATTATAATGTAGCTCAAAATTCACCCATAAACACACAATTTATCTCAGGACCTTATGAGAACATCATTCTTTTTTCTTCTTTCTAAGTACACCCCCAAACTTATGTTGCACTCCCTTTGTCACTCACATTTATTTGATGTATATATCAGCATTTTTTTTTCTTTTCTTTTTCTCTTTTTTTTTTTTTTAGCACAATGAATAAGCATAAATACACAATCCCCTAATAGCAATACCCAAAGCT
Organism: Artocarpus heterophyllus; assembly: GCA_025403435.1. Lineage (NCBI taxonomy): Eukaryota > Viridiplantae > Streptophyta > Magnoliopsida > Rosales > Moraceae > Artocarpus > Artocarpus heterophyllus. The sequence goes on along the minus strand of CM046342.1, from coordinate 32,027,646 downwards.
ATAAACATGACTATATAATCTATTGATGACAATACTCAAAACTTCACCCATAAATGAATGATAGTAAAACATATTTCCTTGATAAGTTCTTCAAAACTCCACCCATCCTCCCGTCATACCAACTACCATCAAATAATTTCCTGGACAAACTAGTCAAGCTTATGAGTGAGGGACCAAGTATGATAAAATTAATCAAAGGCTAGGCTAATTATGTGGGTAACAAAGAAAATGGATAATAAGGCTCAACGGGGTAACTAGTGATTAAATAATGTCAATGGTAGGCTTGAAAGGCTCAAATGGTCCAAAAGTAGCCTAAATCATATCCTTAATGTTGTGTAGCCTAGGATTTCGCCTCGAGTGGTTATCAAATAGGTTCTCGCGTTCATTTGAGATAAAAAATATCACTTAATCAACATAAAAGTCCTCTAAGTGTAGAATATTTAGGTGATCAAGGTGTGAGTGCTCAAAGTGCTCAAAGAATCACAGCATGGCAAACTAATCACAAGAAAACAAGGATAGATCACAACAATTATTATCCCCTAAAAGTCATATTCAATTTCAACCATTGTCTTATCATTGGCCTCATATAATGCAAGTTAAATAGTGCTCAAACGACACTTTCCTTTCATAATTACTAAACAAAAAAAATGAAACCTAGCTTAAAACTTAAGTAAACAAGATAACTGATTGACATAAACCAAACATAAAGCAGTACACCAGCCCCAAACTTGAGCAGTACATTGTCCTCAATGTAAAAGAAAAATAATAATAAATAAACATAAACTAAAAATGGAAAATAAAAAAAAGAAATTAAACAAAAATAAAATAAAAGAAAAATAAAAATAAAAAGAAAAAGAAAAGAACACTCCCTAAAATGAAAATTGTTGAAGTCTAGTCCTCCTCGTCCTCATGCGCTTCGTCCTCTTCATTGAAAGCCGTGACTGTCAGAAAATTGTCCATATTCATATTCATGTGCCGGGCCATTTGATTCATCATTTGCGCCAAGGTTGCAGATGTTATCATCAATGTGGTTGAGACGTCTGTCCATGCGATCCAGGCATTCGTACACGAAGGCTTGACTAGGAGAGCGGGGTGGTCGTGGGGGTGGAAGGGTCCCGGAGGAGCTGGGCCCTACGGTTGGCTCTTGTGCTTCTAGCTCCCTGTATGATGCGAGGACCGAATCATTGATGACATGTTGGGGTCCCACCCATTCTTCAGTTGCATCCCAATGGACTCCTGCTTTACTGTACACCTCAGTAATGAGTGAGGGAAAGTATAAGCCCAGGTGCGCATGTAGCACACTCAAACCAATCTGCCGAGAAATCACCCGGCCCACATCAATGCTCTTCCCTATTACGATAGCATATAGAAGCACCGCTCGCTCTTTCAATACATCACTAACGTGAGACACCGGCATGAAGCGAGCACAAATAAAATTATGACATGCCTTGTAGGCCCTGTTTCGCAAAGCACTTGGCGGGAATGAGATGTGCTCACCGTTGCGTCCCATTTTCCAACTAGTACCTGGTGTGCACAACCTGTTGAGGATTTCGTTGTGGTCAACGTTTTCCAAATAAGCTTGATATTCATCATTGTCAATATTAGGTAGCCCAAAATGTTGGTTGATAGCAGCACGATCAAGCTTCACCCATATTCCCCTCACAAAAACCTTTCCATTATCGCACTCGGGGGCATTGGCATAAAATTCTCGAACCACTGCAGTTAGGCTCGAGCCCGGTTGTTTCATAAAATTGGCCCATCTACGAGCTAAAATTTGATCCCGTATCACCCATTCACAGGTATTGAGTCCCCGTTCAGCGATTGGAGTCTTTTTTTCCAATGAGGACTGATAGCGATTAAACGCGGCCTATGAGACAAATTTAGCCGTATCATACTGCACAGATGTCGAGCCCTTCACACGCTTCTTTGGTGCCATGGTTGCAACCCAACTCTCTCTTAGACTTTCCAAATCAACTACCAATGTCACCAAACAATCTCAAATGCCCCACATGTAATGTCTACTAACACCTTGGCTGTCAATTGGCAACAAACAATACTTTTGTCTCTCTCAGACTTTTTGTCAAACACTTGGTATGCACTCAATAATCCTACTCCAGATAAACTCCTCTATATCAATTAAGTCTCCCCAGATTGCAACAAATCTCAGACAAAGCAGAAAGAAGAGCGGTGTTACCTGTTGTGAGCAAAGAAAATCCCAATTTGTGTAGCCCAAGTTTCAGAATTTTTGTTGCTTGTTTCGCCGCCAACGTTCACGCGTGAAGGAGCTTGGAGGCGGGTGTTTTGCTGTGTGGGTAAGGAATTTGGGATGAGGGGTGAGATATAGAGTGACGAAGAGCTGAAAAAAATTCAATCACGGGGTGGTGGGGGGGTTTGTCTGAGTGAGAAAACTAGGGGGGGGGGGCGACAGGAGTGTTTCTTTTTTTCTTCTCTTTTTTTTTTCTTCGCTGATTGTGTTCGAAACAAGGTCTATAAACTGCACAGCACCTAGGCGCTAGTTCGAAATCAGCGTGTTTTTTTTTTTTTTTTTTTTTTAGGAAGTGGCGCCTAGGCGCTTTGCTCTCGGGTCCTTGTGGTCTATTCTAGCGCCTAGGTGCCTAGGAAGTGGCGCCTAGGTGCCTTCCTCTCGGATCTTCACTACACTCCATGTTATCCGAGAATAGCTGCAATCATCACAAAAATAAACTGCATCATAATTAGCTTATCAAATACCAAAAACCTATAACTAAATAAAACACAAAATTAACATGATAAAAACTAAAATAGATAAAGGCAAAGAGCTTGGGTTGCCTCCCAAGAAGCGCTTGTTTTATCGTCATCAGCCTGACTTTTTATTCTTTATGGTGAGTTGAGAGTGATGATGGACTTGTTGCGATCAATCCCACCATCAAAATATGGCTTCAAACGTTGTCCATTAACCTTAAAGGTTCCTTTCTCTTCATGATTTAGTTCAACTACACCATAGGAAAACACCTAGGTGACTACAAACGGGCCTGACCATTTGGATTTGAGCTTTCCAGGAAACAGTCGAAGCCTGGAATTATATAGTAGCACCTTCTGTCCAGGTACAAACTCCTTCCGCTGGATGTGCTTATCATGCCAAGCTTTGGTCCGCTCCTTGTAGATCTTTGCGTTCTCATATGCTTCATTGAGGAACTCATCCATCTCATTGAGTTGCAAAAGGTGCCTCTCACCCGCTGCTTGCATGTCCATATTCAACTATTTCATTGCCCAATATGCTCGATGCTCTAATTCCACCGGAAGATGGCAAGCTTTCCCATAGACCAACCTATAAGGAGACATTCCTATAGGTGTCTTAAATGCAGTCCGATAGGCCCATAAAGCATCATCTAACTTTTTCGACCAATCCTTGCGAGAGTTACGAACCGTTTTCTCCAGAATCTGCTTCACCTCTTTGTTAGATACCTCTGCTTGCCCATTAGTCTGAGGATGGTAAGCAAGTGCAGTTCGGTGTTTGACTCCATATTTTGACAAGAGAGCCTCAAATTGCTTATTGCAAAAGTGTGTTCCCTCATCACTTATGATAGCTCGTGGACTTCCGAACCTTGTAAAGATGTGTTTCTTGAGAAAATTAAGCACTACCTTGCCATCGTTGGTTTGGATTGCAGCCGCTTCAACCCACTTCGACACATAATCCACTGCAAGGAGGATATACTTGTTGTTGTAGGATGAGGGAAACGGTCCCATGAAATCGATACCCCACACATCAAAAAGCTCCACTTCTAGAATATTCTTCAAGGGCATCTCATTCCTTCTTGAAATGTTTCCCGATCGTTGGCATCTATCACAAGCTGTAACAAAAACATGAGCATCTTTGAACAATGTAGGCCAATAAAACCCAGATTGCAACACCTTAGCCGTTGTTTTGTTTCCTCCAAAATGTCCACCACACTCAAGGGTATGGCAATGTCTCAGGATCTCCTCTACCTCATCTTCTGGCACACATCTTCTTATTACTTGATCAGCACAGTGCCTATAAAGAACTGGTTCTTCCCAATAGTAGTGCTTTACATCAGACAAGAATTTCTTCTTTTGTTGATGTGAGAGTTCTGGTGGCATGATCTTTCCTGCAAGAAAATTCACAAAGTCTGCATACCATGGGAGAGAGCTTGTAGATGTGATGACAAAGAGCTGCTCGTCTGGAAACTGATCACCAATGGGAGGCTGTTGCAACTCTTGTTCTTCTAGTTGTTCAAGTCTTGAGAGATGATCTGCCACTAGATTTTCTGTACCCTTCTTGTCTCTAATCTCCAAATCAAATTCTTGGAGTAAGAGAACCCACCGGATAAGTCTTGGCTTGGCATCCTTCTTGGCCATAAGGTATTTAATTGTAGAATGATCTGTAAAGACTATTACCTTATTGCCAATTAGGTATGATCTGAACTTGTCGAAAGTGAAGACGATGGCAAGTAATTCCTTCTCTGTTGTGGCATAGTTGAGTTAGGCATCAATGAGAGTCCTGCTAGCATAGTAAATAGCATGAAATACTTTATTCCTCCACTGTCCTAGTACCACTCTGACTGCATAATCACTTGCGTCGCACATCAATTCAAACGGAAGCTCCCATTCCAGAGCTACAACAATGGGTGCAGACACAAGCTTCTCTTTTAGGGTGATAAATGCCTTCTCACACTCTTCATTGAAGTCAAAGGAGTACCTTGCACAAGTAGATTCGAAAGAGGCTTGGAGATCTTAGAAAAATCTTTGATGAATCTTCTATAGAAACCTGCATGGCCTAGAAAGCTCTGGATCCCCTTAACTGAGGTTGGTGGTGGTAGTTTCTCAATCGTCTCTATCTTCGCTCAGTCAACTTCTATCCCCTTTGATGAAACACGGTGGCCCAAGACAATTCCTTCTTTTACCATGAAGTGGCACTTCTCCCAATTAAGCACAAGATTGGTTTGTTCACATCTCTCCAAAACCAATTCTAGATTAGTCAAGAAATGATCAAAGGAGTCACCAAAAACAGAGAAATCATCCATGACTATTTCTATAATCCGCTCCACCATGTCTGAAAAGATCGCCATCATACATCTTTGGAAGGTTGCTGGTGCATTGCAAAGGCCAAACGGCATCCGACGGAATGCAAATGTACCATAAGGACATGTGAATGTGGTCTTCTCTTGGTCTTCTGGTGCAATAGCTATTTGGTTGTACCCCGAGTAGCCATCTAGAAAATAGTAATACTCATGACCTGCAAGACGATCCAACATTTGATCAACAAAGGGTAACGGGAAGTGATCTTTTCGGGTAGCTTTGTTTAGTTTCCGGTAGTCTATGCAAATCCTCCATCCTGTGACGGTCCTTGTTGGAATTAGCTCATTATTCTCATTTTTCACTACCGTCATACCACCCTTCTTTGGCACTACTTGCACCGGGCTAACCCATGAGCTATCTGAGATCGGGTAAATCACTCCCGCATCTAACCACTTCAACACCTCCTTGCGAACCACTTCCTTCATGGCAGGATTTAGTCTCCGTTGTGCTTCCAATGATGGTTTGCTATTTTCTTCCATTAAGATCCGGTGCATGCACATTGTTGGACTTATCCCCTTAATGTCTGCTAAAGACCACCCAATAGCTGATTTGTATCTTCTAAGCACCCGTAACAACTTGTCTTCTTCTTCATGAGAAAGGCTAGAAGAAATAATTACTGGTAAAGATGATGACTCACCAAGAAATGCATATCGTAGATGATCCGGTAACGGCTTGAGCTCAAGAGCAGGTGGTTTCTCAACTGAAGGAATTGATCGAGAAGGGCCTTGTCCCAAAGGTTCCAAATACCTCTGATTGTTGGGACCAAATGAATCCATCCAATGAACAATCTCCATGACGTCTTCATCTTCAAGAGTAGATAGAGTGGGATGAGTCAAGCTTGCTTCCAAAGAGTCTTTTGGCTTGGTAAAGTGCTGAGAGACTAATGTATCCAATGCATCGATGCAAAAGCAACTATCACTAGCTCCCGGATATTTTATAGCCTTTAAGACATTGAAAGTCTTAATTCTCCCTTCTGAACATCTATAAGTGCCCGTCCGGTTGCCAAGAACGGTCTCCCTAATATGAGTGGGATCTCCTTGTCTTCTTCCATATCTAGTACCACGAAATCTGCAGGGAATATAAACTTGTCTACTTTGATGAGAACATCTTCAATAACTCCCCTTGGATGCTTAATAGACCTGTCAGCCAACTGCAAAGAAATAGTGGTAGATCTAGCCTCACCTAATCCAAGCTTTCTGAAAATAGACAAAGGCATTAAATTAATGCTTGCACCAAGATCGTACAATGCCTTCTCAAATACAGAATTCCCAATGGCACATGGAATAGTGAAGCTTCCCGGATCTTTGAGCTTTTGAGGCAACTTTCTCTGGATGATAGCACTACACTCTTCAGTAAGTGCAACAGTTTCATACTCCTCTAACTTCCTCTTGTTCGATAGGATGTCTTTCATGAACTTCACATAGCTTGGCATTTGTTCAAGTGCATCGGCGAAAGGAATGTTAATGTGGAGCTTCTTGAAAACATCAAGGAATTTAGCAAATTGTTTATCTAATTTGCTCTTCTTGAGGCACTGAGGAAAAGGAATACTCACTTCTGGCTACTGAGGAGGTAATGGTTGAGCTTTAGGCATGACTTCATCTTGTTCTTGATCATTCTTTTTGGACTTTTCACCTTTGAAGGCGTCTCCAATTCTTTTCCGCTTCTCAAAGTGATTGCCTTGCATTGTCCTTTAGGATTCACTTCCATGTTGCTAGGCAAATTAACTTGTTGTCGACCACCATACATGTTAGCTAATTGACCAATTTAAGCTTCCAGATTTTGGATTTGAGCAGCTTGATTCTGAAAGTTGGTCCTAGTCTCAGTCATAAACTTGTCAGTGTTGTTAGTCAACTAGAGCAAAGCGGCTTCTAAATCAGTCTTCTTCTCCTGTGGTTGAAATCCCTGTTGAGATTGCCCCATATTTTGATTATTTCTCCATGAAAAGTTTGGGTGATTGCGCCATCCTGGATTGTATGTGTTTGAGTATGGGTTGTTCTGTTGTCTATTATAGTTCCCAACAAACTATGCCTGCTCTGCCTGAGGTTGTTGAAACGGATTTCCCACTTGACATTCTTCACTAGGATGGTTGCCTTGACAGAAATCACATAAAAACTAAGGAGTCTGAATGGCATTGACTGCCAATTGGCTATTCTGGAATTGCTTAGTAAGAGCTACAACTTGAGCAGTCAACGTAGATAGAGCTTTAGCTTCATAAACCCCAGCAACTCTCCTTGTCATTGACCTATCACTTGGCCACTGAAAGTTATTGGTGGCCATACCCTCTAGCAACTCATATGCTTCATCCTCATTTTTCTTCATAAACGCTCCCCCTGCGGATGCATCAATAAGAGTTCTGGTGTTACCTGTCAATCCATTGTAAAAATTGTGGACTTGCATCCACTTAGGCAACCCATGATGGGGAAACTTCCTTAATAGCTCTTTATATCTCTCCCAAGCATCATATAAAGTCTCGCCTTCATATTGAGTGAAATTGTTGATCTCAATCCTCATCTTTGCTGTTTTTACAGGAGGAAAGAACTTGGCCGAGAACTTGCAAACCAAATCTTCCCAGGTGGTGATTGAATCTGCAGGTAAAGAGTTCAACCAATTTTTTGCTTTATCCCTCAAAGAGAAAGGGAACAACTGAAGGCGAATGGCATCATCAGAAACACCATTATACTTGACAGTATCACAAATCTCCAGAAAATTTGCAATGTGAGCATTGGGATCTTTAGTGGCTAATCCAGTGAATTGTATTCCTTGAATCATCTGCAAAGTCACCGGCTTCAGCTCAAAGTTATTAGCTCCAATAGCTGGCCTTCTTATGACCGGTTGGATACCCGTCGCAGTTGGTAATGCATAGTCCCTTAAGGCCATTGGTGGATGGGCCTCATTTCGAACTTCATTCAGATCAGCCATGGTGTCTTGCAACTGATTGAGAGCTTCTCTTCTCTCCTTCCTATTCCTCTGACAAGTGCGTTCTTTCTCAAAATCGAGAGGAAATAAGTCACTGCTCCCAGACCTTCGCATACACCTAGATAGAATTCCTGCGACAAAGAATTGCAAATAACTATAATTAATAAAATTAAAAGACAAATCCAAAGCAAAACTAGAGTTATTTTATTCGATATTAATGAAAACAAAATAGTCCCCGGCAACGGCGCCAAAAACTTGTTGTGGATTTTTAACGCAAGTACACGTATCATTAAAAAGTAATAAAAAGTGAGTAGAGTATCGTTCCCACGAGGACTAACTGTCACTAAGTACCAAATTACTTTAACTCTAATTCTATTTTAACAACTGAAATATGGGAAACAATGGAATGATGAAATGGTAAACGCAAGACAAACTAAATGAATGAAAATTGAGAAATCGCAACTTTGACAGATGAGAATTCAATATATTAAGACTTCTAGGGTTTCTGACTCACCGGATTAATCATATCTACTTTTACCTAATTTAATCAATTGACATTTATTCCTATGCCGATAACGAATTTCTCTTAGGTAGTCATTAATCTTTCTCAAGCATTAATAATTTATCTCAGTTAGCAAATTTCCTACATCTCTGTGGAAACTCTAAACTTACCAAGATTCATTACGATCAAGAAATTCATAGTGTTACATAAGTCTCATAGATATCTCTATCCTATGATGATCTCATGGCATTCAATCATGGTCTAATTTAATTATCGCTTCTCAGCCTCAAATTAAATCACAAATCATGCAAAAGGTGCGCAAACTTTTACAAGCATTAAGATTAGATTAAACACTCAACATAGATACTGAATAAACATTGAATTGAATTAAATTAAATAAAAGTGAACATTCATAATCCGGCTACATCGTAGCCCTAGAACAGAGAAAGTTAGTTCATAATGAAATTAAAAATCATCCTAAACAATCTCTTAAACATGAGGAGTAGAAGGAAAGAACTATATGTTTGAATGGGAAGATGATTCCGTCTCCGGGTTGCACCGAGCTTCTTCTCCAAAGTAGTGTATGTCTTATCTCCTCTTTTCTGTAGTTTCTCTCTGTCAAAATTCCGTGCTCCAACCCTCTATAATGTTCTATTTATATGCTAGGGTTTGAAAGGGCAATTTTGGAACAAAATTACACTGGAATTTAAGTTCGAATTGCAACAGCGCCTAGGCTCGAATTTCTGGCGCCTAGGCGCTACACAGACGGCATGCCTCCTTTTTTGAACTGGCCCCTAGGCGCCAGGATTGTGGCACCTAGGCGCCGCAGTGTTACTTTGCATTCATGATGGAATAGCGCCTAGGCGCTCAAGTTATGGCTCCTAGGCGCTTTGCTCTCGGCCTCTTATTTTCATAGAATGGCGCCTAGGGGCTCCAGTTATGGCACCTAGGCGCTTTGCTCTCGGGATGTCTTCCTCATGAAATGGTGCCTAGGCGCTCCAGTTATGGCGCCTAGGCGCTTTGCTCTTGGGTTTTGGTATGTAACTTCATTTGTCTTGAGCGCCTAGGCACCCATAAGCTGGTGTCTAGGCTCCATTTCATCCCGAGTCTATTTTTGCTCAATTTTCAGTCTGCTTTACCCTGTGTTTTGCCATTATGCATCGTTCCCCTTCAAAACCTATAAAAGAACATAAAACATTATCAAATCCTTATAAATTGCTCAAAACTAACAAAAATATTAAGTGAAAATTATCTAATTAAGTAGCCTAAAACTAACTTATCAATTAGCTTCATCCAAGTCTTTTATGTCAAACTACTTAGTCATCCATAATTTGACAAATGACAAAGCCCCAACGTCATTGCCAACAAGTAGAATATCATCTGCATAGAGCAATAGAAAAACCACCTTCCTATCCTTGATGTGTTTGTAAGCATATGTTTCATCCACATTTTGTTCGAAGCCATAAGTCTTGAGCACTTGATCAACTCATATATTCCAAGAACAAGATGCTTGCTTAAGTCCATAAATAGACTTTAGCATCTTACATACTTTATTCTCTCAACCCTTAGCTTTAAACCTGTTTGGATGTACCATATAAATGATCTCATCAAGATAGCTATTCAGAAAAGCTGCCTTGATATCCATTTGCCAAATCTCGTAATTGAGAGAGACAATAATGGACAAGAGAATATGGATGGACTTAAACATGGCTATTAGTGAAAAGATTTTGTTACAATCAATTCCTTCCTTTTGCATGTATCTCTTTACTATCAGTCTAGCCGTATAGGTTTTGACTTTCCTATATGCTCCCCTCGATCTCTTATAGAACCACTTACATCCTATGGTTTTTACCCCTTTGGGAAAGTCCACAAGCTCGCAGACTTGATTAGTCATCATAAACTTCATCTTAGTATTCATAGCTTCTGTTTAGAGCTTTGAATCAACATCCTTTATGGCCTCTTTGTACGTATAAAGATCCATATCATATTCAACCGGTTCTGCCAAGTAAGCTTCACCAATGAATATATACCTCTCGGGCTGACACTCGATCCTCTCACTACACCAAAGCTCCCTAGGTTGTTGTTCAATCGGTTTATCTACATTGATGGATTGGTTTCAACCGGAAACCTCAGAGTAATCGAATCACTCGCTAACTCCTTGAGTACCACTCTGCTACAAGGCTTAAAGTCATTTATGTAAGTTTCCTCAAGAAAAGTTATATTCATTGAAACCATGACTTTATTTTCCTTTAGATTATAAAAATAACATCTTATACTCCCTTTTGGATATCTTACAAACATGCACACTTTAGAACGTGCTTCCAACTTATTTGCTTCCTTCTACAGGACATAAGCAGGACATTCTTATATGCAAATATGGTTTAAGGATGTCTTTCTACCCGTCTATAATTCATGATGAGTTTTAGGAACCGATTTTGAAGGCACATTGTTTAAAAGATAACATACGATTTGTAGTGCATACCCTCAAACAGATAAAGGTAACATTGAATAACTCATTATGGACTTAACCATATCCAACAACGTCCTATTTCTTCTCTCAACCATGCTATTCTACTACAGAGTGCATGGCACAGTCAAATGGGATAAAATCTCATTTTCTAATAAGTGTCCTATGAACTCATCAAGATGTATTCTCCACCTCGATTGGATCAAAGTGCCTTTATGGGTTTACCTAATTGCTTTTTTGCTTCAGCTTGAAACTTCCTAAACTTATCAAATGTTTTGCTCTTATGATGCATTAGGTAAATATAACCATATCTTGAGTAATCATTAATAAAAATGACAAACACTTATATCCTCCTCGCGCCTTGATGTTCATGGGACCACAAAATCACTATGCATAAGTTCTAAAACCCTTTCGACTCTATTGCACTTAGACCCAAATGGTCTTTTGGTCATTTTACCCTCCAAATAAGATACATATTATGGTATAAATTCTATCTCTAAATGACTTAAAGGCCCATCTCTTACCAACCTTTGAATCCTATTCAGGCTAATATGACCCAATTACAAGCACCAAAGATAAGTATTATTAGAATGAGAAGTTTTATTCTTTTAGAGTTATCGTTAATCTTAGTGTTAAGTAGTGAGTCCATCTTAAGTTCGATAAAATATATGTTGTTTTCCATCCATCCACTATAGATAAAAGATTTGTTTTTACGAATCACAACTTTATTATTAAAAGAAACTGAATAAGAGTCTTTAAATAAACAAGCAACAAAAATCAAATTCTTTTTAATTTTAGGAACATAAAAACAATATCTCAAAACTAAGCTCTATAACTATCTTTGCTTGATTGCTTTACTTGTCAGCATTATAGTATGATTTGCCATGTCTATTGATAGCATGCCATATAGAATAGGGAGTGTCGCTCATATTAAAATTGTTCATGCATGTCTTTTAAAATAAAACCTTGATTTCAAAAGATTGAGTGGGAAAAGGTTTTCAAAGAGAGGACCTAAGGCCTCCATCATTGGTCCATAGGAAAAACATGGTGGTTCCAACCCCTAGGAAGGAACTTCATCATGTACCAGGTTGGATTTTTGAGAGGATAAGGTATTTTAGCATGATTTATGATTGCACAGCCCTAGGTGGTGATTATAAATCATGGATAAAATATCAAAACGATGATTATACACTCATGTAAATTTTATTATTAACCTCCCCTAGGAGCTCTATTAATAAAAATAATGGCCAAAGAAACGATTATTAATATATGCTAGATTATACGGGTCCTAGATGGCATATATTAATTAGGAGGAGATCCATGTTCCTGATTGAATTTAGCATGACTCCCCTAGGAGTTTGTTGAATTATGAGTTGGGAATTATTGTTGTAAGGTTGTGACATTTTCAAGGTTTTGACACATAAACACATTAGTATGTTCTCACATAATTGTGTTATTTTGCTAAATTATTATGCTATGTTTGCTTATGTTTGGTATATGATTCTTTATTATAGATTAAAAATATCTAAAAACGCTTTATCATTGATACTTGACAAAAACCAATTAACCGTATAAAATTATAATGATTGAAAACGAAACCTAAATATCATCCTCTCCTTTAAGAAACTGAAATTTTTGTTGACAACCCCTTGTCCTCCTGAGCCTACAGGAAATTCCACCAATGATCAAATCTAAGCATATGATCGTTGGAAAGATGCAAATGATCAGGCCCGCTGCTATGTTATGGCCAGCATGAACAATGTGTTGCAGGCTCAACATAAGGATTATGAGACGGCTAAGCAGATCTTGAATAATCTAGAGACATGTTTGGAGGCCAAGTCCTAATAAAACGGCAAGGGGCACTTCAGAAACTTCTTAACTATAAACAAAAAGTAGAAACATCTGTAAAGGAGTACATGATATTGGTCATAGGTTACCTCGCTAAGGAACAAACCAATGGAGCCGACATCGATGCTAAAACTTAGATAACTATGGTTTTTGAGACTCTATCAAAGGAATTTATTCCATTTAAAGCTACTTTTAATTTACACAATAGGTGAGATATGACCTTAACAGAGTTGATGAAACAGTTATAGGAGTCTGAACTACTGTTCAGGGAGTTCCTGTTAGTGGTGAGGCTAACTTAGTGGCTGCTTCTGGTTCCAATCCTAATCCTAGGAATGGAAAGAAACAACAAGCCAAAAATGGGAAGTCTTTTATTCTTGCTAATAATAAGAGCAAGAAAAAGAAGAAAAAGAACCCAAAGAAGCTAAAGTGCTTCTTCTGCAGGAAGGTTAGGCATATAAAAAAGAATTACAAGGACTTCCTTTCCCGAGGAGGTAGGTATGATCTTCTATATTTGGAAACTTATTTGGTTGAGGAATCTAGAGACATTTGGGTCATAGATTCTGGTGCAACTAATCATGTTTGTGTTTCTCTATAGAGGTTCAAAGAAACAAGAAGTCTGCTTCATGAAGACTTCACGCTTTGGATGGGCGATGGATCTCTAGTCTTAGTTGAAGTAGTGGGAGACGTCTATTTGTATTTTGATAATTATAGAATTTAATTTTGCAAGATTGTTTTTTTGTTCCTAAATTTAAAAGGAATTTAATTTCTGTAGCTTATTTATTTAAAGACTCCTATTTAGTTTCTTTTAATAATAAAGTGGTGATTCGTAAAAATCAATCTTTTATCTGTTCAAGATGGATGCAAAATAATCTATATTTTATCAAACCTAAGATGGACTTACTACTTAATGCTGAGATGAATCGTAATAACTCTAAAAGACTTAAAACTTCTCACTCTAATAAAACTTATCTCTGGCGTTTGCGCCTTGGCCATATTAACCTAAATAGAATTCAAAGATTGGTAAAGGGTGGACCTTTAAGTCACTTAAAGCTGGAATCTATACCTCAATGGGAATCTTGTTTGGAGAGTAAAATGACCAAAGGACTAGTCAGGTCTAAGGTCAATAGGGCCGAAGGGGTTTTAGAACTTGTGTATAGTGATGTTTACGGACCGATGAACCTCCAAGCACGAGGAGGGTATGAGTATTTCATCACATTTATTGATGATTACTCAAGGTATGGATATGTGTACCTAATGCACCGCAAAAGTAAAACTTTTGACAAGTTCAGGGAGTTTTGGGCTAAAGTAAAAAAGCAATTGGGTAAACCCACAAAGGCACTTTGATCCGATCGAGGTGGCAAATACCTTTCTGATGAGTTTTTGGGACACTTATTAGAGAATGGGAGTTTATCGCATTTGATTGTGCTGGGCACTCTATAGTAGAATGGCATGGCATAGAGAAGAAATAGGACCTTGTTGGACATAGTCAAGTCCATGATGAGTTATTTATCAGTGCCTTTGTCCTTTTGGGGATATGCACTACAAACCGCATATTATCTTTTAAACAATGTGCCTTTAAAATTGGTCCATAAAACTCCTCACGAGTTGTGGACGGGCAAGAAGATATCCTTAAACCATATTCATATATGGGATGTCTGGCTCATGTCCTGTTTAAGAATGCGAATAAATTGGAAGCATGTTCGAAAGTTTGTGGGTCTGTAGGATATCCAAAAGGGACTAAAGGGGGTTATTTTTATAACCCGAAGGAAAATAAAGTCATGGTTTCAACTCATGCAACTTTCCTTGAAGAAAGTTACATGGACAAGTTTAAGCCTCGAAGCAAAGTAGTGCTTGAGGAGTTGAGGAGTGATTTAGTCACTCCAGTAGTTCTGAATTGAACCACTCCAATCAGTGTAGAAAAACCAAATGAACCCAAACAACAACCTAAAGGGCTTCAACGTAGTAAGAGGATCAGGCGTCAACCTGAGAGGTATATGTTCAATTGGGGAAGCCTTTTTGGCTGAACTGAATGAACATGACAGGGATCCTTACACTTATGCAAAGGCTATGGAGGATGTTGATTCAAAACTCTAGATAAAGGCCATGAACATAGAGATGAAGTCTATGGAGACTAATCAGGTTTAGGAGCTTATGGATCTTCCCAAAGGGGTAAAAGCCATAGGGTGTAAGTGGATCTTCAAGAGGAAAAGAGGAGTGTATGGAAAGGTTGAAACCTTTAAGGCTAGACTGGTAGCTAAGGGTTACATGCAAAAGGAAGGAATCGATTACAAAGAAACCTTTTCGCCGGTAGCCATGCTTAAGTCCATTCGAATTCTCTTATCCATAGATGTCGCTCTCGACTAAGAGATTTGGTAGATGGATGTTAAGATGGCTTTTCTAAATGACTATCTTTATCAGTCTATTTATATGAAACAACCAGATAGGTTCAAGGTTAAGGGTCCAAAGGGTAAGGTTTGCAAGTTGTTAAAGTCAATTTATAGACTTAAGCAGGCTTCCCATTCTTGGAACATAAGATTTGATTAAGTGATCAAGACTTATGGGCTCTCACAAAATGTGGATGAGCCATGTGTTTACAAACACATTAAGGATGGGAAGGTGGTTTTCTACTACTCTATATGGATGACATTCTGCTAATTAGCAATGGCATAGGAGCGTTGTCATCGGTCAAATTATGGTTGACCAAGTAGCTTGACATGAAGGACTTGGGTGAGGCTAATTTTGTTCTCGGTATCCAGATCTTTCGGGATAGGAAGAACAAATGATAGCTTTGTCTCAAGCCGGCTACATAGATAAAATTCTTAGGAGGTTTACAATGCAAGATTCCAAGAAAGATGGGCAACTATCTAGGTCTAGAATTACTCTTTCTAAGAAACACTCTCCGAAGTCTAAGTCAAAAAGAGAATACATGAAGAAGGTGCCTCATGCTTCGGCAATGGGTAGTCTCATGTACGCCATGCTTTACACACGACTGGATATTTGTTATGCAGTCAGGATTGTAAGTCGATTTCAAGCAAATCTAGGACCAAACCACTGGATTGTGATAAAGCATATTTTCAAGTACCTGAAAAGGACTCAAGGGTATATACTTTTATATTTGGGTGAGGACTTAACTCCTCTAGGATATACTGATTCAGATTTCCAATCCTATCTAAATTTGAGAAGATCGACTTTAAGTTTTGTATTTCCTCTAGGCGGCGGTGCCATCAGTTGTAGAATTGTGAAGCAAGATTGCACTTCGAATTCAATGATGGAGGTCGAGTATGTGGCAGCTAGTGATGCTTCGAAAGAAGCAATGCGACTCAGTAAGTTCTTAGGGACCTTGAGGTAGTTCTTAGTATAGATAAAGTGATATCATTGTACTATTACAATAGTGCAACAGTAGCTAATGCTAAGAAACCAATATTTCACAAGAAGAGTAAACATACTGATCGGAAGTATCATGTGATAAAGGACTTCGTAGAGGGCAGGCATGTCACGGTGTGCAAAATCACGTCAGAGGACAATTTAGTAGATCTATTTATAAAGACACTTACTAGGAAAGTCTTCGAGAGACATGTGGCAGCTATAGGGATGCGAGATTTGTCATATTTACTCACTTAGTACAAGTGGGAGATTGTTAGATGTGTATGCCCTAAGGAGAAAAATGTAATATGTTTTTGAAGATATTTTTATGAATAAAAAATTTATTTATTATTTATATACCAAATCTTGTCCTTTTTACATTCATATTTGTTGAATGTATGTTAAGCAAACAAAAGTCTAAGACTGTCGGTCTAAACCTTTAAGAATTGGGCATATAATGGACAGATTATGCAGAAGACGTGATTCTTAAGGTGACGGTCTAAATTATAAGATCTGCAATCGAGAGAATAAAGTTAGGCACTTTATTCAAGCAAAGATTGTTATGTTGTCTATGTCCCCATTAGGAGATGGTTTGTCTTGACCATCGGACGTGGACTCCGTGAATAGAAACATGGCGCATTGTCGTAGGTGATGATGTGTTGGATCGGGACATAAAGTGAAGTGATTTGGATTAATAATTTTATCTTAGCAAATCGATTCACTTTATACAATTATTTATATTGTATCTTAATCCTGAGATGAATAGTGGGCTCGTTGTCTTGGCTTATGTCTTTTGATGTACCAAAGGGTGACATCTACATTTTTGTAGTGGTACGCTTGCCGGTACGTTAGAGGCATGACTCTTGATATCATAGACCTGTTATTCATAGATATGGAATCCATAGCTTCTCTTTAGGAGTAGTTGATATCCTCTTATATTCGTTATCCTGTAATTGAAAAGTTGGAGCGCTCAACCATTTGAATACATAGGTGTAACCAAATAGGATACTGTCTTTGGATGCTAAGTTTTTCGATGGTGAGATAATGGAACGTAAGATTAAAATAATTAGAAAGCTAAGTATAGAACTTGTCTTTAAGCCGATTATAGATAATCCTATGGGTATACGATACTTTATGATATGTCATGGAGACTTAGCTATATGGGCTTTGTAATTCTATATAATTTGAGAGTGCAGCTTCAAGCTTAGTGGAATAGTGTTGGAGTTGATAATTATGAAATATATATATGGGATATTGGGTTTCATAATTATTAGGAGCTTGAACTATATAGTCCATCAGGTCCCTTTTGCTAGCTCATAAAAATCCTGTAATGATACGGTGTGCTTTTCCAATAATTGATGACTTATCTCAGATTTATGAGATTGGCTAAAATTTGGTAAAATTAGATAATTCATATTTGCTTATCAGTTGAATTAATTTTGTGACAAAATTAATTCAAGATAAACTTGTTGAATTATTAGGATTGGATGATTCTTGTCTGTTTATCAGATCAGCATGCCGGCCATGTGACAAAAAGATCATGCGTTTAGACGTAGATTTTATCAGATATCGATCCTAATTTGATTTTGATTCAAATTTTCAAGGCCTTATCTGATAAGGACTGACTCTTGGGCCCAACCTCTATAAAAAGGGAGTGAGTCTCATTATTACTTAGATCAGTTGAGAGATTAAGAGTGAGACTCTACTAGTGAGACTCTAGAAACTCCTTGAGAGCTATTATTCACAAATTACGAAGTGTAGCTTTGGGTTCTCTCAATTGATTAGAAGGAGAATCACTTGGTGAAAAAGCTTAACGACGTGAACCCACACTCACTCCGATTGAGGATAGAGAATATCAAAGAAGACCAATTGGTTGAGGTCCTTTTGGAACGTTACTTCTCTTCATTGATTGAGGTAGCTTTTTGGCATATACAAGGTTAGTAAGATTCGGTTAATTTATACATATAGCATGTCAAACTTGTGTTTTAGAAATTACTCTAATGTAAAAATTTTAAAATTCCATTGCGTACTATTTTTCCAATAGTGTATTCATTTACATTCATTATAAATATCACCTCATTCAACAGTTTACGAAAACAATTGATAAAAATCTCTTTCCAATCATTCGTTGAAAAACATTTTGAAAAATTACATTTTTAGGCCAAAATCATTCAAAACATGGTTACCAAAGAAGGGGTAAGAGTCCTACCTCGATATTTTGCACCGGCGCTCAACTCCCAGTCTTGACCCACTATACGTTAGCTCCACGAAGCCACAAACCACCTTAAATAGAGACTAAATTCATCAATATCTAGCTTAGGGTATTCTACACTTTAATACTATCTTATGGTGTCTTAGTATGCCATTAAAGTTAACAAAATCAAATTACAATATCAAAGTCTTTATCTAGGTTTAAAACAGTGAAAACGGGTGAAAATAGTCATTTTTCATGTAGCCCGGTCGGCCTGCCGAACTCCCTGGTCCGGCCTACCAAACTTCTCAGTTTGGCCTGCTGGCCATACAAGACTGGCCTACCAAACTTTCCCCAGGTTCTACTTGCCAACAATATGAGTTCGGCATGCTGAACTCATGAGTCCGGCCTACAGATGCTCAAGATCGGCCTACCGAATTGCAAAAATCTGAAAATTTCTTGATTTCGAGTTTTCGCCTCCTCGAGCTTGGAATCTCATTCCAACCTATATTATTAGTTCCCAGAGCATACAAATGTTAATAAATGATAGATATATATGCTAGAACACATTTAAACACTTTCAAATAAGATTTTCATAGAAACTTTTAAAGAAATCCAAAAATGAAGAAAAAGAGAAAAAAACTTGATTTAGCTTGATTTCGTCCAATCAAGCTTGGTTTCTAGATGATTTATGTCCTACAACTTAGATAGAAAGGTTTTTTAAGCTTAAACAAACTCAGATTTCAATATTCAAAGAAAAATCAAAGTTTGGGACAAAAGTTTGAAATTTGAAACAAAGTTAAACTAACCTCAAATCCGAGCTTGAAATCAAGTTTGTGGATGCTCTATCGAGTCTCTAAGCTTCCAATCTAACCAAGATTTAAGGCCTAAGCAACAAATTTTTGAATGAAAATGAGAGGGAGAGAAGAGAGAAACGAGAATAAAGAAAGAGAAAGAGAGAGTCTGAGAGAGAATGAGAGAGTAAGGAGAGGGAGAGTGAAATCAATAGAGGAGAAGAAAGTAGTTTTCTTGTGACGATCTGTCTTTTCGGACAGTCACTTAACTTTCTTAAACATAATTACTTAAACATTAATCTTACTTAGTAAGAAATTACTAGAAATTTTTTTTTACATCATTAAAAACGTTATTAAAAGCAGTTGCGACTTCTATCACATTTCAAGTTGAGACCTCGCTCAACACTTGACTTTAAAACTATTTCAAATCGTTTCTTAAAACTTAATAAGAAACATTAGCTGAATCACAACTTAAAACTTATTTTTATTGTTATATAAAACATTTCGTAAAAATACATATCTTAAAACTTTGAGAACATTTCATAAAACTCTGGTTTTTCTTAAAACTTTGAAAACACTATATTAAATAGTGGAAAACCTTTTCTTTGAGAAGTGGAAGCAAATATGGTGGTATCCATACCCAAATCTCTACATCTGCCCTCCGTAGCACCAAGCACCCCAAACAGGTCCTACTGGTCATCCATAAGACTACCTCTAGCATGAAGAAAATTTTAATGAGCTTTCACTCAGTAAGTTCAAACCTAATCTCACAAATCATTTAAACCTACTTTAAAAACTTTTCTCATAAAAACCTTTCTCTTAAAACATTTTGAAAGACGTTTTTCATAAACATTTCTGAAAATGTTTTTTCATAAAACATTCCTTGAGCATTTTGCATAAACGTTTTTCATAAAGCATTTCTGAAACATTTTTTCATAAATGTTTTTCATAAAACATTTCTAAAACCTTTTCCTTAAAATGTCCTTTATAAACCTTTTCTTGAGAATATAAAAATGTTAACATTTTACATAAAACATTTCTCAGAATGTCAAAATGCATGATTCTATTTATGCTCAATTATGAACTTTCAGTTATGAGCATTTTATGAACATTCTTTTCTTACTTAAACTTTCTATCTTTGTTCCTTAACTTCCCTTATCTTACTTTAGTGTTCATACCAACATCATTAATCATGAGATCATAAACATAATGCTTCCCCTATGGAAGACTTGAGACCATCGAACACCGAGGTCATATACCTCACATCAAGGAGGTTGGTACGAAACTTTTTTTTATCTTTACTTTGCCTTCTTATTAACTTTAGTGAGCATAACAAATGCAATCACATAATATGCAAACACATTTGCAAATCATAATTGTTCTCTTTGAAACTTATTGCATAACAAATACAACATAAAACTAATTACTTAAACTGTAAAACATTATGCATGAACAAAATATAAAACATACTTTAAACATAATTTTTGCAAATACATTGCAAACTTTTACTTGATCTTTTAAAACTTTATGCACATCAAATGCAATCATGCTTTAACATAATAGTTGCAAATACATTGCGAATCTTGATTTAAACTATAAAACTTTTTTGCATAACAAATGCAAACATACTTTTAAAAACAACTTATATAACGATTGCAAACACATTTGCAAACATATATATATATACAAACATTTAAAAACTATTTACTTCATATTGTAGGTGAGGTTTGAGACTTACCTGGACTACGCTCTAGTGTTGTCTATTCCGTTTCTTTTGCTTTTATTAGTCAACCTCTGTGTTCTGACCAAACGACAGTTAACTCATTAATTAACTTTCTTTTAATCAATCTACCTGATTGATAATAAAACATAAACATTAAACATTCATTCCTTTTTTTTCATAATTTGGTATACTATCAGTTTACCTTCTTTTGCTTTGTACCCCGTTGCTTTTGACTTTGTAACCCACCAGGTTATCGTACCTTTTACCTAACTCTATAACCTATCAGGTTATCACTCTTTTTACTTATCTTTATAACCCATCGGGTTACCTTTTTCTTTACTTGACTTTGTAACTCACCGGGTTACCTTTCTTTTACTTAAACATCCCTTATTAAATTTCCCGTCTCATGTGACGGTTTCATTATGTAACCTATTATGAAACATTTTTTGTCTATGACCACTATGCTATGTTTGTTGGGGTGCAATTTAGTGAGGCCCAAATTACTAGCAGGCCCGTGCGGCCTAATGATTGGTGCAAGTCAGATGGATCGAGCGAAATCTAGTGACTAGCTAAAGCCTAAACGAATTGAAGATTCGTATTGCTCGATTCGATCGTCTTACATCATTTGAGTTAGTCAACTTGAAAATATTTGCGCTCGTTTTTACATCTTCAATCGAATCGATAGTTTTGAACCAACAGTTGACTACACGAATAGACGGTTATAGCACATCCATTCATGGACCGAGACGCGGGGGGACATGATTCTTGCAGCCTATCACCATTTGACGCGTGTTCCACTATTGCAGTTACATATGGTGCTCTATCTCACTCCACCAGATGGTTAGGAGCCACTTTCCTTCCTCATCTGTTATATAAGGGGAAGGCTGCTTCATTGTACGGGATATAGAAATATAGACACTGAAACCCCATCAATTTACTTTCATCCCTCTCTTGTAATTTGCATTCAAGAACTCCATAGTGAATTACAGTGGACGTAGCTGTTCATTAACAGAGTGAACCACTATAAATCCAGTGTCATCATTACCATAGTTTCTTTTTGTTCATTTAACTTTAATGAAGCAGATAGATTCGGGTTTACAGATCCATTCAACGGTGATTTGAGGGCCCAAATTCTTAAATAACCCAATCCAAAATTTTATTTGATTGTAGATTTTCCGTCTACAGTTTGGCACCCACAGTGGGGCCTTCAAGTCATCAACTCCAAGATCTTAAACTTGGATTTAAATGGCAGACAACATTGACAACCAACATACTTTGGAAACCACAGTGGAAGAGACTGAATCAATCCCTCAAGACGACCAGCAAATAGAAGTCCTTACAGTAGAAGTTGAGGCACTTAAAAAGATGCTCCAGGAGCAGATAACCCGTTCCCGAGAATGAGACAAAAGGATGGAGCAACTCAGCAACGAGAATTTGGCTTTAAGAAGCCAACTCAGTTATCAAAACTCCTAGATGGCTTCACAATCATACTATTATCCATATTATGGATATTCGATTGTCCTAGTATCTTCAACAGCGTAGTGGCTGTCACAAACGCAGCAACTAGGAACCTAGCAGCCTCATAGTCTGATTGGCAGGATGCAGCCGCTATATTCTCCATCGACTCTGGTGCCAGCAACAACACTTTATTACACAGCCACGACAACACCTGTTCACACAGCCACAACAACTCCCACTAAGACAACTACTACAACAATGACAAACGCTCATGTGGAACCGATCGCTCGGCCAGTGAAAGTTAGCAAAGCCACAAGCAAGACCTCGGCATTGGATGACATCTCGAAAAACATTTGAGATACTCCACTCACAAAGAGAATCACTTTGGTTGTACCGTCAAAGTATGGAAATCTCGTGTTCGCTCGGTTCGATGGAACTTTAGAACTTAAGGAATACCTGCTATAGTATAAGAATGTGGTCAGCGCCACGAGTATCCTAGACTCGATTCTTGATGAGAAGATGTGCAAGTTGTTTGTGCAATCCCTCAAAGATTTATGGTCTGTTGTTCAGAGCCCGGGCGAATTGCTAAGGGCTTATGTAAAAAGGTTTAGTAAAGCACTTTCTGATATATTAGATTTAAAAGATGGAACGGCTAGAGAAGCATTCAAGAAAGGACTCCTATACAAGTCCCCCTTCAAAAACAACATATGCTCGAACTACCCGTAGATGATCCAGGAAGCCTTGAATAGAGCTAAAGGGTGGATCAACCTGGAGGAAGAAAATGAAATATGCGAGCGAGAATTCACAAGAATAAAAGACCAGAATAGATGGGGTCAAAAGCAACAGCAACAGCTGAACCGACGAGGGCGGACGAGGATATCGTCCAAAAGAGAGTGGAGGTGAAAAGAAGACAAGCCTCAAACAACAACGAGACTATTGTCTCCCCCTAAATATGCCCTCAACATATCGCCGTCTGAGCTAGCCGCTTAGCTCAAAGGAAAAGATTATGTACGATGGCCAGGAAAAATGGTACCAACCCGTTCACGTGACCAATTGAAATATTACGAGTTTCACTGAGACACGGGACACTTGATGGTCAATTGCAAAGCCTTACGATCCGAGATTGTAGAGCTTCTTAAGAAAGGGCACTTGAGAGAATACCTCTGTAAACAGGGGAGGAAGATATATGGAGTCGATAAGGAGCGAAGAGGGTGAAGGGATGAACAAGCCCGAGAGAAGACACCATCACCATCACCAGTTAGGAAGGTAATTGGAGCCATTTGTGGAGGCTCAGTTTTCAGTGGCAATTCCATAAATCAGATGAAAATCGCACCAAAGGAAAGCGAATCAAGCAATTGCAAGCTCATCTTGCGATAACCACAATAAGTATGAGATTTTGTTTCGCAGTGACAAGACATTTGGGCTTGACGTCCCGCATGATGATGCCCTTGTTATGAAACTCAACGTCACAAACTGTGAAATAAACAAGATACTAGTTGACAATGGGAGTTCAACAAACATCCTTTTCCTCTCAACGTTGAAAGAAATGGAAATCTACGAAGAGGAAATCGAGAAGTCCCCAATGTCACTGGTAGGTTTCAATGGCGAGGCGACAACAACCATTGGAAGGATAAAGCTTCTAGTATACGCAGCGGGAGAGAACAAATTGACCAATTTCTTAGTCATGGATTGCCCATCAGGGTACAACATCATTCTGGGAAGGCCATGGATACATGCTATGAAAGCAGTCCCTTCAACATACCAATAAACAATTAGATTCCCGAAGAAGCGAGGCATTCGAGAGGTTCGAGGAAGCCAAGAAGCAGCAAGAAGCTATTATGTCATGGCTATGAAATAGAAGAAAACTTTATAGTAATTACAGACGACCCAACAAAGCGTGACGAGCAGTCAAAGCAGCATTGAATCAACTCTCGAGTAGCTGGATGAAGTCCAAATCGAACTGGAGGATAAAAGGCATACAGTGAAGATCGGGTAGGAGCTTGATGAGGGTATAAAGTCCCAAATTGTTGATTTTCTTAAGACTAATATAGATTTTTTTGCATGGTCCCATACAGATATGCTTAGAATTGACCCGATCATAATCTCCCATCGATTAAACATCGATCCAGACCACAAACCTATGCGGCAGAAGAGAAGAAACCCATTTCTTCCTGACCTGGAGGATAAAAGGCATTCATGGTTGCTCGAGGAGCACTGTAGAGGATGCTTCGTATACTGTGATATAGCGAGGTACAACTAGACCCGCTTAGCTCGGAGTCCAAGTAAGTAGGAATTTTGCCTACAGTATAAACCGTTTTAAAATAATTTTAGATGTTTTCATAAAAATTTATGAAAATGCATGATCAGTGATAGTTACACTATTTTATGTGGGTTTTATAATGTTACAAGGTTGACGAAAACCTGTTACGGGTAAAATCATCATTATCAAGGAAATGGCTAGAACGGAGACGAACACTCCAATTTAGCATAACATTATTAGACAGAAAATGTTCCGTAATATGTTAAGTAACGTAACCGTCATGTGAGATGAGAAAATTAATAATGAAAAGATAACCCCGGTGGGTTACAAAGTTAGTGAAAGACCAGTAGACCGATAGTATACAAGTCAAGTTAAAAGGAAATGAATGTTTAATGTTCACGTTATATTATCAATTGAGTAGATTGATAAAAAGAAAGTTAATTGATAAGTCAGCTATCGTTTGATCAGGACATCGAAGCGGACCAATGGAAGGAAAAGGAACGAGATAAGATGGAGAAGGGAACATTAGAGTAAAGTCTACGTAAGTTCAGACTTCACCTATAGCATGAAGTAAATAGTTTTTAAATGCTTATATATGCATTTGTAAATGAATTTGCAATTGTTATGCAAGTTGTTTCTAAAGTGTATTTGCATTTATTATGCAAAAAAGTTCTAAAGTACAAAATAAGATTTGCAATGAATTTGCAACTGTTATGTTTAAAGCCTATTTGCATATTGATATGCATGAATGTTATGAACTATGATTGGAGTGTGTATTGTAAATGTAACATGACTTATAGTATTATATAAATATAATATGAAATAGTTGATATCCAAAGAAGAAAAATGTATAGCAACTCTACGATATGAAAGTATGAACGATAAGTGTATGTATGATATGAATGACATGTATATGTATGATATGTTTATGAACATTATGTGTAAGTATGATATGGATATGAATGCTATGATTGATGCTTGTTATCTAGATTATAAACAAGATATAGCATATAAGCATAGTACCACAAAATGCTTGATGAATATGTACATTAAGATCCATAAGAAACTCATTAAGGACATAACTTCCTAGATTACAACATCTTGTAGAACTAGATTTTTGGTAAGAGTAAACACACAGATCCCAATAAGAAAATTTGGATGTAAGTAGAAGTTCAAGATATAAGAGAGGAACTTCTGAGAGGTCACAAGAGCAAAGCCAAGAAAGAGACATAAAAGATTAAGTTCAAGTGTTATAAACCCTTAGAAGTTTTCAGACAAGTATGTAAACATGTTTTAGATAATCATTATCACTAGTCTGGAATGACTAGATGATAAAAGACCTATAGACTAAACAATAAAAAGATGAACTTACTGGCTAGTTTTTATATACCAGATTATGATCTAGATGCGGATGTGCAACCTAGATATGAAATAGGATCAATATAAGTCCTACATTTTGATAATGCATAATGTTTTATAATTTAAGTTATAAGTTGTATGAAGTATTTGTTATGTTATATGTTGCATTTGTATGCAATATGTTTTAGAATAAAAAGTTATGATTTGCAATATGTGATTGCGTTATATGTTGCATTTGTATGCAATATGTTTTAGAATAAGAGTTTTGATTTGCAATATGTGATTGCGTGATATGTTGCTTTTGTATGCAATATGTTTCAGAATAAGAGTTATGATTTGCAATATGTGATTGCATTATATTTTGCATTTGTATACAATATGTTTCAGAATAAAAAGTTATGATTTGCAATATGTGATTGCGTTATATGTTGCATTTGTATGCATAGTACAAGCTATGATTTGCAAATGTATTGCATATGATGTGGTTGCATTTGATGTGCTCACTAAGGTTAATAAAAAGGTAATGTAAAGTTAAAAAGAAAGTGTCGTACTAGTCTCCTCGTTGTGAGGTAATGAAAGAAAAGTTAAAGTTTGACCTCCTAGATGTGAGGTACACGATCTCGAAGTTCGATGCTCTTAAGTCTCCCACAAGGAAAGCATCACGTTTATGATCCCATGATTAAAGATGTTGGTATGAACACTAAAGGTTATAAGATAAAGAAAGTTAAGGAACAAAAGGTGGAAAGTTAAAGTTAGATAAGGAAAGTTAAAGTGTAAGATAAGGAACAAGGATAGAAAGTCAAAGTAAGAAAGAATGTTCATAAGATGTTCATAATCGAAAGTTCATAATTGAGCATAAATGAAAACATGCATTGTGATTGTACTTGATTTGCTTGTGATGAAACATTTATATGCTATGAAAAACATTCTGAAGAATGTTTTATGTTAAGTGTTTATGAAAACGTAAATAACGTTTATGAAAAGCAATCTGAGGATTGTTTTATGTTAAATATTTAATGAAAAGTGTTTATGAAAAATGTTACAGAAATACTTTATGAAAACGTTTATGGGAAACGTTTTAGGAATATTTTATGAAAAATGTTTATGAAAAGCGTTTATGATAAAAGTTTTAAGAAAAAGGTTTATAAATGATGTTTTACGAAAAGCATTCTAAGGATTGCTACATGTTAAATGTTTTATAAAAAAGCGTTTATGAGAAACGTTCTATAAAAGTTTTATAAAGAATGGTTACGAAAGGCGTTTTTAGAAATGTCTATGGAAAATATTGATGATATATGTTTTAAGAGAAAGGCTTTCATGAGAAAAGTTTTAAAGCATGCTTAAATGATTTGTGATTTTATGTTTGAACTTACTAAGTGAAAGCTCATTAAAAAGTTTCTTCATGCTGTAGGTAGTTTATTGGTGACTAGTAGGACCTGTTAGAAGAGCTAGGTGCTGCGGAGGATAGATGCGAAGATTTAGGTATGGATACCAACATGGTTTTGCTTCTGCTACTCAAAGAAAAGGTTTTTCACTATTTAATATAGTGTTTTCAAAGTTTAAAGAAAATCTAAGTTTTAAGAAATGTTTTCAAAAGTTTTAAGATACATTGTACTAAATGTGTTATAAAATTATAAAGTGAAGTTTTAAGCTATGATTTAATAAATGTTCCTTGTTAAGTTTTAAGGAATAATTTGAAATAGTTTTAAAAGCAAATGTTGAGTGAGGTCTCAACTAAATTTGTCATAGAAGTCGCAATAGTTTGTAAGTATGTTTTAAAGAACGTTTAAAGAAAAAAAAAATTTCGTATATTTCCTACTAAGATTATTGTTTAAGTAATGATGATTAAGTAAGTAAAGTGACTGTCCAAAAAGGCAGGTCGTCACAGGTGGTATCAGAGCGGTGTCCTGCTATTCCGTCTCACACAGTCACATGTCCGCTACACCATAGGTCAAGTAAGTAAGTTAAGTTAAGTAGGAAAAAAAGTTAGAATCTAACGAATACATGTTTATGTTGGGTATAGCCTTTGATATCGGCACACCCAGATGAGCAATGCAAAGGCAAAGGTCTAAGGATGAACGTAATGTTACTTGTTATAATGTTCTTACAAGTCGACGGTGGTTATCGTCCATCAGTGGTGTTGAGTCAATGATGATTAAACGCGGTCAATGATGGTTAACAGATGGCCGACTGCTCAAAAATAAAGAAGATGAGTTCTTGACACGTTACGATGTTTAGGTGCACAATGGTGTCTTTGTATGAGCAAATTTTGCTCCGTTAAAAGTCGTTCGGTATTGATTATATGTTGAACGAGGAGAACTGATTAGGATAACGGAATAATGGTGATCCGAAAGTTATTTTTGGTGTTCTATGGAATAAGAGTGCCTAAGAGAAACTTGACGTTAGCTGACTAACTATGCGATACCATCGAGCATAAGCATTCCGTACCTGAGCTGAGATATGCAAATAAGCTCATAACTGCCTAGATGGGAACCACAATTAGGACAATGATGTTAAGTATGTTAGTGAAAACCTCACAGATGGGAGCATGGAAGCTAGAGATCTATACGTCATAAGGAAAATTACGGCAAAATGTCATTCTAGAATGGATATAGAACTGGAAAATATGGATTTTGTGGTTAGATGACCCTAATCTTTAGATAGAAATGATGAGATTAGAATGGAAATAAATCCTATTTTCAAGAATACAATTCAATGGTAGAATGTTAAACTTTTAAATGAATGGAAACTACGCTGAAATGTTGAAAGATTAGAGTTGAGCAGCAGAAGTGTGGTGTACAATTTAAAGGAATATATCAAGAACATGATGAGAATTATAGAAGTTCCAAGATGAAGGCTTAGTTTTAGTGAAAAGGTAGTGATCAAGGAAGCATGTTAAGAACGGAAAAGAGAATAAGGCAGATGAACTACCTATGAAGGTGCTAATTTTTTAGGACGATAATTTTTAAGGAGGGTAGATTGTAACACCTGAGATTTCTAATGCATTAAAAATGCATTAA
Organism: Artocarpus heterophyllus; assembly: GCA_025403435.1. Lineage (NCBI taxonomy): Eukaryota > Viridiplantae > Streptophyta > Magnoliopsida > Rosales > Moraceae > Artocarpus > Artocarpus heterophyllus. The sequence goes on along the minus strand of CM046342.1, from coordinate 31,998,669 downwards.
GTTGAGGATTATATTAAGAAAAAAAGTACAGTTTAAGGAAAAATATTGTATAATAATACAAAAATTTATACGATATTAAAATAATATAGTGTAAGGAAGCACACTAATAAAGTTATGCAGCATGAAAATTACACTGCAAAAGTAAAACAATATAGGAATTGGACTATTTAAGGTCATGTAGTACAGAATTGGACTGTGTAGACCACAAATTTTTTATAAAAGTACAAAAATAAAAAAAAAAGAAAATCTCAAAAAAATCAACTCTTTCTCTCTCTACTTTCTCTCTCTCCTCAAAAATCAGTCCAAGATTTCAACCTCGTTTTTGACACCTCCCACACAATTGGAAAGCTCTCGACGAGCTGAGTCCAACGGTGTACCGTGCCGCCCACAACGTCACCGGAGGAGGCCACACACGCCGCCCAAAGTGGTAGAGAAACCCATTTCTTCCTGACCTGATTTCTCCACCGTCTGACCACCAATCGACGTGATAATGGTGTCTATGGACTCAACATGAGGAGAGGAACAAGATAGTACCAATCCCATAGCTCAATTCCAGCTAGAGAGGTACGATGGAGCTGCCCCATCACTGCCGTGGAGCCACCGTCGGACCCACCGTCTCTGATGGCGGTGTGGCACACCGCCGGTGCTAAAAAAATTAGACGGCAATAAGGAGTGAGAAGCACCTGCCAATTTCCCCATTTCCTCATCGCTCATCGGAGTTCAAACGGCTCTAATTCTACCACCGCGAGGAATGCCGATTGTAGTGTTCCCGACCGTCTCACCCTAAATTGGATGAGGGGAAATGTCCAGGCCTGCACGATGAGGCTTTCCGACACCTCAATTTTCGGCAACCGTCGTGGATCGACGAAGAACGGCCCCCGTCGTTGTGCGCCACCATTTCACACCATGTCAAGCCTCACCAGTAGGGGGGAAATGCTTAGACTGCCATGGGGAACAAATCCCCTAACTCAATTTCACGGTATCTCCACCGGAGATAGGAGATCCATGCCACCAGTTTTGGCCAAGAATCCCATCTTTGATTTGAGTAGATGGAGGCTGAAGTAGGAGAAATTGACATCGTCATTGGACTTAGAGGGGTTTAATTGGGGGGGTAAGTCCAAGCTCAGCCCCCAACGCAGCTAATTGGCACTGCTCAGCGGTCAGTCAACAGCCGATCAACGGCCACTTCGAGATTTTGTGATCCGGACCTCCGATCAATGATCTGAGACCACCAACTAACTTGTTTCGAAGCTCTAAACGCAATGGTGACCTCTATTTGAGCTAATTCCACTCTGGTGAAAATCATCTGGTACCAACTGCACGTAGATCAAGGCAATTCAAACTGCAGTAACGGAGTCCAGAATGATGTTTTGACCAATGTATGATCTCTAGGAAGCATTCTTAGCCATTCATGGTTGGTCAAGGAGCGCTGTAGAGGATGCTTCACATACTATAGATATAGCGAGGTACAACTATACCCGCTTAGCTCGGAGTCCAAGTATGTAGGAATATCGCCTATAGTATGAACCGCTTTAAAATAATTTTAGATGCTTTCATAAAAATTTATGAAAATGCATGATCAGCGATTGTTACACAATTTTATGTGAGTTTTATAATGTTACGAGGTTGATGAAAACCCGTTAAGGGTAAAATCGTCATTATCAAAGGAAGTGGCAAGAACAGAGTCGAACACTCCAATTTAGCATAACGTTATTAGATGGAAAATGTTCCATAATATGATAAATAACGTAACTGTCATGTGAGACGAGAAAATTAACAATAGAAAGATAATCCCGATGGGTTACAAAGTTAGTGAAAGACCTGTATACTGATAGTATACAAGTCAAGTTAAAAGGAAATGAATGTTTAATGTTTACGTTATATTATCAATCCAATAGATTGATAAAAAGAAAGTTAATTGATAAGTCGGCTGTCATTTGATCAGGATACGGTAGCCGACCAATGGAAGGAAGAGGAACGAGATAGGAATGTTAGAGTAAAGTCTAAGTAAGTTCAAACTTCACCTACAGCATGAAGTAAATAGTTTTTAAAAGCTTATATATGCATTTGTAAATGAGTTTGCAATTGTTATGCAAGTTGTTTTTAAAGTATATTTGCATTTACCATGCAAAAAAGTTCTAAAGCACAAAATAAGATTTGCAATGAATTTACAACCAGTTATGTTTAGAGCCTATTTGCATATTGATATGCATGAATGTTATGAACTATGATTAGTGTGTGTATTATAAATGTGACATGACTTAAAAGTATTATATGAATATAATATGAAATAGTTGCTATCCAAAGAAGTAAAATGTATAGCAACTCTATGATATGAAAGTATGAACGACAAGTGTATGTATGATATGAACGGCATGTATATGTATGATATGTTTATGAACACTATGTGTAAGTATGATATGGATATGAATGCTATTATTGATGCTTGTTATTTAGATTATAAGCAAGATATAGCATATAAGCACCGTACCACATAATGCATGATGAATATGTATTGTAAGGTCCATAAGAAACCCATTAAGGACATAACTTCCTAGATTACAAATCTTATAGAACAAGAATTTTGGTAAGAGTAAACACACAGATCCCTACAAGAAAATTTGGACGTAAGTAGAAGTTGAAGATATAAGAGAGGAACTTCCAAGAGGTCACAAGAGCAAAGCCAAGAAAGAGATATGAAAGATTAAGTTCAAGGGTTATGAACCCTTAGAAGTTTTTAGACAAGTATTTAAACATGTTTTAGATAATCATTATCACTAGTCTGGAATGGCTAGATGATAAAAGACCTGTAGACAGAACAATAAAAAGATGAACTTACTGGCCAGTTTTTATGTACCAGATTACGATCTAGATGCGGATGTGCAACCTAGATACGAAATAGGATTAGTATAAGTCCTGCATTTCGACAATGCATAATGTTTTATAATTTAAGTTATAAATTTTATGATGTTTTTGTTATGTTATATGTTGCATTTGTATGCAATATGTTTCAGAATAAAAAGTTATGATTTGCAATATGCGATTGCGTAATATGTTGAATTTGTATGCAATATGTTTCAGAATAAGCATTATGACTTGCAATATGTGATTGCGTTATATGTTGCATTTGTATGCAATATGTTTCAGAATAAAAGTTATGATTTGCAATATGTGATTGCATTATTGTTGGAAAAAACAGTGTGAGATGCGCAGCGGGAATTTTTTAAAAATTTAAACATTAGAGTATTTTCCAAAACACAAGTTTGACATGCTATATGTATAAATTAAACGGATCTTACTAACCTTCGTGTGCCAAAGAACCTCTGCAATCCATGAAGAGAAGTAACGTTCCAGAAGAGCCTCAACCAACTGGTCGTCTTTGCTATTCTCTATCCACGACCGGAGTGAGTGTGGGCTCACATGTACAGCTCTTCCGCCGGTGACTCTCCTTCCATCCAATCGAGAGAACCCAAAACTAATGTTCGTGATTTGTGAACAAAAGCTCTCAAGGAGTTTTTAGATGCTCACCAGAAGAGTATCACTCTTAATCTCTCAATTGATCTGAGTAACTCATGAGACTTACTCCCTTTATATAGCGATTGATCATAGGGTCAGTCCTTATCAGATTAGGTCTCAAAAACTCAAAACAGAATCAAGTTCGGATCAATATCTAATAAGATCTGTGTGAAAATGTGTAATCTTATCTCTCGCTGATCGGCAGGCCGAACTACCGCTAAATATCTCCATGAATCTTTTATTTTCCACCCGAGATTCTATAGGATAAAGTCTCAGTTTTGATTCAAATAACCCAATAGAGAAGTTATCTGATCAAAACAAACTTTATCAAGATAATCTCTAAGAAAATAAATCAATTCACAATAATTCTACAAGTTTATCTTGATTTAATTTATCTAATTAAATCAACCGATAAACAGACAAGAATTATCCGATCCCAATAATTCAACAAGTTTATCTTAAATTAATTTTATTATAAAATTAATTCAACCAATAAATAGACATGAATTATTTGATTCTTTCAAATTTTAAACCAATATGATAAATCCGACATAAGTCACCAATTATTGAAAAAATACGCCATATCGTTACAGGATTTTGTGAGCTAGCAAAGGGGACCAAAATGGACATATAAAGTTCAAGATCTCGATAATTATGAAACCCAATATCCTAGATATACATTTAACAATTATCAACTCCAACACTACTCCACTAAAAGCTTGGAGCTACACTCTCAAACTTTATAGAATTACGAAGCCCGTATAGCTAAGTTTCCATGACATATCAAAGTGTATCATATCCCCATATGATAATCCATAATCAGCTTAAGGACAAGTTCTATCTTACCTTCCCGATTATTTTTATCTTACGTTCCATTATCTCACCATTAGAAAACTTACCATCCAAAGATAGTATAACATTCGGTTACACCTATGTATCCAAATGGTTGAGCGCTCCAGTTTTTCAATTACAGGATAACGCATATAAGAGGATATCATTACTCCTAAAGAGGAGCTATGGATTCCTTATCTATGAATAATAAGTCTACGCTATCAAGAGTCATGCCTCCAACGTATCGGCATGCATACCACTATTGAGATGTGGGAGTCACCCTTTGGTACATCAAAAGACACAAGTCGAGACAACGGGCCAACTATCCATCTCAGGATTAAGATACAATACAAATGATTGTCTAAAGTGAATCGATTTGCCAAGACAGAATTATTAATCTAAATCAATTCACTTTGTGTCTAGATCCAACACATCGTCACCTATGACAACGTGCCAATGTTTCTATTCACGGAGTCCACCTCCGATGGTCATGACAAACCATCTCCCTTTAGGGATATAGACAACATAACAATCTTTGCGTGAATAAAGCACCCAACTTTATTCCCTTGATTACGGGTCATATGTTTTAGACCGTCACCTTAAGAATCATGTCTTTTGCATAATCATTCCATCATATGCTCAATTCTTAAAGGTTTAGACCGACAGTCTAAGACTACTATTTGCTTAACATACATTCAACAAATATGAATGTAGAGAGGAGAAGATTTGGTATATATAAATGAATAAATTCTTTATTGATAAAAATGCCTCCAAAAACGTATTACATTTTTACTCCTTAGGGCATACATATCTAACAATCTCCCACTTGCACTAAGTGAGTAAATACAGCAAATCTCGCATCCCCATAGCTTCCACATGTTTCTCAAAGGCTCTCCCTGTAAGTGTCTTCGTAAATGGATCAGCTAAATTGTCCTCTGACACGATCTTGCACACCGTGACATGCCGGCCCTTAACGAAGTCCTTTATCACATGATACTTTTGATCAATATGTTTACTCTTCTTGTGAAATCTTGGTTCCTCAGCATTAGCTACTGCCGCACTATTATCACAGTACAGTGATATCGCCTTATCCTTACTAGGAACAACCTCAAGATCCCCAAGGAACTTGCAGAGCCATACTGCTTCTTTCGAAGCATCACTAGCTACCACATACTCGGCCTCCATCGTCGAATCCGAAGCATAATCTTGCTTCACACTTCTCCAACTGACGGCACCGCCGCCCAGAGTAAACACAAACCTTAAAGTCGATTTCCTAGAATCCAGATAGTATTGAAAATCTGAATCAGTATATCCTAGAGGAGTCAGGTCCTCACCCAAATATACAAGCATATACCCTCGAGTCCTGCGCAGGTACTTGAAAATATGCTTTACTGCAAGCCAGTGGTTCAGTCCTGGATCCGCCTGAAATCGACTAATAATCTCGACCGCGTAGCTAATATCTAGTCATGTGTAAAGCATGGCATACATGAGACTACCCACTGCTGAAGCATAAGGCACCTTCTTCATGTATTATCTTTCTTCATAAGACTTTGGAGAGTCTTTCTTAGAAAGAGTAATTCTAGACCTAGATGGTTGCCCACCTTACTTGGAATCCTGCATTGCAAACCTCCTGAGAATTTTATCTATGTAGCCAGCCTATGACAAAGCTATCATTTTGTTCTTCCTATCTCGAAAGTTCTGGATACCAAGAACAAAATTAGCCTCACCCAAGTCCTTCATGTCAAACTGCTTGGTCAACCATAATTTGACCGATGACAACGCCCCAACGTCATTGCCAATTAGCAGAATGTCATCTACATAGAGCAGTAGAAAAACCACCTTCCCATCCTTAATGTGTTTGTAAACACATGGTTCATCCACATTTTGTGAGAACCCATAAGTCTTGATTACCTAATCAAATCTTATGTTCTAAGAACGAGAAGCCTGTTTAAGTCCATAAATTGACTTTAGCAGCTTACAAACCTTACCCTATTGAACCGTGACCTTGAACCCGTCTGGCTATTCCATATAAATGGACTCATCAAGATAGCCATTTAGAAAAGTAATCATGACATCCATATGCCAAATCTCGTCATCGAGAGCGGCAGCTATGGATAAGAGAATCTGGATGGACTTAAACATGGCTACAGGCGAAAAGGTTTCCTCATAATTGATTCCTTCCTTTTGCGTATAACCCTTAGCTACTAGTCTAGCCTTAAAGGTTTCGACCTTTCCATCCACTCCTCTTTTCCTCTTGTAGATCCATTTACACCCTATGGGTTTTACCCCTTCGGGAAGATCCACAAGCTCCCAGACCTGATTAGTCTCCATAGACTTCATCTCTATGTTCATGGCCTCTATCTAGAGTTTTGAATCAACATCCTCCAAAGCTTCTGTGTGAGTATAAGGATCCCTGTCATGTTCATCCGATTCAGCCAAGTAGACCTCCCCATTGAACAAATACCTCTCAGGTTGACGCCCGATCCTCCCACTACGCCGAAGCCCCTGAGATTGTTGTTTAAGTTTGTTTGGTTTTTCTACACTGATCGAAACGGTTTCATTTGGAACTGCGGAGTGATTTGATCACTCCTTAACTCCTCAAGCACCACTTTGCTTTGAGGTTTAAAGTCATCCATGTAACTTTCCTCAAGGAAAGTTGCATTAGCAGAAACCACAACTTTATTTTCCTTCGGGTTATAAAAATAACCCCCTTTAGTCCCTTTTGGATATCCTACAAACACGTAAACTTCTGAATGTGCTTCCAACTTATTCGTATCCTTAAACAGGACATGAACCGGACATCCCCATATGCGAATATGGTTTAAGGATGTCTTTCTTCTTGTCCACAACTCGTGAGGAGTTTTAGGGACTGATTTTGAAGGCACATTGTTCAAAAGATAACATGCAGTTTGTAGTGTATATCCCCAAAAGGATAAAGGTAATGATGAATAACTCATCATAGACCTGACCATATCCAACAAAGTCCTATTTCTTCTCTCTACTATGCCATTCTGCTACGAGGTGCCAGGTGCAGTCAAATGGGATAAAATCCCAATCTCTAACAAGTGTCCAAAGAACTCATCAGAAAGGTAATCTCCACCTCGATCGGATCGAAGTGCCTTTATGGGTCTACCCAATTGCTTTTCCACTTCAGCCTGAAACTCCCTGAACTTGTCAAAAGTTTCACTTTTGTGGTGCATCAGGCACACATACCCATATCTTGAGTAATCGTCAATAAAAGTGACGAAGTACTGATACCCTCCTCGTGCCCGGATGTTCATCGGTCCACAAACATCACTATGCACAAGTTCTAGAACCCCTTCGGCCCTATTGCCTTTAGACCGTATGGTCTTTTGGTCATTTTACCCTCTGAACAAAATTCACATTGAGGTATAGATTCCACCTTTAAGTGACTTAAAGGTCCATCCCTTACCAACCTTTGAATCCTATTCAGGTTAATGTGACCAAGGCGCAAATTCCAAAGATAAGTCTTGTTAGAGTGAGAAGTTTTAAGTCTTTTAGAGTTATTATCATTCATCTCAGCATTAAGCAATAAGTCCATCTTAGGTTTGATAAAATATAGATTATTTTGCATCCGTCTAGAACAGATAAAAGATTTGTTTTCACTAATCACCACTTTTTCATTAAAAGATACCACGTAGGAGTCTTTAAATGAACAAGATATAGAAATTAAATTCCTTTTAAATTTAGGAACATAAAAGCAATCTTGCAAAAATAAATTCCTATAGTTATCAAAGTAAAGATGGACATCTCCCACTGCTTCTACTGAGACCAAGGATCCGTCACCCATCCGAAGCGTGAAGTCTTTATGCAATAGACTTCTCGTTTCTTTGAACCCCTATAGAGAAACACAAACATGATTAGTTGCACCTGAATCTATGACCCAAATGTCACTGGATTCCTCAACCAAACAAGTTTCTAAATACAGAATATCACACCTACCTCCTTTGGAAAGGAAGTCCTTGCAATGCTTCTTAATATGCTTGACCTTTCCACAGAAGAAGCACTTAAGCTTCTTTGGGTTCTTCTTCTTCTTCTTCTTGCTCTTGGTGTTAGCAGGAACAGAAGACTTCCCATTCTTGGCCCGTTGCTTCTTTCCATTCCCAGAGTTAGAATTGGAACCAGAAGCAGCTACCATGTTGGCCTCACCACCCGCAAGAGACTCCCTAATCAGCAGTTCAAACTCCTGCAACTGTTTCATCAGTTCTGTCAAGGTCATATCCCATCTATTGCTCAAATTAAATGTAGCTCTAAACGAAATACATTCCTTAGACAGGTCTCAAAGACCATAGTTATCTGAGTTTCAGTATTGATGTCGGCTCCATTAGTTTGAGCCTCAGCGAGATAACCCATGACCAACATCATATGCTCCTTTACAGATGTCCTCGGTCTCTGTCTACAATTAAGAAGTTTCTGAAGCATCCCTTGTCGCGTTGTTATGGCCTAGCCTCCAAACATGTCTTCAAGATTATCCAAGATCTACTTTGTAGTCTCATAATCTTGATGTTGAGCCTACAGCACATTATTCATGCTAGCCATAACATAGCAGCGGGCCTGATCATTACCATCTTTCCAGCGGTCATATGCTTGGAATTGCTCATTAGATGAGTCTCCCGTATGCTCGAGAGGACAAGGGGTTGTCAGAACATATTTCAGTTTCTCAAAGGATAGGATGATATCCAGGTTCCATTTTCAATCATTGTAATTCTCACCGGTTAATTGGTTTTTGTCAAGTATCGATGATAAAGCATTTTTAGACATTTTTAATCTACAATAAAGAATCATATACCAAATATAAGCAAACATATCATAATAATTTAGTAAGATAACACACTCATGTAAAATCATAAAAATGTATTTATGTGTCAAAACCTTAAAAATATCACAACCTTACATCGATAATTCCCAACTCATAATTCAACAAGCTCCTAGTCATGCCAAATTCAATCAGAAACACGGATCCCCTTCTGATTAATATATGCCATCTAGGACCCGTATGATCCAGCATATATTAATAATCATTTCTTTGGCCATTAATTTTATTAACAGGGCTCCTAGTGGAGGTTAATAATAAAATTAACGTGAGTGTATAACCATCGTCTCAATATTTTATCCACGGTTTATAATCACGACCTAGGGGCGTGCAACCATAAATCATGCTAAAATACCTTATCCTCTTAAAGATCCAATCTGGTACATGATAGAAATCCCTTCCTAGGGGTCGGGACCACCATGTTCTTCCTATGGACCAATGATGGAGGCCTTAGGTTCTCTCTTTGAAAACCTTCTCCCACTCAATCTTTTAAAATCAATGTTTTATTTTAAAATTATGCATGAACAATTTTAATATGAGTGGCACTTTCTATTCTATATGACATGTTATCAATATACATGGCAAATTGTATTATAATGCAGACAAGCAAAGCAATCAAGAAAAGCTACAAGCTAAATAATAATAACCGTAATATTATGGCTCCACCCTAGAGAATAGAAAACTAAGATTACAAGAGAATAATCGAGACATATATCGATTCTTCATCCTTGAATCCTTAAGCTGTATCCTTCTTCACATAATTCCCATCTTCAAGTCTTCAATCCCATATGAATCAAATACTTCATATTTCTAGTCATATCCAAATTTAATGTTTCTCAGAATCGTCTCAAAAATAAAATTAAAATTGCATCACAAAAATTGCACCTTTTCTGGAAATTTTCCAGCTCTCGGTCGGCAGGCCGATCTGGGTGATCGGCTTGCCAGTCATGCTTCATCGGCCTGCCAATCGAAAAGATCGGCCTACCGACCCATGAAAGTTTGGCCTGTCGGCAGAGCCAGCCTATTTCTGTCCCACTGACGGCCTACCGAACCACACGTCCAGCCTACCGATCTGTGACCATCGGTCTACCGAACTAAAGGTTTGGCATGCCGACCGAGCAAAAATCTCCATTCCAAAATATACAATTTTAATGCAATTCATCAATTTTATTTTCAACAATTCAAGAACATAAAATTAGAGACACAAGAAATACTTGGGTGCGCCATCATCGATCTTCTAGATCCGTTTTTTTGAATAATTATTTAATTACAAAATTCTTACAAATTTAAAATTAAATAACAATTCCTAGACGGAGATGATAGTTTGCCATCTAATTACATGAAAAACCTAGATACATATTCTAACCTCTAAGGAACCATAACTGGTATAAATTAATTAATTAATAAATAATTACATAACAATTTAATCAACCATAATTAATTAATGAACATTCACCACATAATCCATGACAACATATAATTATATAGAAACCTAGAGTGCCAACTCTCTATAAAATTAAATTCAAGTATAGGAGAGATTAAGATCACAAATTTATACATATAGTATGATCACAAACTTGTAAATTTATGCAAAAACTGGGGCTCTGATACCAATTGTTGGAAAAAACAGTGTGAGATGCGCAGCGGGAATTTTTTAAAAATTTAAACATCAGAGTATTTTCCAGAACATAAGTTTGACATGCTATATGTATAAATTAAACGGATCTTACTAACCATTGTGTACCAAAGAACCTCCGCAATCCGTGAAGAGAAGTAACGTTCCAAAAGAGCCTCAACCAACTAGTCTTCTTTGCTATTCTCTATCCACGACCGGAGTGAGTGTGGGCTCACACGTACAGCTCTTCCACCGGTGACTCTCCTTCCAACCAATCGAGAGAACCCAAACTAATGTTTGTGATTTGTGAACAAAAGCTCTTAGGGAGTTTTTAGATGCTCACCAGAAGAGTATCACTCTTAATGTCTCAATTGATCTGAGTAACTCATGAGACTTACTCCCTTTATATAGCGATTGGTCCTGGGGTCAGTCCTTATCGAATTAGGTCTCAAAAACTTGGAACAGAATCAAGTTCAGATCAATATCTAATAAGATTCGCGTGAAAATGCATAATCTTATCTCTCGCTGATCGGTTGGCCGAACAGGCCCCATCGGCAGGCCGGACACGTAGATTGGCAGGCCAAATTGCCACGTAAATATCTCCGTGAATCTTTTATTTTCCACCCAAGATTCTATAGGATAAAGTCTCAGTTTTGATTCAAATAACCCAATAGATAAGTTATCTGATCAAAACAAACTTTATCAAGATAATCTCTAAGAAAATAAATCAATTCACAATAATTATACAAGTTTATCTTGATTTAATTTATCCAATTAAATCAACCGATAAACAGACAAGAATTATCCGATCCCAATAATTCAACAAGTTTATCTTAAATTAATTTTATTAAAAAATTAATTCAACCAATACACAGGCATGAATTATTTGATTCTTTCAAATTTTAAACCAATCTGATAAATCCGACATAAGTCACCAATTATTGAAAAAGCACGCCGTATCGTTACTGGATTTTGTGAGCTAGCAAAGGGGACCAAAATGGACCTATAAAGTTCAAGCTCTCGATCATTATGAAACCTAATATCCCAGATATATATTTCACAATTATCAACTCCAACGCTACTCCACGAAAAGCTTAGAGCTGCACTCTCAAACTTTATAGAATTACGAAGCCGGTATAGCTAAGTTTCTATGACATATCAAACTGTATCGTATCCCCATATGATAATCCATAATCAGCTTAAGGACAAGTTCTATCTTACCTTCCCAATTATTTTTATCTTACGTTCCATTATCTCACCATTAGAAAACTTACCATCCAAAGATAGTATACCATTCAGTTACACCTATGTATCCAAATGGTTGAACGCTCTAGTTTTTCAATTACAGTATAACGCATATAGAAGGATATCATTACTCCTAAAGAGGAGCTATGGATTCCAAATCTATGAATAACAAGTCTACGCTATCAAGAGTCATGCCTCCAACGTACCAGCATGCATACCACTATTAAGATGTAGGAGTCACCCTTTGGTACATCAAAAGACACAAGTCGAGACAACGGGCCCACTATCCATCTCAAGATTAAGATACAATACAAATGATTGTCTAAAGTGAATCAATTTGCCAAGACAAAATTATTAATCCAAATCAAGTTACTTTGTGTCCCGATCCAACACATCGTCACCTATGACAACGTGCCAATGTTTCTATTCACGGAGTCCAACTCCAATGGTCAAGACAAACCATCTCCCTTTAGGGATATAGACAACATAATAATCTTTGCATGAATAAAGCGCCCAACTTTATTCCCTCGATTGTGGATCATATGTTTTAGACCTTCACCTTAAGAATCGTGTCTTCCGCATAATCAGTCCATCATATGCCCAATTCTTAAAGGTTTAGACCGACAGTCTTAAACTACTATTTGCTTAACATACATTCAACAAATATGAACATAAAGAGTACAATATTTGGTATATATAAATGAATAAATTCTTTATTGATAAAAATGTCTCCAAAAACGTATTACATTTTTACTCCTTAGGGCATACATATCTAACAATTATATTTTGCCTTCATATGCAATATATTTCAGAATACAAGTTATGATTTGCAAAATGTATTTACGTTTCAAGTTGCATTTGTTATGGAATAGGTTTTATAGTACAAGCTATGTTTTGCAAGTGTATGGCATATGATGTGGTTGCATTTGATGTGCTCACTAAGGTTAATAAAAAGGTAATGTAAAGTTAAAAAGAAAGTGTCATGCCAGCCTCCTCGTTGTGAGGTAATGAAAGTAAAGTTAAAGTTCGACCTCCTAGATGTGAGGTACATAACCTCGAAGTTTGATGCTCTTAAGTCTTCCACAAGGGAAGCATCACGTTTATGATCTCATGATTAAAGATGTTGGTACGAACACTAAAGGTTATAAGATAAAGAAAGTTAAGGAACAAAAGGTGGAAAGTTAAAGTCAGATAAGGAAAGTTAAAGTGTAAGATAAGAAAAGATAAAGAACAAGGAAGAATGTTCATAAGATGCACATAATCCAAAGTTCATAATTGAGCATAAATGAAAACATGCATTGTGATTGTACTTGATTTGCTTGTTATGAAACATTTATATGCTATGAAAAACATTCTGGGGAATGTTTTATGTTAAGTGTTTATGAAAACGTAAATAACGTTTATAAAAAGCAATCTAAGGATTGTTTTATGTTAAATATTTAATGAAAAGCGTTTATGAAAAATGTTACAGAAATACTTTATGAAAACATTTATGAGAAACATTTTAAGAATATTTTATGAAAAATGTTTATAAAAAGCGTTTATGATAAAAGTTTTAAGAAAAAGATTTATAAATGATGTTTTACGAAAAGCATTCTAGGGATTGCTACATGGTAAATGTTTTATAAAAAAGCATTTATATGAAATGTTCTAGAAAAGTTTTATGAAGAATGTTTACGAAATTCGTTTTTAGAAATGTCTATGGAAAATATTGATGATATGTGTTTTAAGAGAAAGGCTTTCAAGAGAAAAGTTTTAAAGCATGTTTAAATGATTTGTGAGTTTATGTTTGAACTTACTGAGCGAAAGCACATTAAAAAGTTTCTTCGTGCTGTAGGTAATTTATTGGTGACCAGTACGACCCGTTAGAAGAGTTGGGTGCTACAGAGGATAGATGCAAAGATTTGGGTATGGATACCACCATGGTTTTGCTTTCGCTTCTCAAAGAAATGGTTTTCCACAATTTAATATAGTGTTTTTAAAGTTCAAAGAGAATCTAAGTTTTAGGAAATGTTTTCAAAAGTTTTAAGATACAATGTACTAAGTGTGTTATAAAATTATAAAGTGAAGTTTTAAGCTATGATTTAATAAATGTTCCTTGTTAAGTTTTAAGGAACGATTTGAAATAGTTTTAAAGGTAAATGTTTAGCAAGGTCTCAACTAAATTTGCAACAGAAGTCGCAATAGTTTGTAAGTATGTTTTAAAGAACATTTAAAGAGAAAAAAATTTATTTCAGTATTTTTCCTACTAAGTAAGATTATTGTTTAAGTAATGATGATTAAGTAAGTAAAGTGACTGCCCGAAAAGGCGGATCGTCACACTCAGAAATATTAGACACCAAAATCTTGTGAAGATCATAACATCATGCTTTAGCATCGATTACTAGGGTAATGATTTCAAAGCTCTGGTTTTTGAATTCGTGGAACATTCATACTTGGAAGAGTGGCTACATTCGAGGGAAGAAAGTGAAAGTGGAACAAGAAATTTAAACTTTCTTCAAGGACTACTTATTGCTCTTGATGTTGCTTATGCTTTGCCTTATCTGCACAATGAATGTGAGCCGCCGATCGTCCATTGTGATTTAAAACCAAGCAATGTTTTTCTTGATAGTCACATGGTTGCTCATGTTGGAGACTTTGGTTTAGTAAGAATTCTCTCAACTAAAAGTATTACGTCTCAAAATCAAAGCAGCACAATTGGCGAAAAGGGATCTATTGGCTACGTAGCTCCAGGTAAAAATTGTTGCCCTGGTCTCAACTAATTTAAATCCTAAATTTTGGTAAAAGAGTATCGTTATTTCTATCTTTTTTATTTCTTTTCATATTTTAGAAAACAAAGACAATGTAATGAAGTGAAGCTCATAAAATTCATGACTAGTGTCTTCGTATTAGCTTTATAGTCGAGGCAAGATATTCAGTAACTTTAATTACTTGCAAAAGCCTATAGATGCTGCTTTATTTCATTGTTTTGTTTTGCATCATATTTTCAAGTGCTAATATTTAATTTGTAGAATATGGAATGGGTGGTAAGGCATCGTCAATTCAAGGAGATGTGTATAGCTATGGAATTCAGAAGAAAGACACCTACAGATGAAATCTTTAAAGAGGATTCGAATATTCATCAATATGTGAACATTGAAGTGGAATACATTACCAGAAAGTTTGACCCAGATTGTTTACTCAAGCCTTCTCCTCCTCCCATGGGAAGTAGAAGTACCAGTAGCAGCATCAAGAGAAGTGGAATACATTACAAACATCCAAACAGTAGCACAAGCAGAAGCCGATAGTGGTGAAAACATCGGCCAAATTAGTGTTGAGATGGAAAAGTTCTTGAAACTGTTCTTTTAATAGGTCTTGCCCCTTTGAAGGAACCACCAAATGAAAGAATGAAGATGGGAGAGGTGATTAGGGAATTACTTCCAGTCAAGAATGCCTTTCTTGCCATTGTAACCAATAGGCCACACAAAAGACAGGGTTTGAAGGAAAACTCAATTAATTATCCTAATCTAAGTAGTAGACTACAATCCTTCAAAGTGACTGACGATTGTCTCAAGTTGTTTATTATGGGCGTCAAGCTTCAATTTCACAAGTTAAGATAAAATTGTCTGGAAAAATTATTGCACTTTCTCTGTTTCCTTCCCTCCTCGGGTAGCTAAAAGTACTAGCATAGTTCAACTCTGTTGTCTAGATGAAAACATTGAACTAAATGGAAACCCAACCATCTTCTTCTACGGATACTTACGTTAATTTAATGTTAGAACATGATATCTTAAGTGCTATTGTTATTTATGTTAAGTAAATTAACTTTTTGTTTAGTAATGTTACAGGTGACGACCACGAAGATTAATGTGCTCAGGTTGTTCGTGTTAAAAATAATGACAACTTAAGGTATTGTTTTTTTAAAAACAATTTCAACTTGCTCTAAATTAATATTTATAATGCTCTAAAGTTAGGTATATCTTAGACTTATATTCTTGATGATGACATGAATTTTGTTGCATATTTTCTTATTTTTGTAACATTTATGATGTCATGATAATTAAATGCGTAACATTTTCTTATTATAACATTTAGAAACTCAAAAATATAAAGTGTCCAAAAGAATAATATTTAAATTTATATTTTTTGTGGTCATAGGAGTAAATATTATTGTCGTATATAAATAATTATATTATATTATCTTGTAATTATATTATATTATTTTATATTATATTATATGTTATTATATAGAAACTGTATGTTTCTTTAAAAATAATGATAACTCGCAATATATATATATATATATGTTAAGAAAATTCATACTTATGGGAAAAAACCTAATGACATTAAGGTTACACTTATTTAAAAAAAAAAAAGAAACCTAATTAGATTTAGATTAGAAACTTAATTTGACTAGGACTAGGGTTACATATGTTAGAGATGTATGCTCTAAGAAGTAAAAATGTAATACGTTTTTGGAGACACTTTTATCAATAAAGAATTTATTTATTATTAATATGCCAAATCTAGTCCTCTTTATGTCCATATTTGTTGAATGTATGTTAAGCAAACAATAGTCTGAGACTATTGGTCTAAACCTCTAAGAATTAGGCGCATGATGGATAGATTATGTAGAAGACACAATTCTTAAGGTGACGGTCTAAATCTTAAGATCCGCAATTGAGAGAATAAAATTGGGCGCTTTATTCATATAAAGATTGTTATGTTGTCTAAATCCCTATTGGGATATGGTTTGTCTTGGCCATTAGAGGTGGACTCCATGAATAGAAACATTGGCACATTGTCATAGGTGACGATGTGTTGGATTGGGACATAAAGTGAATTAATTTGGATTAATAATTCTGTCTCGGCAAATCAATTCACCTTAGACAATCATTTATATTGTATCTTAATCCTGAAATGAATAGTGGGCCTGTTGTCTTGACTTGTATCTTTTGATGTACCAAAGGGTGACACCCACATTTTAAAAGTGGTATGCACGCTAGTACATTGGAGGTATGACTCTTGATAGCGTAGACCTGTTATTCATAGATATGGAATCCATAGCTCCTCATTAGGAGTAGTGATATCCTCCTATATGCGTCATCCTATAATTAAAAAACCGGAGCACTTAACCATTTGGATACATAGGTGTAACCAAATGGTATACTATCTTTGGATGGTAAGTTTTTCGATGGTGAGATAATCGAATGAAAGATAAAAATAATCGAGAAGGTAAAACAAAACTTGTCCTTAAGCCAGTTATGGATAATCCTATGGGGATACAATATACGATGATATGTCATGGAGACTTAGTTATATGGGTTTCGTAATTCTATATAGTTCGAGAGTGCAGCTCCATGCTTTTAGTGGAGTAGCGTTGGAGTTGATAATTATGAAATGTATATATGGGAAATTGGGTTTCATAATTATCGGGAGCTTGAACTATATAGGTCCATTTGGTCCCTTTTTCTAGTTCATAGAATCTTGTAACGATACGACGTGTTTTTCCAATAATTGGTGACTTATGTCAAATTTATTAGATTGGCTAAAATTCAGAAGAATCAAATAATTCATGTCTATTTATAGGTTGAATTAATTTCGTGACAAAATTGATTTAAGATAAACTTGTTGAATTATCAGGAATTCATTTATTTTCCTAGAGAATATCTAGATAAAGTTGTTTAATTAGATAACTTCTTTATTGGGTTATTTAAATTAAAACTGAGACTTTATCCTATAGAATCTCGGGTGAAAAATAAAAAATTCGTTGAGATTTTTTATGGGCAGTTCGGCATGTTGATCCCCAGGTTCGGCCTGCCAATGGGGCAAGTTTGGCATGCCGATTAGACAGATCGGCATGCCGATCGTGCGTTAAAAATATCATATGTTTTTACACTGATTTCATTAGATATTGATCCAAATTTTATTTTGATTCGAATTTTGAGGCATTATCTGATAAGGACTAATTCATGGACCCAACCTCTATAAAAAGAGAATGAGTCTCATTATTATTTAGATCAATTGAGAGATTAAGAGTGAAACTCTGATAGTGAGGTTCTGAAACTCTCTAAGAGCTCTTGTTCACAAATCATGAACACTAGCTTAGGGTTCTCTCAATTGGTTGGAAGGAGAGTCACCTGGTAGAAGAGCTGTACGTGTGAGCCCACACTCACTCCGATCATGGATAGAGAATAGCAAAGAAGGACAGTTTGTTGAGGTCCTTCTAGAACGTTACTTCTCTACACTGATTAAGGAAGCTTTTCGGCATTCACAAGGTTAGAAAGATTTGGTTAATTTATGCACATAGCGTGTCAAACTTGTGCTTTGGAAAATACTCTGATATAAAAAAATTTTAATTCAGCTCCGTACTATTTTTCCAACAATTGGTATCAGAGTCAGGTTTTTATATAAGTTTATGAGTTTGTGATCATGGTATATGTATAAATTATGTGTTATTGATCTCTCCTATGCTTGAATTTAATTTTATAGAGAGTTGGCACTCTAGGTTTCTATATATTTTTATATGTTGCAATGAATTATATGGTGAATATTTATTAATTAATTATGGTTGATTAAATTATTATTTAATTATTAATTAATTAATTAATTTATACCGATTATAGTTCCTTAGTGGTAAGAATGTGTATCTGTCACCACCTGCCTTTTCGAGCTGTGATAAAACTCTTTCTTACTTACTTTATGGCAAAAATTTAGGAAATTTTTTTTTTCTTTTTAACAACTACTGTACATGTACTAGTTTAACAACTTTGGAATACAAACATATACTTGTGTTTACATAATCATCCTTCTTTTACAATATAGCTTATCAAACATTACTTTCAAAAGATTTTAAAACACCATACAGCGGAAAACATACTGTGGCGGAAACCATACCCAGTCTGCATACATCATCTATCCGCCAGCTCATCATTATGACTTATTCTAACCTTCTCGTCGAAATTGTTGGAAACAAAGTACGCAGCGGAATTTTTTTAAATTTTTTTTTCCATAGTAATTTCCAAAACACAAGTTTGGCATGTTATATGTATAAATTAAACAGATCTTACTAACCTCAGTGTGCCGAAGAACCTCCGCAACCCGTGTAGAGAAGTAACGTTCTAGAAGAGCCTCAACCAACTAGTCTTCTTTGCAATTCTCTATCCACAACTGGAGTGAGTGTGGGCTCACACGTACAGCTCTTCCACCGGTGACTCTCCTTCCAACCAACAGAGAGAACCCAAAGCTAGTGTTCGTGATTTGTGAACAAAAAGCTCTCAGGGAGTTTTCAGATGCTCACTAGAAAAGTATCACTCTTAATCTCTCAAATTGATATGAATAAATCATGAGACTCACTCCCTTTTTATACTTATTGGTCCTGGAGTCAGTCCATAACAGATTAGGTATCAAAAACTCGAAACAGAATCAAGTTCGGATAAATATCTGATAAGATCCGCGTGAAAACGCGTAATCTTATCTATCGCTAATCGGTAGGCCAAACATTCAGTTCGACAGGCCAAACAGGCCAATTCGGCAAGCCGAACACGTCATCCGGCAGGCCGAACTCCCGAGAAAAAATCTTCGTGAATCTTTTATTTTCCACCCGAGATTCTAAAGGATAAAGTCTCAGTTTTTGATTCAAATAACCCAATAGAGAAGTTATCTGATCAAAACAAACTTTATCAAGATAATCTCTAAGAAAATAAATCAATTCACAATAATTCTACAAGTTTATCTTGTTCTAATTTTGTCCAAAATTAAAACAACCGATAAACAGACAAGAATTATCTGATCGCAATAATTCAACAAGTTTATCTTGAACTAATTTCTTACAAAATTAATTCAACCGATAAACAGACATGAATTATTTGATTCTTACAAATTTTAAACCAATCTGATAAATCCGACATAAGTCACCAATTATTGGAAAAGCACGCGATGTCGTTACAGGATTTTGTGAGCTAGCAAAGGAGACCAAAATGGACCTATAAAGTTCAAGCTCATGATAATTATGAAACCCAATATCCCAGATATACATTTCACAATTATCAACTCCAACGCTACTCCACTAAAAGCTTGGAGCTGCACTCTCGAACTTTATAGAATTACGAAGCTCGTGTAGCTAAGTCTCCATGACATATCATAGTGCATCGTATCCCCATATGATAATCCATAATCAGCTTAAGGACAAGTTCTGTCTTACCTTCCTGATTATTTTTATCTTACGTTTCATTGTCTCACCCTTAGAAAACTTACCATCCAAAGATAGTATACCATTCGATTACACCTATGTATCCAAATGGTTGAGCGCTCCAGTTTTCCAATTACAGGACAACGCATATAAGAGGATATCATTACTCCTAAAGAGGAGCTATGGATTCCATATCTATGAATAACAAGTCTACGCTATCAAGAGTCATGCCTCCAACGTACCGGCATGCATACCACTATAGAGATGTGGGAGTCACCCATTGGTACATCAAAAGACACAAGTCAAGATAACGGGCCCACTATTCATCTCAGGATTAAGATACAATACAACTGACTGTCTAAAGTGAATCGATTTGCCAAGACAGAATTATTAATCTAAATCAATTCACTTTGTGTCCCGATCCAACACATCGTCACCTATGACAACGTGCCAATGTTTCTATTCACGGAGTCCAACTTCGATGGCCAAGACAAACCATCTCCTAAAAGGGATATAGACTACATAACAATCTTTACATGAATAAAGCGCCCAACTTTATTCCCTCGATTGCGGATCATACGTTTTAGACTGACAGTCTCAGACTACTGTTTGCTTATCATACATTCAACAAATATGAACGTAAAGAGGACAAGATTTGGTGTATATAAATGAATAAATTCTTTATTGATAAAAATGTCTCCAAAAACGTATTACATTTTTACTCCTTAGGGCATACATGTCTAACAATCTCCCACTTGCACTAAGTGAGTGAATACAGCAAATTTCGCATCCCCATAGCTTCCACATGCCTCTCGAGGACTCTCCCAGTAAGTGTCTTCATAAATGGATCAGCTAAATTGTCCTCTGACGCGATCTTGCACACCGTGACATGCCCGCCCTCAACGAAGTCCTTTATCACATGATACTTCCGATCAATATGCTTACTCTTCTTGTGAAA
This sequence comes from Artocarpus heterophyllus, assembly GCA_025403435.1. Taxonomy (NCBI): domain Eukaryota; kingdom Viridiplantae; phylum Streptophyta; class Magnoliopsida; order Rosales; family Moraceae; genus Artocarpus; species Artocarpus heterophyllus. The sequence continues at coordinate 31,977,500 of CM046342.1, read as the reverse complement.
TCTTGGTTCCTTAGCATTAGCTACCGCCGCACTGTTATCACAGTACAGTGATACTGCTTTATCCATACCAGGAACTACCTCAAGATCCCCATAGAACTTGCAGAGCCACACTGCTTCTTTCGAAGCATCACTAGCTGTCACATACTCCACCTCCATCGTTGAATTTTAAGTGCAATCTTGCGTCGCACTTCTCCAACTGATGGCACCGCCACCTAGAGTAAACATAAACCCCGAAGTCGATTTCCTAGAATCCAGACAGGATTGAAAATTCGAATCAGTGTATCCTAGAGGAGTCAAGTCCTCACCTGAATACACAAGCATATACCCTCGAGTCCTTCTCAGGTACTTGAAAATATGCTTTACCGCAACCCAATGGTTCGGTACTGGATCCGCCTGAAATCGACTTACAATCCCGACCGCATAACTAATATCTGGTCGAGTGCAAAGCATGGCATACATGAGACTACCCACTGCCCAAGCATAAGGCACCTTCTTCATGTATTCTCTTTCTTCATAAGACTTTGGAGAGTCTTTCTTAGAAAGAGTAATTCCAGACCTAGATGGTTGTCCACCTTTCTTGGAATCCTGCATTGCAAACCTCCTGAGAATTTTATCTATGTAGCCTGCCTGTGACAAAGCTATCATTTTGTTCTTCCTATCCCAAATGATCTGGATACCAAGAACAAAATTAGCCTCACCTAAGTCCTTCATGTCAAACTGCTTGGTCAACCATAATTTGACCGATGACAACGCCCCAACGTCATTGCCAATTAGCAGAATGTCATCTACATAGAGCAATAGAAAAACCACCTTCCCATCCTTTATGTGTTTGTAAACACATGGTTCATCCACATTTTGTGAGAACCCATAAGTCTTGATCACTTGATCAAATCTTATGTTCCAAGAACGGGATGCCTGCTTAAGTCCATAAATTGACTTTAGTAGGTTACAAACCTTCCCCTCTTGACCCACGACCTTGAACTCGTCTGGTTGTTCCATATAAATGGACTCATCAAGATAGCCATTCAGAAAAGCCGTCTTGACATCCATCTGCCAAATCTCATAATCGAGAGCGGCAGCTATGGACAAGAGAATCCGGATGGACTTAAGCATGGCTACAGGTGAAAAGGTTTCCTCATAATCGATTCCTTCCTTTTGTGTATAACCCTTAGCTACCAGTCTAGCCTTAAAGGTTTCGACCTTTCCATCCACTCCTCTTTTCCACTTGTAGATCCACTTACACCCTATGGGTTTTACCCCTTTAGGAAGATCCACAAGCTCCCAGACCCGATTAGTCTCCATAGACTTCATCTCTATGTTCATGGCCTCTGTCCAGAGTTTTGTATCAACATCCTCCATAGCTTCTGCGTAAGTATAAGGATCCTTGTCATGTTCATCCGGTTCAGCCAAAAAAACCTCCCCATTGAACATATACCTTTCAGGTTGACGCCCGATCCTCCCACTACGCCGAAGCCCCTGAGGTTGTTGTTCAGGTTCGTTTGGTTTTTCTACACCGATCGGAATGGTTTCGTTCGAAACCTCCGGAGTGAACGAATCACCCCTTAACTCCTCAAGCACCACTTTGCTATGAGGTTTAAAGTCGTCCATGTAACTCTCCTCAAGGAAAGTTGCATTTGTTGAAACCACGACTTTATTTTCCTTAGGGTTATAAAAATAACCCCCTTTAGTCCCATTTGGATATCCTACAAACACGCAAACTTCCGAACGTGCTTCCAACTTGTTGGGATCCTTAAACAGGACATGAGCTGGACATCCCCATATTCGAATATGGTTTAAGGATGTCTTCCGTCTTGTCCACAACTCTTAAGGAGTTTTAGGGACCGATTTTGAAGGCACATTGTTCAAAAGATAACATGCGGTTTGTAGTGCATATCCCCAAAGGATAAAGGTAATGATGAATAACTCATCATGGGCCTAATCATGTCCAACAAAGTCCTATTCCTTCTCTCTGCTACGCCATTCTGCTGCGGAGTGCCCAGCGTAGTCAAATGGGATAAAATCCCATTCTCTAACAAGTGTCCCAAGAACTCATCAGAAAGGTATTCCCCACCTCAATCAGATCGAAGTGCCTTTATCGGTCTGCCCAATTGCTTTTCCACTTCAGCCCGAAACTCCCTGAACTTATCATAAGTTTCACTTTTGTGGTGCATTAGGTACACATACCCATATCTTAAGTAATCGTCAATAAAAGTGACAAAGTACTCATACCCTCCTCGTGCCCGGATGTTCATCGGTCCGCAAACATCACTATGTACAAGTTCTAGAACCCCTTCGGCCCTATTGCCCTTAGACCCGTATGGTCTTTTGGTCATTTTACCCTCCAAACAAGATTCACATTGAGGTATAGCTTCCGCCTTTAAGTGACTTCAAGGTCCACCCCTTACCAACCTTTGAATCCTATTCAGGTTAATATGGCCAAGGTGCAAATGCCAAAGATAAGTCTTATTAGAGTGAGAAGTTTTAGGTCTTTTTGAGTTATTAGCATTTATCTCAGCATTAAGCAATAAGTCCATCTTAGGTTTGATAAAATATAGATTAGTTTGCATCCATCCAGAACAGATAAAAGATTTGTTTTTACGAATCACCACTTTTTCATTAAAAGATACCACGTAGGAGTCTTTAAATAAAGAAGATACAGAAATTAAATTCCTTTTAAATTTAGGAACATAAAAACAGTCTCGCAAAATTAAACTCCTATAATTATCAAAATAAAGATGGACATCTCCCACTGCTTCCGCTAAGACCAAGGACCCATCGCCCATCCGAAGCGTTAAGTCTTCACGAAGTAGACTTTTCGTTTCTTTGAATCCCTGCAGAGAAACACAAACATGATTAGTTGCACCGGAATCTATGACCCAGACGTCACTGGATTCCTCAACCAAACAAGTTTCTAAATATAGAAGATCACACCTACCTCCCTTGGAAAGGAAGTCCTTGCAATGCTTCTTTATATGCCCGACCTTACCACAGAAGAAGCACTTAAGCTTCTTTGGGTTCTTCTTCTTCTTCTTCTTGCTCTTGGTTGTAGGAGGAATAGAAGACCACCCACTCTTGGCCCGTTGCTTCTTCCCTTTCCCAGAGTTAGGATTGGAACCAGAAGCAGCTACCATATTGGCCTCACCACCAGCAGGAGACTCCCTGATCAGCAGTTTAAACTCCTGTAACTGTTTCATCAGTTCTGTCAAGGTCATATCCCATCTATTGCTTAAATTAAAAGTAGCTCTAAACGGAATAAATTCCTTAGACAGAGTCTCAAAGACCATAGTCATCTGAGTTTCAGCATCGATGTCGGCTCCATTGATTTGAGCCACAGCGAGGTAACCCATGACCAACATCATATGCTCCTTTATAGATGTCCCCGGTCTCTGTCTACAGTTTAAGAGTTTCTGAAGCACCCCTTGCCGCTTTGTTATGGCCTGGCCTCCAAACATGTCCTCAAGATTATCCAAGATCTGCTTTGTAGTCTCATAATCCTGATGTTGAGCCTGCAGCACGTTGTTTGCATAATCATCCTTCTTTTACAATATAGCTCATCAAACATTACTTTCAAAAGATTTAAAAACACCATACAGTGGAAAACATACTGTGGCGGAAACCATACCCAGTCTGCATACATCATCCATCCGCCAGCTCATCATTATGATTTATTCTAACCTTCTCGTTGGAATTGTTGGAAACAAAGTGCGCAGCGGAATTTTTAAAATTTTTTTTTTCATAGTAATTTCCAAAACACAAGTTTGACATGTTATATGTATAAATTAAACAGAACTTACTAACCTCAGTGTGCCGAAGAACCTCCGCAACCCGTGTAGAGAAGTAACGTTCCACAAGAGCCTCAACCAACTAGTCTTCTTTGCTATTCTCTATCCACAACCGGAGTGAGTGTGGCCTCACACGTACAGCTCTTCCACCGGTGACTCTCCTTCCAACCAACAGAGAGAACCCAAAGCTAGTGTTCGTGATTTGTGAACAAAAAGCTCTCAGGGAGTTTTCAGATGCTCACTAGAAAAGTATCACTCTTAATCTCTCAAATTGATATGAATAAATCATGAGACTCACTCCCTTTTTATATCTATTGGTCCTGGAGTCAATCCATATCAGATTAGGTCTCAAAAACTCGAAACAGAATCAAGTTCAGATAAATATCTGATAAGATCCGCGTGAAAACGCATAATCTTATCTACCGTTGATCGGTAGGCCGAACATTCAGTTTGGCAGGCCGAACAGGCCAGTTCGGCAGGCCGAACACGTCATCCAGCATGCCGAACTCCCAAGAAAAAATCTCCGCGAATCTTTTATTTTCCACCCGAGATTCTAAAGGATAAAGTCTCAGTTTTTGATTCAAATAACCCAATAGAGAAGTTATCTGATCAAAAAAAACTTTATCAAGATAATCTCTAAGAAAATAAATCAATTCACAATAATTCTACAAGTTTATCTTGTTTTAATTTTGTCCAATATTAAAACAACCGATAAACAGACAAGAATTATCTGATCGCAATAATTCAACAAGTTTATCTTGAACTAATTTCTTACAAAATTAATTCAACCGATAAACAGACATGAATTTTTTGATTCTTACAAATTTTAAACCAATTTGATAAATCCGACATAAGTCACCAATTATTGGAAAAGCGCGCCGTGTCGTTACAGGATTTTGTGAGCTAGCAAAGGGGACCAAAATGGACCTATAAAGTTCAAGCTCATGATAATTATGAAATCCAATAATCCAGATATGTATTTCACAATTATCAACTCCAACGTTACTCCACTAAAAGCTTGGAGCTGCACTCTCGAACTTTATAGAATTACGAAGCTCGTGTAGCTAAGTCTCCATGACATATCATAGTGCATCGTATCCCCATATGATAATCCATAATCGGCTTAAGGACAAGTTCTGTCTTACCTTCCCGGTTATTTTTATCTTACGTTCCATTGTCTCACCATTAGAAAACTTACCATTCAAAGATAGTATACCATTCGGTTACACCTATGTATCCAAATGGTTGAGCGCTCCAGTTTTCCAATTACAGGACAATGCATATAAAAGGATATCATTACTCCTAAAGAGGAGCTATGGATTCCATATCTATGAATAACAAGTCTATGCTATCAAGAGTCATGCCTCCAACGTACCGGCATGCATACCATTATAGAGATGTGGGAGTCACCCATTGGTACATCAAAAGATACAAGTCGAGATAACGGGCCCACTATTCATCTTAGGATTGAGATACAATACAAATGACTATCTAAAGTGAATCGATTTGCCAAGACAGAATTATTAATCCAAATCAATTCACTTTGTGTCCCGATCCAACACATCGTCACCTATGACAACGTGCCAATGTTTCTATTCACGGAGTCCAACTCTGATGGCCAGGACAAACCATCTCCCAAAAGGGATATAGACAACATAACAATCTTTACATGAAAAAAGCGCCCAACTTTATTCCCTCGATTGCGGATCATACGTTTTAGACCGTCACCTTAAGAATCGTGTCTACCGCATAATCATCCCATCATATGCCCAATTCTTAAGGTTTAGACTGATAGTCTCAGACTACTGTTTGCTTATCATACATTCAACAAATATGAACGTAAAGAGGAGAAGATTTGGTATATATAAATGAATAAATTCTTTATTGATAAAAATGTCTCAAAAAACGTATTACATTTTTACTCCTTAGGGCATACATGTCTAACAGGAATACCTACAGCATGAAATACTTAATGAGCTAACGCCCAGTAAGTCCCATAATTCCCACATGGATATTCACATGAATGCATGAATCAATTATGCTTTCTTATAAACTTTCTTTATCCTCATCATTTCTTATCTTTACTAGGGCCCAAGTGTTCTTACTATTGCGCAATTTCATTTAGGTCTACGTAACACCGTGACCGTAACATATCCTTTAAACTCCCCTTGAGTTAGGAGTCGGTACGACATTTTTTTTAATTTCTGGTGATACATTTACCAGTCCATTTATTATGGTTGACAAACCATGCATGAAGTGATAATCACATATTATCCATGAAACATAAATTCTCTTGCATAGCATAGTACACACAGGTGCTTACTTTATATACACACTGGTACACATTAATATACGCACAGGTATATAGCATAGTGTACTCACAGGTACTTAACATAAAATGTACACACAGATACCTACTTTATACATACTCAAGTATTTATCATTGTACACACAGGTATGAAATCATGATACACAAGCTCATTTTCATCATTGTACACATAGGTACATAACATATTATACACACAAGTACAAAATCTTGGTACACATGCTCATTTCCATTATTGTACACGCAGGTACATAACATCTTGTACACACTGGTGCACATTAATATGTTTGCAATTATTCATACATGACTATACCCCTAGGTATTCATATTATGGCAAACATACAAGTTTACACTTGATTATATGCACAGGTATACATATACATACATTTCTTTCTAAATCTACATTTCATACTATAGGTGGGAAGGGTACTTACTTGATGCGAATGTCGGGCAACTTAACCCGATTTCCCTTCTACTAGACTCCTAGGATCCTGTTGGCCAATTACAAAGCCATTAGCCAAATTTCACTATGTTTGGATACGAAACATCCGTTAGTTAATAAATTGAGTTGCATTACTATGTACAACTGTAAAAACCACTGTTTTTTCTTATTTCTATCTAACTTTACCCTATCATTTCTAACGAAGGGCGGGAACCTTTTTTGTCATTTTCTTATCCCATTGGAAACATTTCAAAGCGGTTCGGGTTATTTGGACAAAAAATGACGATTTTGCCCTTCGTGAGTCCACTAACCTACCTGAGCTTGATTTCGTTATTCTTATGAAAATAACCACATACTAATTTCAAAATAACACCCTGGTGGGTCAAATCTCTTTATTTCTCAATTATGCCCCATTTTCATAAAACTTTACGGTTTAGTCCCTGATCTGAAAATTTTGACGATTTTACCCCCGGGACTAAAATTTACTTCTTTGCATCAAAATTTCAGATTTTGAACAAGGATAATATGTTTTGCGTTAAAGTAAAATTTAACATTCCAAAAAATTTGTAATACTTCTATGGGCAATGGTTATTTCTTGAAATTCTGGGATTAAATTAGAATGAATTTTATAAATTGGTTTGCATATTTAAAAAGTAGACATCCTAAGTTTTCTAACAAGCTATCATAAACCTAAATCGGAGTTGTATTTTATTTTCTATGAATTTTTCAATTTTTGGATGGGAAACTAGTAAACTTGCCAGTTTGTCATGGTATAACAGCTGCTAACGTGAACCAAGAACCCATCTTTGTTCACCACTTAATTCTTTAATGTCTTGCAACCTTTCCAATATTATCCTAATTGATTGATGAATCTTATTAGGAACTAAAACATATAGATTACTTGTTTATATTTTATATTGTGTTAAGACAAAAATTGTTTATTGTGGTATTCAAAAGAGATTTGCATAAAAGCTTTAATGGCATGCTAGTAAGATAGAATTACACATGATTTATTTATGAATGTGGTTGTATGTTGTGCTTTAGTTTTAATTATCCTTATGCACGCCTTAGGATCAAGGGAGTGTGGAGCTAACGTTAATTGATTCTAGGATTTAAAGATTGTTGATAAGCTTGGAATATATGGATTTTATTACTCATCTTTTGTGAGGTTTTTATGGAATTAAAATTGATTGTTTTACCGTAAGATATATACATATATCTATGTTGAACTGCTATTATATGAGTATCACATATGAAACTATGACACGGACTCGTCTTATATTGTATGGCGAGGAACATAATGAATTGACACGTGTTATAAATTGAGAAGCATGGTTAGGAAAACTGACTCTATTAATAATGATTGAATATAGAGAAATGATGAGACGTGAAGAGGGCGGCGGTTACGTCCTTGGGCATGAATACCCTAAAAGGTAAAATAGGGGGAAGGTGATGACGCTTCCTTGGGTTGAAAGTCCTAGAACACACTGTACAGGAATCGACTTGGTGAGAACTCGAGGCTTGATGTCCCCTCACTGGAACACCCTCGGAATGTTTAGAGGGTGATCAAGCGCACCCATTTGGGTTTCGATGAGTTGAGTGATACTATATTGAATGTGGGTACCTAGGAATAATAATGAACTGTAATATTTGTATATATGTATATGTATGAAACTCGGTAATGATTAACTATGGCATCCATGGAATATGATTATAATAAATCTCATAATATGGATAATGATGAGTATTAAATAACCATGCAGGTTTTAATGTGGTAATGATAAAAACCTAAAGGTGAGTAATGGTTTTCTCTACTGAGCATATTGTTGCTCATTCCCTTATATTTTTATCTTTTCAGGACTCACTAAGTGTGAGGTGGCTACGAGAAAAACAGTTGAGGAAGCTATGTAGCTATATTACATTGGTACTGCTTCAATTGTTAAGAATGTTCTTCATGATAATGTAAGCATCAATTGTTACTTTCTGTGACTGTATAAAAATGCGTTGAGGGTTAAAATGATGATGACGACAGTTTATATTATTAAATTTAAGGTGCTACATTAAACTGTGGTTTAATTATCGTTTATATTTTTATTTTTGATTTAAAGTTTTCATTTAAGCCCCGGGCAACTTATTTTTGAGGTTTTACTTTTATTTTTGATTTTTATTTTAATTCATTAAAAACTATTAACCCCCATATAGGGGCGTTACAAAAACTCAGATGGGTTTTAAGAAATAAAAATTAAAACAAAATTCAAAATTTTGAACTTTAAAACTTACCCAAATAGCACTTTTTGGATTTCTAGCCTTTAAAGTTCCTTTGAACTCCCTCCTAGGCTTCCTTTCCATGCAAAAATACCATGGATTAATTTTTGCCCTTTACCCATGAAAAATCCCTTGAAAACTCATTAAAAAGTTTAGGATTTTACCTGAAAACTTGTGGGAAATCCTTGTACTTGCTTGTAAAACTTGTTTGGGGCCATTTTTGCAAAGTTTGGGGGCTGAGAAAATTTTTTTGGAAGCTTGGTTATGGCTGTCGGATCTTGGAACAAAAGAATGGAAAAGAAAAGTTGTGATAACTATGCCTTAAATGCTTCTTATCACATTTGATGACTCATGGTCATCCATTAGACAACCCTAGGTGTCCTCATCTTATTGGGCCACATTGCATGGCTTGTTGGCCCAATAGAATTCAAGCAAATGTCCACTTTATTGAATTAAAAATTTATACTATGTAATTTTTCACCACATAGTATTTTTCCTATACTGTCGTGGTCAATTCAGTGTACTTTCTATCCTTAGACTGTATAAAAATATTTAACTTACTTTTCGTTCACTTTTGGAGGCTAATCATGACATTTTTTGTATCCGTGTTTTCATTTAGCAGTATTCTTATACTGCTCTGGCCTCCTTTCTACCCCCAATTAGGGTTAGGACAACTATTATGTCATATTTACATTCTAATCATCCATTCGTTTATATCACAATTTAACAATTAATTGTGACATGAAATTTATTTTATGGATATTATACACAAATCTCTGAGTCATCAAACTCATAAAATTTGTATTTTACAATATCCACCACTGCATTACATATGCCATAAAATTTGCAATCAATGCCGCTCATTCATATTTTATTGTAATTTTCACAAAAATTACTATTTTTACAAAATTTCATATTTTTAAGAATAAATTCATTAATTTAACCCAATTAAATATTAGGTTTCATTGATGACATTTCCTCAGTCATTACAATCTACCCTCCTTAAGAATTTTCGTCCTCAAAAATCAAAATAATTCGGGGTAGTCTTTCCTCATTTCATCCTCTCGTTACCACATTGCCTCTTCTACTAGTTGGTTGCACCATAAATCTTTAACGAGAGGTATCTTCTTGTTCCTTAATTCCTTCTCTTCCCATGCAAGAATTTGAACTAGTTTTTTTTTTCTTCATAAGGCAGATTCTTCTGTTTGTCAATTTCTTCCGGCTGAAGAATATGTGAAGGGTCTGGCACATACTTTTTTAGCATGGACACATGGAATACGTTGTGTACCAATGCTGGATTAGAGGGTAAGGCTAACTTATAAACTACATTACCTATCCGTTTCAATATCTCAAATGGTCCAATATACCTTAGACTGAGCTTTCCTTTCTTCCCAAATCTTACAATTTCCTTTCATGGGCATTATCTTCAAAAGACCAAGTCTCCTACTTGAAACTTCAAAGGTCTCCGTCAGTCGATTAGCATAACTCTTTTGTTGACTAAAAGCCATTTTCATTCATTGACAAATTAACTTTACATTCTTTGTTGTTCTATGAACAAAATCTATGGTCGACAATGCCTTTTCTTGGGTTTCATTCCAATGGAAAGGTGGTCTACATCTCCTTCCATATAGAGCTTCATATGGAGCCATGCCAATGGAGCTTCGATAACTATTGTTGTATACAAATTCGATCAGAGGAAGCTTTTTATCCTATCCTCCCTTGAAATCTAGCACACATGCTCTTAACATATCCTCTAAAGTATGGATGGTCCTTTCTAATTGACCGTTCGTTTATGGGTAGAAGGCTGTGCTGAATGTCAGCTTTGTTCCCATTGCTTGATGAACACTTCTCCAAAACTTGGAAGTGAATCTACCATTACGATAAAAAATGATAGACTTTGAAACTCAGTGGTATCTAACTATTTGGGTTACGTATAGTTCAGCTAGTCGTTCTACAGAACTACTGAGTTTAATGGGTAGGATATAAGTTGATTTAGCCATTCTATCAACAATTACCCATATAGCATCATGTCCACCCGTAGTTCTGGGTAGCCCAGTTATCAGGTCTATAGTTATCTGATCCTATTTCCACTCTGGGATTTCAATCTTTTGTAATTCGCTTGTTGGTCGTTGATGCTCATCTTTCACCTTCTAGCATGTAAGGCATTTGCTGACGAATCTCGCGACGTCATTCTTCATTCCATTCCACCAATAGTGTTCTTTCAAATCTTGGTACATTTTAGAAGCTCCTGGATGAGCCACATATGGTGCTTCATGAGTTTCTTCTAATACTTGCTTCTTTAATTCTTTATCATTGGGGATGTAGATTCTGCCCTTATAAGGGAGAATGCTATATTCTAAGGTGCTAAATTTGATTTCTTTGTTTTCAAGAACTTCATTCTTAACTTTAAGTAGCGACGGATCTGCTTCTTGTCGCTCTTTTAAGTTCTCTAAGATCGTTAATTGAAAGGACAAATTAGCTAATCTTTTAGTGACTAGCTCTATTCTTGCTTCCCTCAAATCCTTTTTGGAGAGGTTTTGGTATCATCTATACCGTTACTAGCAAGGACGTTGTTCTACGACTAAGGGCATTGGCTACTTGATTAGCCTTTCCTGGGTGATACAAAATCTCATTGTCGTAGTCTTTAACTAACTCTAGCCACCTTTGCTGCCTCATGTTGAGCTCTTTCTGTATGAAGATGCACTTCAGACTCTAATGGTCTGTATAAATTTCGTACTTAGCTCCATATAGGTAGTGACGCCATTTTTTTTTAACACAAATACAACCACCGCTAATTCTAAGTCATACGTCGGATAATTCTTTTCATAATCCTTTAACTGTTGGGATGTGTAAGCAATCACTTTTCCATTTTGCATCAATACGGCTCCCAATCCTGTTTTGATGCATCACTATAGATCACGAGCGTTCCATGGTTCGGATCTGGTATTGTCAGTACTAGTGTACTTGTAAGTCGCCCTTTTTAATCCTTGGAAACTTTCTTCGCATTTCTTAGTCTATTCATACTTCGCTACTTTTCACGTAAGTGCAGTGAATGGTGCTGCAAGTCAGGAAAATCCTTCTACAAAACGTCGATAGTAGCCCACTAAATCGAGGAAACTTCTAATTTTTGACACACTTTTCGGTGTAGGCCACTTATTCACTGCTCAACTTTGAAAGGATCGACAGATACTCCTTCTCGTGTCACCACGTGTCTGTGGAATTGAACCTTCTCTAGCCAAAGCTTACATTTGAGAACTTGGCATACAATTGATGCCTTCTCAATAATTATAGTGCAATCCTCAAGTGCTTTTCATGTTCCTCTGGCGTTCTTGAGTATATGAAAATATCGTCGATGAAGACAATAACGAACTTATCGAGGTGTTCTTCGATTCATGAGATCCATGAAAGCTGCTAGGGCATTGGTCATTCTAAAAGGCATGACGCAGAACTTATAATGCCCATAACGTGTTCGGCACGCTGTTCTTGGTATATCTTCTTCTGTAACTCGAAGTTAATGATATCTTGAGCGTAGATCAATCTTTGAGAATACTGAAGCTCCTTTCCATTGATTAAACAAATCCTCGATCCTTGGAAGTAGATACTTGTTCTTAATCGTGACCTTGTTTAGTTCCTGGTAATCAATTCACATTCGTAACATTCCATCCTTGCTCTTAACAAATAGGATAGGTGCTCCCCATGGGGAATAACTTGGTCGGATGAACCCCTTGTCCAATAGTTCCTTTAGTTGCACGTGAAGTTCCTTGAGTTTCCCTAGAGTCATTTGATATGGTGCCTCAAAAATCGTGGCTGTTTCGGGCGTCAATTCGATTTCAAACGAAATTTTTCGTTCTAGTGGTAAGTCTGGCAACTCGTCTGGAAACACATCAATAAATTCCTTTACTATAAGGACCTTCTTTGGTCCTAACTGAGCTTCTTTATCTTTCCTTATTATATTCACCAGATAACTGGTACATCCATTTTCCAACATCTTCCTTGCCTTTAATGCTGAAGTCAACGCCTTGGGAGCTTTGGGGAAACTTTCCCTGAATACATAAACTTCTCACTTCCGGAAGGCCGAAACGTAACCTTGTGGTGTCGACGACTAATCTTAGCTGTGTATTTTCTTAGGAAATCCGTTCCTAGGATGACATCATAATCTTGTATATCGATTATTATCAAATCAATATACAATACCCTTCCATGTATGATTATTGGGAATAGTACATAACGTAACCAATAATCAGCACTCAATACCTTCCCAAAGGGTAGTGCAATTCTAAAGGTTTGCTCTATCCTATCTCTTTTACTTCCTATTCGTTTTGCAAACTTAAGTGATACAAACGAATATGTTGCTCCATAATTAAATAAAATATATACATCAGTGTGGGCAACAGAAAATTCACCTATCACCACCGATGAGGTTCCTGCATCTTGTTCCTTCTTCATGTAGGCATAAATTCACCCACTTGGTTCCGGAGCTTCTAGTCGCCCTTGACTGACACTAGGGCCTTCAATTTGTGCCTGAACTTGAACCATACGCAATCGGTTTCCTTGAGACCTCTGCTGAGCCTGATTGTTTTGACTTTGGGAATTAGAAAAACAATTCATGGCATAACGCCCTTCTTTCCCACAGATATAGTACTTGTTTGTGCCAGCCTTGCATTCTCCTGCATGTCTTTTCCTGCATTGACTGCAAAGGGGTTTGTTGTTTCCTACATCGTTAATCCTCTTATGGGGTTGACCTTTTGGATTCTTTGAATTATTCATGCTTCATTTCCTCTTGCTGTTAGCAGTGCAGTTGCATCCCGCTTGAACGTTCTAGGACGGCCCTTGACTTGGAACACTTCCTTGTCCTTTTACTTGTACAGCTTGACTTTCCTTGGCCAAAGCTTTCTCCTCCTTCTATGCTTTGAAAATCCTTGCTCTTTCCTCCTTATCACGGGCAATTCTAAACTCAGCTTTGGTCGCCCGTTTGATGCAATCCTCTACATCCTTGGGAGCTTGCCCTCCAATATCGACCACAAGGGTAATGTCGGTTTTGAACATTCTCATTAACCATCTTATTCGTTCCCGATCAGTGGGTACTAACTTGGGACAAAGCCGTGCTAGCTGATTAAACCTATTTACAGTGTCGTTACGGACATATTACCTTGCTTAAAATTATTAAATTCTTCTTGTTGGGCTGCCATGGTTTCAACATTAAAATAAGCCCTACCAAATTCTTAAATGAAATCTGGCCCCGTCATTTTGTCTACATTCCTTTTACTCTCTACCGACTCCCACCGTCTCCTAGCATCTTTAGTGAGAGAAAACAAAGCGTATAGGACTTTTTCGTAGTCGCTAAGTCCCATAAATTTCAGAACGCTTTCTATGCCTGTAAGCCAATTGTCGGCCTCTAAAGGGTCTGTAGATCCATCAAATTCCGGGGCCTTCATTCTCTAAAATTTTTCATAAAATTCGGTAGTGGATGCTACTGAAACAGCTAGGACTACTAGTTTCGCTTGCTGTGGTGGCGGTACTAGGGGTGGCGTTTCTATAAATACTGATGATACGGAATTCTGGTTAGCTAACTATTTCCTTAAACCTTGCATTTCCTGCTCTTGAGCTTAGAGCTTCTGTTGCAATTCCATGATCATAGTCATTAAATCCGGATTCCTCGGTCCTCTGGGTATATCCGCCATTATTATCAATCATTATATACTTATCGTATATTTTTGTTACTATGTTAGTACATACTATTAACTTAATAGTATCCAATCAACAATTGCATGTATTCAAACAACATAAATACATGCAAACATACACAATTACATGAACTCAATATCTTGCTTCATACATTTCATTTCCTTTACCTTCATACATTTCATTTCATAAGCATTCTTACATTTCATTTCCTTTACCTTCATACATTTCATTTCATAAGCATTCTTACATTTCATTTCATTTCCTTTCGTACATTTCATTTCATTCATTTCATGAACCTCTTTTATTTCCTTTTTACATTCTTCATAACATTACATGCATAACTAACATACATACTTTCCTTTCATACATAACTATTCATATCATCTCCGGGAGCAATTATCACTTCCGGCTACATATACCTTCTTGCCGAGAAGGACACCACTAGCTGAACATACATGCATATACAAAGGCATCAAAGCCCAAAACTGTACTAATATCTCATCTATGTACGTCATAATACACAAAGATTTTCTTATGAATTTTTTTTTTGTCCGACTCGACTTTAGACATGTCACTATATTCGAAATCCTCCTTAGGATTCCTCTTCTTCCTTCATATCCGAATCAGTCGACTTATCATCACTTGCGATTATAGGCTCTAGAGGCACAGGCTCTTCATTAATGTTATCATTATTATCATCATCAGCATCATCATCATCGTCATCATCATCATCATCATCATCATCATCCATACCTACTGGAGATCTTCTAATGGCGCGACTACATTCTGGTCTGCATGTAATGCCGCCATAAGAGAATCATGGATACTAAGGTAATTTCCCAGATACTGCATTTGTTGCTGGACCACATTGGGAAGATCTCTCCAAACCAGATCGTAAATGCACCATAAGGGTAATTGTGGCAAAATCAGTGGTACCATGGTACGGTGAAATTTAAGAATGTAATGATCTACCGGTTCACCTATGTATCTTCCTTATACCGATTCTACTCGTAGGTACAATCGATGTCTCCCATCCGCCCATAACATCGGAATCACCTAGACTGGAATAATGTTTGCTGGTGGTATGGGTGCAACTCAGCTAGAATTTGTCCTCTAAAACCTTACCAATCCCGTGGTTGCTTGTCAGGTTTAATCCCTAACCATCATACTAAGGCTTCCCTCATCAACAATTCTAAGGCCAATAAAACCAGGAGATGCGGTGGCATATGACAAGCGTTAAAAATCACTTTAACCACATGAAGCCATTCGGTCTGCACCATAGGCTGTCGACTCCCATAATACCGCGATGGCATCATATCTTGAAAAGCAATGCTGGCTCTTCGATCAGCTTCCAAATCACGATCATGATGCGACTCTGCCATATACTATATTTATTGTCGTAATTAACATAACAGTGTCATATAAAGTAGTACTGAACATTCTTATACTTAAAATCAAACTATCTTACTTGAGCTATGGCAATGGAGTAGACGACGATGTGTAGTAGGATGGCAAGATTTCCGCTCTAATACCAACTGTCACCACCCGCCTTTTCGGGCCGTGATAAAACTTTTTCTTACTTACTTTAGGGAAAAAATTTAGGAAATTTTTTTTTCTTTTTAATAAATACTGTACATATACTAGTTTAACAACTTTGGAATATTAACATATACTTGTGTTTACATAATCATCCTTCATTTACAACATAGCTTATCAAACATTACTTTCAAAATATTTTAAAACACCATACAGCGGAAAACATACTATGGCGGAAACCATACCCAGTCTGCACACATCATCCGTCCGCCAGCTCATCATTACTATTTATTCTGACCTTCTCGTCGGAATACCTACAGCATGAAATACTTAATGAGCAAACGCCCAGTAAGTCCCATAATTCCCACATGGATATTCACATGAATGCATGAATTAATTATGCTTTCTTATAAACTTTCTTTATCCTCATCATTTCTTATCTTTACTAGGGCCCAAGTGTTCTTACTATTGCGCAATTTCATTTAGGTCTACGTAACACCGTGACCGTAACATATCCTTTAAACTCCCCTTGAGTTAGAAGTTGGTACGATACTTTTCTTAATTTTTGATGATACATTTACCAGTCCATTTATTATGGTTGACATACCATGCATGAAGTGTAATCACATATTATCCATGAAACATAAATTCTCTTGCATAGCATAATACACACAGGTACTTACTTTATATACACACTGGTATACATTAATATACGCACAAGTATATAGCATAATGTACTCACAGGTACTTAACATAAAATGTACACACAGATACCTACTTTATACATACTCAAGTATTTATCATTGTACACACAGGTACGAAATCATGATACACATGCTCATTTTCATTATTGTACACACAGGTACATAGCATATTATACACACAGGTATAAAATCATGGTACACATGCTCATTTTCATTATTCTACACACAGGTACATAACATCTTGTACACACTGGTACACATTAATATGTTCACAATTATTCATACATGACTATACCCCTAGGTATTCATATCATGACAAACATACAAGTTTACACTTAATTATACGCACAGGTATACATATACATACATTTCTTTCTAAACCTACATTTCATACTGTAGGTGGGAAGGGTACTTACTTGATACGAATGTCGGGCAACTTAACCTCGATTTCCCTTCTCCTAGACTCCTAGGATCTTGTTGGCCAATTACAAAGCCATTAGAAAAATTCCACTATGTTTCGATACGAAACATCCGTTAGTTAATAAATTGAGTTGCATTACTATGTACAACTCTAAAAACCACTGTTTTTTCTTATTTCTATCTAACTTTACTCTATCGTTTCTAACGAAGGGCGGGAACCTTTCTAGTCATTTTCTTATCCCATTGAAAACATTTCAAAGCGGTTCAGGTTATTTGGACAAAAAATGACGATTTTTTGCCCTTCGTGGGTCCACTAACCTACCCGAGCTCGATTTCGTTATTCTTATAAAAATAACCACATACTAATTTCAAAATAACACCCTAGTGGGTCAAATCTCTTTATTTCTCAAATATGCCCCATTTTCAAAAAACTTTGCGGTTTAGTCCCTGAACTGAAAAATTTGACGATTTTACCCTCGGGACTAAAATTTACTTCTTTGCATCAAAATTTCCTATTTTTCTCAAGGATCATTTTTACTTAAGGTACCATACCTTAAATCATTTTGAAAAATGACATTTTTGCCATTTAACACTTTTTTTCACTTTTAACATATTCTTGAAAAATCAAAAACTCACAAACGATTGAGTTTTTAGAAAAATCGTTTGCATTGCCTAATAGTTTTGTCGAGATCTACAACTTTCGTGTTTTAACTTTTCCCAAAATCTCACTATACAGGGGCGTCTTTGACTATTTTTTAGATCTGTCAAGAAGGAACTTTTTCTTTCAATTTAGTCCCTGTGGCATTTTTACAAAAATCCATTTCAAACTTGTAATTCTACCCCTACAGAAACCATTCCATGCCTTAATCAAAAGATTCTCATGCTCAAACATCACTTTTGCAAAGTCTAACTCAAAATTGCAAAAATAATACATTTTGCAAAAATTACCATTTTGCACTATAAACCAAAGTTTCACAACTGAAACTTGCCATTCATCACATATACATGAAATTCCATCAAATATGTGCTCAAGAACTCACATGGGTTTTAAGAAGTAAAAATCAAAACAAAATTCAAAACTTTGAACTTTAAAACTTACCCAAATAGCACTTTTTTGGATTTCTAGCCTTCCAAGTTCCTTTGAACTCCCTCCTAGGCTTCCTTTCCATGCAAAAATACCATGGATTAATTTTTGCCCTTTACCCATGAAAAATCCCTTGAAAACTCATTAAAAAGTTTAGGATTTTACCTTAAAACTTGTGGGAAATCCTTGTACTTGCTTGTAAAACTTGTTTGGAGTCATTTTTGCAAAGTTTGGGGGCTGAGAAAATTTTTTTGGAAGCTTGGTTATGGCTGTCAGATCTTGGAACAAAAGAATGGAAAAGAAAAGTTGTGATAACTATGCCTTAAATGCTTCTTATCACATTTGATGACTCATGGTCATCCATTAGACAACCCTAGGTGTCCTCATCTTATTGGGCCACATTGCATGGCTTGTTGGCCCAATAGAATTCAAGCAAATGTCCACTTTATTGAATTAAAAATTTATACTGTGTAATTTTTCACCACATAGTATTTTTCCCATACTATCGTGGTCAATTCAGTGTACTTTCTATCCTTAGACTATATAAAAATATTTAACTTACTTTTCGTTCACTTTTGGAGGCTAATCGTGACATTTTTGGTATCTGTGTTTTCATTTAGCAGTATTCTTATACTGCTCTGGCCTCCTTTCTACCCCCGGTTAGGGTTAGGAAAACCTCTATATCCTATTTACATTCTAATCATCCATTCATTTATATCACAATTTAACAATTAATTGTGACATGAAATTCATTTTATGGATATTATGCACAAATCTCTGAGTCATCAAACTCATAAAATTTGTATTTTACAATATCCACCACTGCATTACATATGCCATAAAATTTGCAATCAATGCCACTCATTCATATTTTATTGTAATTTTTACAAAAATTACTATTTTTACAAAATTTCACATTTTTAAGAATAAATTCATTAATTAAACCCAATTAAATATTAGGTTTCATTGATGACATTTCCTCGGTCATTACCATATCTAGGTTTTTCATGTAATTAGATGGCGGACTATCATCTATGTCTAGGAATTATTATTTAATTTTAGATTTGTAAGAATTTTGTAATTAAATAATCATTTAGAGAAGAAGGACCTAGAAGCAGATCTAGAAGATGGATGATGCCATCTCCAGGTATTTTCTGAGTCTCTGATTTTATGTTTTTGAATTGTTGAGAATAAAATTGATAAATTGCCTTAGAAACTATATTTTCTAAAAAGGGTGATCTCTGCTCAGTCGGCATGCCGAACCCTCCAATTCGGTAGACCGATGGTTGCAAGATCGGTAGGTTGAACTTCGGGTTCAGTAGGCCATCAACGGGGCAGAAATCAGGTGGCTCTAGCGGCAGGCTGAACTTCTAGTTCGATAGGCCGATTTGTCATGAATCGACAGACCGATCTATGAAGATCGGTAGGTCGGTGGGTCATGACCGGTAGACCGATCACCCAGATCGGCTTGTTGGCAAAGAACTGAAAATTTTTCCAAAACAGTTGCAGTTTTCAATGCATTTTTAATTTTATTTTTGGGACAGTTCTGAGAAACATTAAATTTGGATATGACTAAAAATATGGAGTATTTGATCTATGCGGGATTGAAGTCTTGAAGATAGGCATTACATAAAGAAGGATACAGCTTCAGGATTCATGGATGAAGAATCCATAAATGTTTCAATTATTCTCTCGTAATCTTTATTTTCTATTCTCTAGGGTGGAACCATAATATTTTGGTTATTTATTATTATTTAGCTTGTAGCTTTGCTTGTCTACATTATAATATGATTTGCTATGTATATTGATAACATGTCATATAGAATAGGGAATGTTACTCATATTAAAATTATTCATGTATGTCTTTTTAAAATAAAACCTTCATTTCAAAAGATTGAGTGGGAGAAGCCTTTCAAAGAGAGGAACTAAGGCATCCTTCGTTGGTCCATAGGAAGAACATGGTGGTCCTGACTCTTAGGGTGGGATTTCTATCATGTACCAGATTGAATCTCTGAAAGGATAAGGTATTTTAGCGTGATTTATGGTTGCACACACCTAGGTGATGATTATAAATCATGGACAAAATATTGAAACGATGGTTACACACTCATGTTAATTTTATTATTAACCTCCCTTGGGAGCTCTCTTCATAAAATTAAAGGCCAAAGAAACAATTATTAATATATGATGGATCATACGGGTCTTGGATGGCATATATTAATCAGGAGGGGATCTGTATTCCTGATTGACTTTGGCATGACTCGCCTAGGAGCTTGATGAATTCTGAGTTAGGAATTATCGTTGTAAGGTTGTGATATTTTCAAGGTTTTGACACATAAACACATTTGTATATTTTTATATGATTGTGTTATCTTACTAAATTATTATGATATATTTGCTTATGATTAGTATATGTCACGTCCCGTGCTACGGGAGGTGCCGTGGTGGATTAATTAGGTTAATTACACCAAAATTTTTTATGAAAATCACTAATTAAACGTTTTGGGTTATTTTGAAAAAAATGTGATAATTCAAAATATTGTAAAACAATTATCATTATTTTTGAAAACAGTTAATTAGGAAGCAAAATATTAAAGATAATTAAACATAAGTCGGGCCCCACTAGACCCACATTAGTGCACACATGTGGTATGACATTAAAATATTACAATCACAGTCCAATACGAGAGATAAACATTTAAATAATACATGCCTTGATTTAAATAAAACATTAACCTAAAACAGTATTCCTACGACTCACTTGTTGCCCAGTGATCTCCTTGTCACTACTAAGTTGCAACCCACCTTGGGGAAGGTTTTAAAACAGATAAAGAAATGTGAGCAGAAGGCTCAGTAGGATTAAATTTTTAAAACACATAATTTGAATATGAAATTCATCATTTAGGAAAATATTTAGAAAACAAAATTAAATAAATAAATTTATTTAAATTGTTCTTATCGAAATCAGTTTGTCCAAAAATAATCTTATTATCCTTCTTTGGCAAACCATAAGTATCATCACCGTTGTTGAGGGTAAGCTCGGCGCCACCACCGAGGACACTAACTTTGGTGGTCGGCAGATAAGCTCGACAGACATTAGGGGCTACTGTCCGACCCGACGACTTATACTTCTTCCCGAGGTGCCTTCCATTTATCCTGGGCCACGCCCCCAAGAAGACTGCCACCTCGAGGATGTACGGTAGCTCGGGTCAGACCACATTATTCATAAGGATACGTCACTGCCCATCCTTGTAGGCCAACACCAGGCAAACGTGCTGCCATCTGATAGAGTCCAATCCATTGGACGATGGACGCGACACTTGTCATTTACTGCTTGCCATACTTTGATGTGACACCTGGGTAATGGGCAAAACCCATCTTGCACCCGATCCAACTGGTGGCCTATAAATAGGATGCATTTATGGCGTTTTAGAGAGAGACTTCTTCACACTTAACTAGCTGCCGACCTCTACCAAGTAATACTTGCCTTGAGCATCGGAGAGCCCTTGTCTATTGACTAATCCCATTTCTCCAAATCATCCCTCTCGCAGGTACACATTCTCGGTCAGGGGCAAGCCTAAGAAGAGGTCAGGACGTGCACAACCGCACGTGGGTGTTGATCCGACACCGGACAACGGTAAGCATCAACATTTTGGCGCTAGAAGGAGGGCCGAACGCGCCCAACTTATATTATACCTCAGATTCCTGAGATGACGACACGAGGTAATGAAAGAGACGATACCGCCCGGCAGGAGGGGTCAGGTGATGCAAGGTATAGGCAATCGGCTACAGGCCGGCCTAGGGGCCGTCCTCGGACTGCGAGATCTCAGTCCCAGGGGCAAGGAAGCACGGCGAGGGCCGAGCGGATAGAGGCCGGAGCCGCTCAAGATCCGATCTGTGAGCTTACAGATGCGGTCTGGATCCTAACTCAGCAGCTCGCCCAGCAAGCTCAGCGACAGGCTGCACCAGCTCTGCCTCTCCCGGCCCAAGGTGACCAGGCTGGAAGTCGGGTTGAGCGAAGTGCAGCAAACCCACAGCAAAGCCGATTCGAGCCGTCTGCGGGATCCACTAGGGGAATCCCAGTTGACAACAGGCAAGTTCAAGAACACCGTGTGGGTCGCCAAGCGGCTCGTGCCCCTTCACCACAAGGCTCCCAAGCCTCGGTATTTGACCGGCTCGTGAAACGCCCCTTAAATCAGACGTCACAGATGTCGTTACATACTTACATTTGAACAAGCATAAACTATATACTATTAAATAATATCAAGCTTAATCGTTACAATTGACTTTACAAGTATTTAAAACTTACATTACCAGGATCCATTCATACGTTTTTTTTTTTTTTAAGAAAAACTTATCGTTGTTTCGAGAATAATCATTTAATTTATTTCATAACATATTTTATTCAATTATACTTAATTTATCATAAACTTATAGGTTTGTCAAGTTGTATAAATCAAAACTTATTCCATAAAAACTCTTGATCAACACATCATTTGAAATTCATTTGTTCCCATAGTTCGGCAGGCCAAACTTGGGACTTCGACAGGCCGTTCAATCATCGACAGGCCGGTGTTTTCTCTGCCGGCTTGCTTTGCAAAACGGATTGAAAATTCATCCATGTTCGGCAGACCGAAAAATCCAGTCGGCCGGCCAAACTTTGGGACTTCGACAGGCCGGCCACAGAGTTCGGCAGGCCGTCCGAGACCCCATTTCCTTGAAAAAAACTAACTTAAAACGTTCCAACTTTACGTAAAATATAGCGGAAGTTCATAATTCATCAAAAATGATAAAACAACTTATAAAAAACATAATATAAGTATTCTTAAAAAACCTTAACATATAATATGTTCAAAATATATAATTGATTAAATCATAAAATCTTAAAAATCATTTCTTCTTGGCATGCTTTCGGTTACAATTCATCGTTCATGTTGCTCACACGCCGTCCCATGTCCTCCACCTATTCCATGACTCTCTTACCCTTATCTGCAACATGACATATAAAACATGATTAAGCTAACGCTTAGTAAGTACGTATAATTCTCACAATATATAAAGCATGTCATAAACATCGTGATCTTCATGATCATCATATCATAAAGTGCCTTAAGCACAATTTCATAGAACATATCTTTCATAACGTTAACCATGTTAAAACTTAATCCATTTTATCTTAAGGGCCCAAGTGTTGCACCATAAACATCATCATAGGCGCGCCGTCATGAGAGGAGAAGGGTAGCTAATCCCAAACCAAACATGACATCATATCATAACATTTCATAACATTGGATGTGCAACACTTATTAGGTGATATATATATATATACATACTTTTCATACTTTAAAACATGCCATAAACATCATGCATAGCTTGAAATCATGAAAATCTTTCATAAGAAATCTTTTAAGAAAAATCATAAAGTCATCATGAATATCCTTGTAAACATATCATCAAACCTTGAAAAGTGTCATGTTGCAGGTGAGAATGTACTTACCTTATCGTTAGCTTACTTAACCTTAAAATTGCACTTGGTGTCGACGCCGCGGTCTTGTTGTGCTCGCTTCCTTGAGTGTCCATGCCATTTATCTATTTAAAAATGCAATAAAATCAATACTTATCATAAAATATCCATGCATCTAAACATAATTATCTTTTAAATAAAACATTTCGTACAATTAATATATATATATATATCAATTTAAAACCTCATACAATCATCATATCATCATGCATAAAATCATTTTATTATCATAGAATCATGTAAATACATTAAAACGTTTAATAAAACAAAATCCCAAAAACAACATTATCAAAACAGATTTTTCTTATAATAATTTCATAAAAATTTCATAATCATGGAAATAAAATACATTTGTCATTCATATACATATTCTTAACAACTTTTCATGAAAACATCATATTTACCCCTTGACTGAACATTACGTTTTTCATACTTAAAAATTAAACAGTAACATTACTGTGAAGGGTAGAAGACAGAAATATTCATTTTTCATTAAAAACATTTATATGACATAAAACGTGAAGAAACATCACACATAATACCCATGAGCATCATAATAAAAACACAAAACAAAACACAATACCTGGAGAGGATATTGTAGGCGAAGTGAGGAGAAGAATTTCTTTTCAAAAATACCAGAAAAGCTGAATTCTTACCTTGGAGTTTCTTCTCAAAATTCTTGAATTCACCAACGAAACAAAACTTTTTCTCAAAAATTTTCACGGGAGAGAAAAAAATTTCGTGAAGAAGAAAAGAAGAGGAGGATTAGAAAGTCAGAAAATGTCTCAGACTTTTTAGAGAGAGAGAGAAAATAATAAAAAGAAGAATCGTTAATTAATTTTCTTTTAACGTAATAAACATAATGAGCATTCATGGCCTTCATTAAGTCAGAAAATTCTGACTGTTGAAAGCGTGACATGAGGCGTGGGAAGAGGAAGAGAAAATAATGAGAGAACGTCTCAGAACCGAGAGAAATTATCTGAGGGAAGAGCGTTAAAAGTTTCTAATGTAATATGTATAATAAAGAATCATTACTCTTCATTAAGTCAGAAATTTCTGACTGTTAAGAGAGTGATTGGCGTGGGAAAGGAGGAAAAAGAAAAGGAAGGTCAAACATTATAAATCTTACCTTAAATTTACCTTCTAAAAATAGGAAACCTCTTTAAATAATACAAATCAAATCCTTTAATTTTCCTTAACTGATAAAAACATTCCATTATTATGCCAATTAATCACATTAATTCACCCAATTAATGTAATTAACTCAGCCATAATTTTGGAGGAATTTTCTGCTGACTGCTTGTCAGCCATGTTCGGCCTGTCGGTTTCCCTTTCGGCCTGCCGATTCCAGCAAGTTCGGCCTGCCGGTGGGGGTTCTTCGACCTGCCATTCTCGGGCAAGACGTTCGGCCTACCGAGCTTAAAAGTTTGGCCTGCCGATCTGTTATTAAATGTTATAACATAAAACATTCATACATCATTGCATCATAAATAATCATATATTGTATCATAAATTAATATATGCTTAGAATTTCACATGAACACTAGAGCACAACGATCCCATGCGGTCGTCACCTGTCACAAAACTTGACATAAAAAGTTAGTAACATGCACATCACATATCATATCATATAACGTTATTTATTAATAACATTTCTCAATAACGTTACTAACTTAACGTGGTCCGTTACATAAAATAGGTGGGTGTTACAATTCTCCCCACCTTATAAAAGTTTCATCCTCGAAACTTAGAATAAATGCGGATACAAAACTTTCATGTCATTTTCACGTTCCCATGTAGCTTCCTCAACTTGCTGATTTCGCCATAACACCTTGACCAATGGAATTTCTTTATTCCTCAAAGTCTTGGTTTTCCAATCGAGTATCTTTATTGGCTTTTCTTCGTAACTTAGGTCTTCTCGTATCTCGATCACTTGCGGCTCAATCACATGCGTAGGGTCCGGAACATACTTCTTGAGCATGGAGACATGAAATACATCGTGCATTACAGACATTTCAGAAGGCAACTTCAACTGATAAGCTACTTTGCCTATTCGTTTAACAATTTTATAAGGACCGATGAATCTTGGGCTTAACTTGCTTTTCTTTCCAAAACTCATAACCCCTTTCATTGGTGCAACTTTCAAGAACACATAATCACCCATAGCGAATTCTAAAGGTCTTCTTCTTTTGTCAGCATAACTCTTTTGGTAGCTTTGAGCGGTCTCTATCCTTCTTCTTATCAACTTTATCATCTCAGATGTTTCGTTCACAAAGTCTGTTCTTTCAGCATCAACACTTTCAATTAACTTCTTTTCACCAGCTTCGTGCCAACATGTAGGTGACCTGCATTTTCGTCCATACAGTGCTTCATATGGTGCCATTCCAATTGTCGCCTGAAAGCTGTTGTTGTAAGCAGACTCTGCTAACGGCAACATCTCCAACTGGTCTTAAAATTGAGAGATCATGCCCGTAGCATATCTTCTAGAATCAAGTTCATCCTCTCTGTTTGGCCGTCAGTCTAAGGATGAAAAGCTGTGCTGAAATGAAGCCTGGTTCCCATTGCATTCTGGACACTCTTCCAAAACTTAGATGTGAACCTGCCATCACGATCTGAGATAATTGACTTGGGAATCCCATGTAGTCGTACAATTTCCTTAACATAGAGTTTCGCTAACCGTTCCATAGAGTAAGTGATCTTGATAGGAATGAAATGCACCGTCTTCGTCAGCCGATCCACAATTACCCAAATTGCATCATAACCATTTGTTGTTCTGGGTAAGCTGGTAATGAAATCCATTGCTATTTCTTCCCATTTCCATTCTGGCATTTGGATAGACTGTAGTTCACCACCAGGTCTCTGGTGTTCAGCCTTTACTTGCTGACATGTCATACATTTTTGCACATACTTTGCAACATCACGTTTCATCTCAAACCACCAGAAGTTACCCTTTAGATCATTATACATCTTTGTTGCACTTGGATGAATAGAGTAGGTGGTGTCATGAATTTCTGTCAAGATTCTTTCCCTTAAATCATCAACATTGGGAACACATAAACGGTCCTTAAGGTACAAAGTTCCATCATCCACAACACGAAACTCTTGACTTTTTCCTTCTTTCATTTCTTGCTTGATTCTTACAAGGCTTACGTCGTCATCTTGCTTACTCCGAATTTCATCATACTATTAGACATGTATGCTCTAAGGAGTAAAAATGTAATACGTTTTTGGAGACATTTTAATCAATAAAGAATTTATTCATTTATATATACCAAATATTGTCCTCTTTACGTTCATATTTGTTGAATGTATGATAAGCAAACAGTAGTCTGAGACTGTCAGTCTAAACCTTAAGAGTTGGGCATATGATGGGATGATTATGCGGTAGACACGACTCTTAAGGTGATGGTCTAAAATATATGATCCGCAATCAAGGGAATAAAGTTGGGCGCTTTATTCATGTAAAGATTGTTATGTTGTCTATATCCCTTTTGGGAGATGGTTTGTCTTGGCCATCGGAGTTGGACTCCGTGAATAGAAACATTGGCGCGTTGTCATAGGTGACGATGTGTTGGATCGGGACATAAAGTGAATTGATTTGGATTAATAATTCTGTCTTGGCAAATCGATTTACTTTAGACAATCATTTGTATTGTATCTTAATCCTGAGATGAATAATGGGCCCGTTGTCTCGACTTGTGTCTTTTGATGTACCAATGGGTGACTCCCACATCTCTATAGTGGCATGCATGCCGGTACGTTGGAGGCATGACTCTTGGTAGCGTAGACTTGTTATTCATAGATATGGAATCCATAGCTCCTCTTTAGGAGTAATGATATCCTCTTATATGCGTTGTCCTGTAATTGGAAAACTGGAGCGCTCAACCATTTGGATACATAGGTGTAACCGAATGGTATACTATCTTTGGATGGTAAGTTTTCTAATGGTGAGACAATGGAACGTAAGATAAAAATAATCGGGAAGGTAAGACAGAACTTGTCCTTAAGCCGGTTATGGATGATCATATGGGGATGCGATACACTATGATATGTCATGGAGACTTAGTTACACGAGCTTCGTAATTCTATAAAGTTCGAGAGTGCAGCTCCAAGCTTTTAGTGGAGTAGCGTTGGAGTTGATAATTGTGAAATGTATATCTGGGATATTGGGTTTCATAATTATCATGAGCTTGAACTTCATAGGTCCATTTTGGTCCCCTTTGCTAGCTCACAAAATCCTGTAACGACACGGCGTGCTTTTCCAATAATTGGTGACTTATGTCGGATTTATCAAATTGGTTTAAAATTTATAAGAATCAAATAATTCATGTCTGTTTATCGGTTGAATTAATTATGTAAGAAATTAGTTCAAGATGAACTTGTTGAATTATGGCGTTTGGATAATTCTTGTCTGTTTATCGGTTGTTTTAATTTTGGACAATTAGAACAAGATAAACTTGTAGAATTATTGTGAATTGATTTATTTTCTTAGAGATTATCTTGATAAAGTTTGTTTTGATCAAATATCTTTTCTATTGGGCTATTTGAATCAAAACTGAGACTTTATCCTTTAGAATCTCGGGTGGAAAATAAAAGATTCACGGAGATTTTTTCTCGACAGTTCGGCCTGCCTATCAGAAAGTTCGGCCTGCCTATCACGCAGTTCGGCATGCCGACCGCGACAGTTAAGATTACGCGTTTTTCACGCGTATCTTATCAGATATTGATCCGAACTTGATTCTGTTTCGATTTTTGAGACCTAATCTGATATGGACTGACCCCAAGGACCAATAGGTATAAAAAGGGAGTGAGTCTAATGATTTACTAAGATCAATTTGAGAGATTAAGAGTGATACTCTTCTAGTGAGCATCTGAAAACTCCCTGAGAGCTTTTGTTCACAAATCACGAACACTAGCTTTGGGTTCTCTCTATTGGTTGGAAGGAGAGTCACCGGTGGAAGAGCTATACGTGTGAGCCCACACTCACTCCGGTTGTGGATAGAGAATAGCAAAGAAGACCAATTGGTTGAGGCTCTTCTGGAACGTTACTTCTCTACACAGGTCGCGGAGGTTCTTCAGCACACTGAGGTTAGTAAGATCTGTTTAATTTATACGTATAACATGTCAAACTTGTGTTTTGGAAAATACTGTGATGAAAAATTTTAAAAATTCCGCTGCGCACTTTGTTTCCAACAATTGGTATCAGAGCCGAGGTTTTTACATAAATTTGCAAGTTTGTGATCATGTTATATGCATAAATTTTGTGATCTTAATCTCTCCAGTGCTTGAATTAAATTTTATAGAGAGATGGCACTCTAGGTTTCTATATAATATATATGTTGTCATGGATTATATGGTGAATGTTTATTAATTAATTGTGGTTGATTAAATTGTTGTTTAATTATTTATTAATTAATTAATACCGGTTATGGTTCCTTAGAGGTTAGAATGTGTATCTAGGTTTTTCATGTAATTAGATGGCGGACTATCATCTTCGTCTAGGAATTATTATTTAATTTTTAATTTGTAAGAATTTTGTAATTAAATAATTATTCGGAGAAGACGGAACGAGAAGTCGGAACTTAAAGATTGATGATGGCGCCTCTAGGTATTTCCTGAGTCTCTAATTTTATGTTTTTGAATTGTTGAAAATAAAATTGATGAATTGCATTAAAATTGTATTTTCTGGATTGAGGGTTTTCTGCTCGGTCGGCATGCCGGACCTCACAGTTCGGCAGGCCGAAGGTCACAGATCGGCAGGCCGGACGTACGGTCCGGCAGGCCGACAGTGGGGCAGAAATTTTGGTGCTCTACCGGCAGGCTGAACCTTCATGTTCGGCAGGCCGAACCACCATGATCGGCAGACCGATCACCCAGATCGGCCTACCGACCGAGAGCTGCCAGGTGTCCAGAAAAGGTGCGATTTTTCCAGTGCAGTTTTGATTTTATTTTTGGGACGATTCTGAGAAACATTAAATTTGGATATGACCGGAAATATGAAGTGTTTGATTCATACGGGATTGAGGACTTGAAGATGGATATTACATGAAGAAGGATACAGCTTGAGGATTCAAGGATGAAGAATCGATAAATGTCTCGATTATTCTCTTGTAATCTTAGTTTTTCTATTCTCTAGGGTGGAACCATAATATTACGGTTATTATTATTATTATGCTTGTAGTTTTGCTTGATTGCTTTGCTTGTCTGCATTATAATATGATTTACCATGTATATTGATAACATGTCATATAGAATAGGGAGTGCCGCTCATATTAAATTTGTTCATGCATAATTTCAAAATAAAACCTTGACTTCAAAAGATTGAGTGGGAGAAGGTTTTCGAAGAGAGAACCTAAGGCCTCCATCGTTGGTCCATAGGAAGAACATGATGGTCCCAACCCCTAGGAAGGTATTTCTATCATGTACCAGATTGGATCTTTAAGAGGATAAGGTATTTTAGCATGATTTATGGTTGCACGCCCCTAGGTCGTGATTATAAACCGTGGATAAAATATTGAGACGATGGTTATACACTCACGTTAATTTTATTATTAACCTCCCCTAGGAGCTCTGTTAATAAAATTAATGGCCAAAGAAACGATTATTAGTATATGCTGGATCATACGGGTCCTGGATGGCATATATTAATCAGGAGGGGATCCGTGTTCCTGATTGAATTTGGCATGACTCCCCTAGGAGCTTGTTGAATTCTGAGTTGGGAATTATCGTTGTAAGGTTGTGATATTTTCAAGGTTTTGACACATAAACACATTTGTATGATTTTACATGATTGTGTTATCTTACTAAATTATTATATATGTTTGCTTATGTTTGGTATATGACTCTTTATTGTAGATTGAAAATGTCTAAAAACGCTTTATCATCGATACTTGACAAAAACCAATTAACCGGTGAGAACTATAATGATTGGAAACGGAACCTGGACATCGTCCTTTCCTTTGAGAAACTGAAATATGTTCTGACAACTCCTTGTCCTCCCGAGCCTACGGGAGACTCAAGTAATGAGCAATTCCAAGCGTACGACCGCTGGAAAGATGCTAATGATCAGGCCCGCTGCTATGTTATGGCTAGCATGAATAACGTGCTGCAGGCTCAACATCAGGATTATGAGACTGCGAAGCAGATCTTGGATAATCTTGAGGACATGTTTGGAGGCCAGGCCATAACAAAGCGACAAGGGGCGCTTCGAAAACTCTTAAGCTGTTGATAGAGACCGGGGACATCTGTAAAGGAGCACATGATGTTGGTCATGGGTTACCTCGCTGAGGCTCAAACCAATGGAGCCGACATCGATGCTGAAACTCAGATGACTATGGTCTTTGAGACTCTGTCTAAGGAATTTATTCTGTTTAGAGCTACTTTTAATCTAAGCAATAGACGGGATATGACCTTGACAGAACTGATGAAACAGTTACAAGAGTTTGAACTGCTGATCAGGGAGTCTCCTGCTGGTGGAGAGGCCAATATGGTTGCTGCTTCTGGTTCCAATCCTAACTCTGGGAATGGAAAGAAGCAACGGGCCAAAAGTGGGAAGTCTTCTATTCCTATTGCTACCAAGAGCAAGAAGAAGAAGAAGAAGAACCCAAAGAAGCTTAAGTGCTTCTTTTGTGGTAAGGTCGGGCATATAAAGAAGCATTGCAAGGACTTCCTTTCCAAGGGAGGTAGGTGTGATCTTCTATATTTAGAAACTTGTTTGGTTGAGGAATCCAGTGACATTTGGGTCATAGATTCCGGTGCAACTAATCATGTTTGTGTTTCTCTGCAGGGATTCAAAGAAACGAGAAGTCTACTTCGTGAAGACTTAACGCTTCGGATGGGCGATGGATCCTTGGTCTCAGCGAAGCAGTGGGAGATGTCCATCTTTATTTTGATAATTATAGGAGTTTAATTTTGTGAGATTGTTTTTATGTTCCTAAATTTAAAAGGAATTTAATTTCTGTATCTTCTTTATTTAAAGACTCCTACGTGGTATCTTTTAATGAAAAAGTGCTGATTCGTAAAAAAAAATCTTATATCTGTTCTGGATGGATGCAAAATAATCTATATTTTATCAAACCTAAGATGGACCTATTGCTTAATGCTGAGATAAATGATAATGACTCAAAAAGACTTAAAACTTCTCACTCTAATAAGACTTATCTTTGGCATTTGCGCCTTGGCCATATTAACCTAAATAGGATTCAAAGGTTGGTAAGGGATGGACCTTTAAGTCACTTAAAGGTGGAATCTATACCTCAATGTGAGTCTTGTTTGGAGGGTAAAATGACCAAAAGATCATACGGGTCTAAGGGCAATAGGGCCAAAGGGGTTCTAGAACTTGTGCATAGTGATGTTTGCGGACCGATGAACATCCGGGCACGAGGAGGGTATGAGTACTTCGTTACTTTTATTGACGATTACTCAAGATATGGGTATGTGTACCTAATGCACCACAAAAGCGAAACTTATGATAAGTTCAGGGAGTTTCAGGCTGAAGTGGAAAAGCAATTGGGTAGACCCATAAAGGCACTTCGATCTGATCGAGGTGGGGAATACCTTTCTGATGAGTTCTTGGGACACTTGTTAGAGAATGGGATTTTATCCCATTTGACTGCGCCGGGCACTCCGCAGCAGAATGGCGTAGCAGAGAGAAGGAATAGGACTTTGTTGGACATGATTCGGTCCATGATGAGTTATTCATCATTGCCTTTATCCTTTTGGGGATATGCACTACAAACCGCATGTTATCTTTTGAACAATGTACCTTCAAAATCGGTCCCTAAAACTCCTCACGAGTTGTGGACAAGACGAAAGACATCCTTAAACCATATTCGCATATGGGGATGTCCAGCTCATGTCCTGTTTAAGGATCCGAATAAGTTGGAAGCACGTTCAGAAGTTTGCGTGTTTGTAGGATATCCAAAAGGGACTAAAGGGGGTTATTTTTATAACCCAAAGGAAAATAAAGTTGTGGTTTCAACTAATGCAACTTTCCTTGAGGAGAGTTACATGAACGACTTTAAACCTCAAAGCAAAGTGGTGCTTGAGGAGTTGAGGGGTAATCCGTTTACTCCGGAGGTTCCGAACGAAACCATTCCGATCGGTGTAGAAAAACCAAACAAACCTGAACAACAACCTCAAGGGCTTCGGCGTAGTGGGAGGATCGAGCGTCAACCTGAGAGGTATATGTTCAAAGGGGAGGTCTTTTTGGCTGAACCGGATGAACATGACAGGGATCCTTATACTTACGCAGAAGCCATGGAGGATGTTGATTCAAGACTCTGGACAGAGGCCATGAACATTGAGATGAAGTCTACGGAGACTAATCAGGTCTGGGAGCTTGTGGATCTTCCCGAAGGGGTAAAACCCATAGGGAGTAAGTGGATCTACAAGAGGAAAAGAGGAGTGGATGGAAAGGTCGAAACCTTTAAGGCTAGACTGGTAGCTAAGGGTTATACGCAAAAGGAAGGAATCGATTATGAGGAAACCTTTTCGCCTGTAGCCATGCTTAAGTCCATCCGGATTCTCTTGTCCATAGCTGCCGCTCTCGACTACGAGATTTGGCAGATGGATGTCAAGACGGCTTTTCTGAATGGCTATCTTGATGAGTCCATTTATATGGAACAACCAGACGGGTTCAAGGTCGCGGGTCAAGAGGGTAAGGTTTGTAAGCTGCTAAAGTCAATTTATGGACTTAAGTAGGCTTCTCGTTCTTGGAACATAAGATTTGATCAAGTGATCAAGACTTATGGGTTCTCACAAAATGTGGATGAACCATGTGTTTACAAACACATTAAGAATGGGAAGGTGGTTTTTCTACTACTCTATGTAGATGCACATTCTGCTAATTGGCAATGACGTTGGGGCATTGTCATCGGTCAAATTATGGTTGACCAAGCAGTTTGACATGAAGGACTTGGGTGAGGCTAATTTTGTTCTCGGTATCCAGATCTTTCGGGATAGGAAGAACAAAATGATAGCTTTGTCACAGGCCAGCTACATAGATAAAATTCTCAGGAGGTTTGCAATGCAGGATTCCAAGAAAGGTGGGCAACCATCTAGGTCTGGAATTACTCTTTCTAAGAAAGACTCTCCAAAGTCTTATGAAGAAAGAGAATACATGAAGAAGGTACCTTATGCTTCGGCAGTGGGTAGTCTCATGTATGCCATGCTTTGCACTCGACCGGATATTAACTATGTGGTCGGGATTGTGAGTCGATTTCAGGCGGATCCAGGACCGAACCATTGGGTTACGGTAAAACATATTTTCAAGTACCTAAGAAGGACTTGAGGGTATATGCTTGTGTATTCGGGTGAGGATTTAACTCCTCTAGGATACACTGATTTAGATTTTCAATCCTGCCTGGATTCTAGGAAATCGACATCGGGGTTTGTGTTTACTCTGGGTGGCGGTGCCATCAGTTGGAGAAGTGCGAAGCAAGATTGTACTTCGGATTCAACGATGGAGGCCGAGTATGTGGCGGCTAGTGATGCTTCGAAAGAAGCAGTGTGGCTCCGCAAGTTCCTTGGGGATCTTGAGGTAGTTCCTGGTATGGATAAAGCGGTATCACAGCACTGTGATAACAGTGCGGCGGTAGCTAATGCTAAGGAACCAAGATTTCACAAGATCACGTCAGCATATTGATCGGAAGTATCATGTGATAAAGGACTTCGTTGAGAGCGGGCATATCACGGTATGCAAGATCACGTCAGAGGACAATTTAGCTGATCCATTCACGAAGACACTTACTGGGAGAGTCTTCAAGAGGCATGTGGAAGCTATGGGGATGCGAAATTTGCAGTATTTACTCACTTAGTGCAAGTGGGAGATTGTTAGACATGTATGCTCTAAGGAGTAAAAATGTAATACGTTTTTGGAGACATTTTAATCAATAAAGAATTTATTCATTTATATATACCAAATATTGTCCTCTTTACGTTCATATTTGTTGAATGTATGATAAGCAAACAGTAGTCTGAGACTGTCAGTCTAAACCTTAAGAGTTGGGCATATGATGGGATGATTATGCGGTAGACACGACTCTTAAGGTGATGGTCTAAAATATATGATCCGCAATCGAGGGAATAAAGTTGGGCGCTTTATTCATGTAAAGATTGTTATGTTGTCTATATCCCTTTTGGGAGATGGTTTGTCTTGGCCATCGGAGTTGGACTCCGTGAATAGAAACATTGGCGCGTTGTCATAGGTGACGATGTGTTGGATCGGGACATAAAGTGAATTGATTTGGATTAATAATTCTATCTTGGCAAATCGATTCACTTTAGACAATCATTTGTATTGTATCTTAATCCTGAGATGAATAATGGGCCCGTTGTCTCGACTTGTGTCTTTTGATGTACCAATGGGTGACTCCCACATCTCTATAGTGGCATGCATGCCGGTACGTTGGAGGCATGACTCTTGGTAGCGTAGACTTGTTATTCATAGATATGGAATCCATAGCTCCTCTTTAGGAGTAATGATATCCTCTTATATGCGTTGTCCTGTAATTGGAAAACTGGAGCGCTCAACCATTTGGATACATAGGTGTAACCGAATGGTATACTATCTTTGGATGGTAAGTTTTCTAATGGTGAGACAATGGAACGTAAGATAAAAATAATCGGGAAGGTAAGACAGAACTTGTCCTTAAGCCGGTTATGGATGATCATATGGGGATGCGATACACTATGATATGTCATGGAGACTTAGCTACACGAGCTTCGTAATTCTATAAAGTTCGAGAGTGCAGCTCCAAGCTTTTAGTGGAGTAGCGTTGGAGTTGATAATTGTGAAATGTATATCTGGGATATTGGGTTTCATAATTATCATGAGCTTGAACTTTATAGGTCCATTTTGGTCCCCTTTGCTAGCTCACAAAATCCTGTAACGACACGGCGTGCTTTTTCAATAATTGGTGACTTATGTCGGATTTATCAGATTGGTTTAAAATTTATAAGAATCAAATAATTCATGTATGTTTATCGGTTGAATTAATTATGTAAGAAATTAGTTCAAGATGAACTTGTTAAATTATGGCGTTCGGATAATTCTTGTCTGTTTATCGGTTGTTTTAATTTTGGACAATTAGAACAAGATAAACTTGTAGAATTATTGTGAATTGATTTATTTTCTTAGAGATTATCTTGATAAAGTTTGTTTTGATCAAATATCTTTTCTATTGGGCAATTTGAATCAAAACTGAGACTTTATCCTTTAGAATCTCGGGTGGAAAATAAAAGATTCGCGGAGATTTTTTCTCGGCAGTTCGGCCTGCCTATCAGAAAGTTCGGCCTGCCTATCACACAGTTCGGCATGTCGACCGCGACAGTTAAGATTACGCGTTTTTCACGCGTATCTTATCAGATATTGATCCGAACTTGATTCTGTTTCAATTTTTGAGACCTAATCTGATATGGACTGACCCCAAGGACCAATAGGTATAAAAAGGGAGTGAGTCTAATGATTTACTAAGATCAATTTGAGAGATTAAGAGTGATACTCTTCTAGTGAGCATCTGAAAACTCCCTGAGAGCTTTTGTTCACAAATCACGAACACTAGCTTTGGGTTCTCTCTATTGGTTGGAAGGAGAGTCACCGGTGGAAGAGCTGTACGTGTGAACCCACACTCACTCCGGTTGTGGATAGAGAATAGCAAAGAAGACCAGTTGGTTGAGGCTCTTCTGGAACGTTACTTCTCTACACAGGTCGCGGAGGTTCTTCGGCACACTGAGGTTAGTAAGATCTGTTTAATTTATACGTATAACATGTCAAACTTGTGTTTTGGAAAATACTCTGATGAAAAATTTTAAAAATTCCGCTGCGCACTTTGTTTCCAACACATACATCGTCGGAGCAAGAGAGAGTGCTGATAACTGGCCTACTATAAGTTCTAAACTGAAGTCTAGAATTTCCTTCCTTAAGGGTGGAGACATTGCTTGCATAGACATTAACGTGGCAACTGACTTCCTACTTAAAGCTTCAGCTACTCAGTTAGCTTTACCAGGATGATAAAGGATTTCAGAATCATAATCCTTCACCAATTCTAGCCATCTTCGTTGTCTCATGTTCAGGTCTCTTTGCGTGAAAAAGTACTTCAGACTTTGATGATCAGAGAATATCTTGCATTGGACCCCATACAAATAGTGTCTCCATATCTTCAACGCAAAAACGACCGCTGCTAACTCAAGGTCATGAGTAGGATAGTTCTTTTCGTAATCCTTTAGTTGCCTTGAAGCATAAGCAATCACCTTTTCATTTTGCATCAATACAGCTCCTAGGCCCATCTTGGAAGCATCATTGTAGATTACGAACCCATCATTTCCCTCAGGAATTGCCAACACTGGAGCTGTCGTTAATCTTTTCTTCAGTTCTTGAAAGCTCTTTTCACATGCATCTGTCCATTCATACTTCTTTCCCTTGTGAGTTAAGTTCGTAAGTGGAGCCGCTATCTTGGAGAAATCTTCTACGAATCTCCGATAGTAACCTGCTAGACCCAAGAAGCTCCTTATTTCACTTGCGTTCATCGGTTGCTTCCAATTGAGTACAGCTTCTACTTTAGCAGGATCCACCATTATTCCTTCCTTTGAAATAACATGCCCTAGGAATGACACTTTATCAAGCCAAAACTGGCATTTAGAGAACTTAGCAAAAGCTGGTGTCTTCGTAAAGCCTCCTGCACAATCCTTAAATGCTCCTCATGCTCTTCCTGATTCTTCGAGTAGACAAGAATATCGTCGATAAATACAACAACAAATTTATCGAGGAAATCCTTGAATACCCTGTTCATTAAATTCATAAAGGCAGCAGGTGCATTCGTTAAACCGAAAGGCATAACCACAAATTCATGGTGACCATATCTCGACCGGAACGCAGTCTTGGGGATATCTCCTTCTTTAATCTTCAACTGGTGATACCCTGATCGTAGATCAATTTTTGAGAACACCGATGCACCCTTAAGCTGATCAAACAAATCATCAATTCGAGGCAACGGATACTTGTTCTTGATTGTCACCTTGTTCAGTTCCCTGTAGTCGATGCAGAGTCTCATAGTGCCATCCTTCTTTTTCACAAATAAGGCTGGTGCACCCCATGGTGAGTGACTTGGCCTGATAAATCTTTTTTCAAGTAGCTCCTTTAGTTGCGTGTGAAGCTCCTTTAATTCTACCGGGGCCATTCTGTAAGGAGCTTTAGAGATTGGTTCGGTGCCTAGAGCGAGCTCAATCTCGAATTCAACTTCTCTTTCTGGCGGTAGACTCGTCAGATCATCAGGGAACACATCTTCATATTCATGAACAACATGCACATCTTTAATTCTTGTCTTTCCTTCTTGGCTTTTGTCTACAACATTTGCCAGATAGCCCATACAGCCGCTTGCTAACAGTTTCCTTGCTTTCATGGCCGAAAAAAACATGTGAGGTTTCTTCCTGGTCTCGCCAACATAAACAAATTTCTGATCGCCTTCAGGATGGAAGATCACCTTTCGTTTCCGGCATTCGATCGCGGCATTATACGTGCTTAGGAAATCCATCCCAAGAATCATGTCATAGTCATGCATGTCTATCACAATGAGATCGACGAAAAGTTTCCTATCAGAAATCCATAGGGGTACTGTATGCAAACAATGCGTGGATAATATCACTTCCCCAGAGGGTAGTGTCGTAGTGAATCCCTGTCTCATTAGCTCTAAACGAACCCCTAACTTCTTAGCATGTGACATAGACATAAAAGAATGCGTGGCACCCGTATCAAAAAGAACATAAACATCATTACATAAGCTTGTTATCTGACCTGTGACCACATTGGAGGCTTTTGTAGCCACTTGTTCCTTAGTCATGGTATAGATTCGAGCGTTCGTTGGTGGGGCTTCAAGTCTCCCTTGACTAATTAGTGGCCCTTCAAGGGAGGCTTGCATCTGATGCAGCTGGGCCTGAGGAGGAGGTCTCTGTGCGGCATTGGCATTTATCAGCTTGGGGTAATTCTTTACGAAATGATCTTCATGCCCACATATGAAACATTGGTTCATTCCCAGTCGGCATTCCCCCGGATGCTTCTTTCCACATTTGGCACATGGTTGGAATCGCCTGTCATTGTTGTTGCGCTGACCATCATTGTGCCTTTTGTTGTCATGGCCCTGTTGTTGTTGAGGATTGCCCTTCCTCTTGTTATTCCTCCAGTTCTGACTGTTGTTGTTGCTGTTGTTGTTGTTGTTCCTGTGGGGAGGACGGCTCTGGTTGTTAGCATTGTTGGCTTGCTGGTTGGGCTGAGGCTGATTCCTTCTTAATTTTGACAGATGGAACTCAGCACGTTGGGCTCTCATCACAACCTGTTCTTGGGTCCTTGGCGGACTTGCCCCATCAACAATTGCAGCAATGTCTGGTCTAAGGGCTCTTATCAACCTTCTGTCCCTTTCGTCTTCATTCATAACCATCCCTCGACATAGACGAGCAAGCTGGTCAAACTTTGTCACCACATTAATGACTGTCATATCCCCCTGGCGTAAGCTTTCAAACTCCTCATAATGTTTCCTCGTAACATTCATGTGGAAGAACTCATGAACAAAGTCAGCCCACGACATCTCTTCAACATTTCTGCTCTGTTCAATGCCATCCCACCATATCCTAGCCTCCATAGTAAGGCAGTACGAGGCACAGAGGACCTTTTCGTTATCCGTGAAATCCATGAGTCGTAAGGTGGCCTCAATTGTCTTTAACCATCCTTGAGCAACTAACGGGTCCTTAGAACCCTCAAAGTCAGCTGGCTTGACTCTCTTCCATCTGACCAAAAGAGGTCCCTGATGGGCTGCTCTTGGTTCAGCAACAGGAGCTGGGACTTCATTAACTTGTGCTTGTGGCTGCGGAG
The DNA here is from genome assembly GCA_025403435.1 of Artocarpus heterophyllus. NCBI lineage: Eukaryota > Viridiplantae > Streptophyta > Magnoliopsida > Rosales > Moraceae > Artocarpus > Artocarpus heterophyllus. Next base: position 31,937,870 of record CM046342.1, on the reverse strand, counting down.
GAGGAGGAGGCACCTCATTGCCTGGTTGTTCATTATTCTGGCCGTTGGCCCTTAATGCAGCTATTTCCCGTCGTTGATCCTCCAACTGCCTTTGCAGTTCAGCGATCATCGTCATAAGTCTCTCGTTGGTCTGGGTGCAGGTCTGCATTCTTCTGTGGCCGTCCATTGTAATTTCCTAAAATAATTAGGACTTATAAATAATCTTCCATTTATGAGACAGGTTTTGACTACTATATCTTTTAATCATTAATCAATCAAACCTTAATCTTATTTAGAAAACAAAATTAAATAAACAAATTTATCTAAATTGTTCTTATCGAAATCAGTTTGTCCAAAAATAATCTTATTATCCTTCTTTGGCAAACCATAAGTATCATCACCGTTGTTGAGGGTAAGCTCGGCGCCACCACCGAGGACACTAACTTTGGTGGTCGACAGATAAGCTCGACAGACATTAGGGGCTACTGTCTGACCCGACGACTTATACTTCTTCCCGAGGTGCCTTCCATTTATCCTGGGGCACGCCCCCAAGAAGACTGCCACCTCGGGGATGTACGGTAGCTCGGGTCAGACCACGTTATTCATAAGGATACGTCACTGCCCATCCTTGTAGGCCAACACCAGGCAAACGTGCTGCCATCTGATAGAGTCCAATCCATTGGGCGATGGACGCGACACTTGTCATTTACTGCTTGCCATACTTTGATGTGACACCTGGGTAATGGGCAAAACCCATCTTGCACCCGATCCAACAGGTGGCCTATAAATAGGATGCATTTATGGCATTTTAGAGAGAGACTTCTTCACACTTAACTAGTTGTCGACCTCTGCCGAGCAATACTTGCCTTGAACATCGGAGAGCCCTTGTCTATTGACTAATCCCATTTCTCCAAATCATCCCTCTCGCAGGTACACATTCTCGGTCAGGGGCAAGCCTAAGAAGAGGTCAGGACGTGCACAACCGTACGTGGGTGTTGATCCGACACCGGACAACGGTAAGCATCAACATTTTGGCGCTAGAAGGAGGGCCGAACGCGCCCAACTTATATTATACCTCGGATTCCCGAGATGACGACACGAGGTAATGCAAGAGACGATACCGCCCGGCAGGAGGGGTCAGGTGATGCAAGGTATAGGCAACCGGCTACAGGCCGGCCTAGGGGCCGTCCTCGGACCGCGAGATCTCGGTCCCGGGGGCAAGGAAGCACGGCGAGGGTCGAGCGGATAGAGGCCGGAGCCTCTCAAGATCCGATCCGTGAGCTTACAGATGCGGTCTGGATCCTAACTCAGCAGCTCGCCCAGCAAGCTCAGCGACAGGCTGCACTAGCTCTGCCTCTCCCAGCCCAAGGTGACCAGTCTGGAAGTCAGGTTGAGCGAAGTGCAGCAAACCCACAGCAAAGCCGATCCGAGCCGTCTGCGGGATCCACTAGGGGAATCCCAGTTGACAACAGGCAAGTTCAAGAACACCGTGTAGGTCGCCAAGCGGCTCGTGCCCCTTCACCACAAGGCTCCCGAGCCTTGGTATTTGACCGGCTCGTGAAACGCCCCTTAAATCAGACGTCACAGATGTCGTTACATACTTACATTTGAACAAGCATAAACTATATACTATTAAATAATATCAAGCTTAATCGTTACAATTGACTTTACAAGTATTTAAAACTTACATTACCATGATCCATTCATACGTTTTTTTTTTTTTTGAGAAAAACTTATCGTTGTTTCGAGAATAATCATTTAATTTATTTCATAACATATTTTATTCAATTATACTTAATTTATCATAAACTTATAGGTTTGTCAAGTTGTATAAATCAAAACTTATTCCATAAAAACTCTTGATCAACACATCATTTGAAATTCATTTGTTCCCATAGTTCGGCAGGCCAAACTTGGGACTTCGACAGGCCGTTCAATCATCGGCAGGCCGGTGTTTTCTCTGCCGGCTTGCTTTGCAAAACGGATTGAAAATTCATCCATGTTCGGCAGACCGAAAAATCCAGTCGGCCGGCCGAACTTTGGGACTTCGACAGGCCGGCCACAGAGTTCGACAGGCCGTCCGAGACCCCATTTCCTTGAAAAAATCTAACTTAAAACGTTCCAACTTTACGTAAAATATAGCGGAAGTTCATAATTCATCAAAAATGATAAAACAACTTATAAAAAGAATAATATAACTATTCTTAAAAAACCTTAACATATAATATGTTCAAAATATATAATTGATTAAATCATAAAATCTTAAAAATCATTTCTTCTTGGCATGCTTTCGGTTACAATTCATCGTTCATGTTGCTCACACGCCGTCCCATGTCCTCCACCTATTCCATGACTCTCTTACCCTTATCTGCAACATGACATATAAAACATGATTAAGCTAACGCTTAGTAAGTACATATAATTCTCACAATATATAAAGCATGTCATAAACATCGTCATCTTCATGATCATCATATCATAAAGTGCCTTAAGCACAATTTCATAGAACATATCTTTCATAACGTTAACCATGTTAAAACTTAATCCATTTTATCTTAAGGGCCCAAGTGTTGCACCATAAACATCATCATAGGCGCGCCGTCATGAGAGGAGAAGGGTAGCTAATCACAAACCAAACATGACATCATATCATAACATTTCATAACATTGGATGTGCAACACCTATTAGGTGATATATATATATATACATACTTTTCATACTTTAAAACATGCCATAAACATCATGCATAGCTTGAAATCATGAAAATCTTTCATAAGAAATCTTTTAAGAAAAATCATAAAGTCATCATGAATATCCTTGTAAACATATCATCAAACCTTGAAAAGTGTCATGTTGCAGGTGAGAATGTACTTACCTTATCGTTAGCTTACTTAACCTTAAAATTGCACTTGGTGACGACGCCGCGGTCTCGTTGTGCTCGCTTCCTTGAGTGTCCATGCCATTTATCCATTTAAAGATGCAATAAAATCAATACTTATCATAAAATATCCATGCATCTAAACATAATTATCTTTTAAATAAAACATTTCATGCAATTAATATATATATATATATATCAATTTAAAACCTCATACAATCATCATATCATCATGCATAAAATCATTTTATTATCATAGAATCATGTAAATACATTAAAACGTTTAATAAAACAAAATCCCAAAAACAACATTATCAAAACAGATTTTTCTTATAATAATTTCATAAAAATTTCATAATCATGGAAATAAAATACATTCGTCATTCATATACATATTCTTAACAACTTTTCATGAAAACATCATATTTACCCCTTGACTGAACATTACGTTTTTCATACTTAAAAATTAAACAGAAACATTACTGTGAAGGGTAGAAGACAGAAATATTCATTTTTCATTAAAAACATTTATATGACATAAAACGTGAAGAAACATCACACATAATACCCATGAGCATCATAATAAAAACACAAAACAAAACACAATACCTAGAGAGGATATTGTAGGCGAAGTGAGGAGAAGAATTTCTTTTCAAAAATACCAGAAAAGCCGAATTCTTACCTTGGAGTTTCTTCTCAAAATTCTTGAATTCACCAACGAAACAAAACTTTTTCTCAAAAATTTTCACGGGAGAAAAAAAATTTCGTGAAGAAGAAAAGAAGAGGAAGATTAGAAAGTCAGAAAATGTCTCAGACTTTTTAGAGAGAGAGAAAATAATTAAAAGAAGAATCGTTAATTAATTTTCTTTTAACATAATAAACATAATGAGCATTCATGGCCTTCATTAAGTCAGAAAATTCTGATTGTTGAAAGCGTGACATGAGGCGTGGGAAGAGGAAGAGAAAATAATGAGAGAACGTCTCAGAACCGAGAGAAATTATCTGAGGGAAGAGCGTTAAAAGTTTCTAATGTAATATGTATAATAAAGAATCATTACTCTTCATTAAGTCAGAAATTTCTGACTGTTAAGAGAGTGATTGGCGTGGGAAAGGAGGAAAAAGAAAAGGAAGGTCAAACATTATAAATCTTACCTTAAATTTACCTTCTAAAAATAGGAAACCTCTTTAAATAATACAAATCAAATCCTTTAATTTTCCTTAACTGATAAAAACATTCCATTATTATGCCAATTAATCACATTAATTCACCCAATTAATGTAATTAACTCAGCCATAATTTTGGAGGAATTTTCTTCTGACTGCTTGTCAGCCATGTTCGGCCTGCCGGTTTTCCCTTTTGGCCTGCCGATTCCAGCAAGTTCGGCCTGCCGGTGGGGGTTCTTCGGCCTGCCGTTCTCGGGCAAGACGTTCGGCCTGCCGAGCTTAAAAGTTCGGCCTGCCGATCTGTCATTAAATGTCATAACATAAAATATTCATACATCATTGCATCATATATAATCATATATTGTATCATAAATTAATATATGCTTAGAATTTCACATGAACACTAAAGCACAACGATCTCATGCGGTCGTCACCTGTCACAAAACTTGACATAAAAAGTTAGTAACATGCACATCACATATCATAACATATAACGTTATTTATTAATAACATTTCTCAATAACGTTACTAACTTAACGTGGTCTGTTACATAAAATAGGCGGGTGTTACAGCTCGGGTCTCAAGGAATTAACCGGAATCGTCAGGTCGGGGCTGGAGGCTGTGCAGTGGGCAGAGTACCCTATCGGGTTGAACTGCCCGAAGACACCAATAGTCGTCAGTTCTGGGCACTGCAGCGACAGATCGATGAGATCCGAAATTGTAGATTCGGTCTAGATGAAATTGGAGCTCAGGACCCGCCTCTCCTAGATCACATAATGCGGGCGCCTATGCCACCAAAGTTCAAAGTCCCGCAGATCAAGCCTTATGATGGAGCCACTGACGCTGATGAGCACGCCGAACTTTTTCGGGGACACATGCTGCTGCAGAAAGCCAGCGATATTGCAATGTGTAAAGCTTTCTCACTTACTCTTACAGGCCCTGCCCAGCAGTGGTTTCGACGACTCGAACTCGGGTCGATTTCTTCTTTTCGGCATTTAGCCGATGCCTTCTCCTCTGCATTCTCTACAACCAGGACGCGGAGGAAAGAGATAACTTGCCTGTATGCCGTCAAGCAAGGAGACGGCAACGTCAGGGATTATATTAACCGGTTTACCCGGGTAGCTCTCGAGGTCAAGCACGTCAAAGACAAGACCCTCAAACATATTTTCGTAGGGGGCCTCCGAGACGAGAAACTGACATGGTCCTTGGCCTTTGAGCAGCCAAACACGTTTTCGCAAATGCTCGGGTATGCCCAGAGACACGCGGAAGCTACCGAGTATATGAAGAGCCACCGGGAAGAGGCTGGCCCGAGCGGAACAAAAAAGGGTAAGAAGCAGAAAAATGTGTCGGAACAGGGCAGTACCGAGCATGCAAAGAAGCAGAAGAAAGAGAAAGCTGATAAGCCAAAGGGGCCAACCAGCAAGTTTCAGAACTACACACCCCTGGTGGCAACCATCGATGAGGTGCTTGCCCAGGTTGACGACAAGAATTTGCTGACACCACCGCCGAAGCTCCGAGGCAGCAGGGTGAAGCGTGACCAGTCGAAGTTTTGCCAATTTTACAAAGATGTGGGGCATACTACCCGAGAATGCATCCAGCTGAAGGACTAGATAGAGAGGTTGGTCCGAGAAGGTCTGTTACAGGAATTTGTGGAACGGGCTATAGCCCCGAGGACAACCTCTGGAAGGAACGACTCGTCAGGCCGAGACGTACAAAGTTGACCCAGGATCGATAGTGGGAACGCCCCAGAACCCCCGAATATCATACATACGATATTCGACGGGCCTGTCATTGGGGACACGTCGAGTGGGCGGCGATCCTACGTCAGAGAAGCTCGGCAGGTCAAACGGGGTGAATTCATAAATGTGTCCGAGCACATCAACAAGATATGCCGCCAAGAAGACACCCCGATCACCTTCACCGAAGAAGAAGTGGACAAATTAATGCATCCTCATAACGATGCCCTGGTTTGCGAACTGCCTATCGCCAACAATATTGTACGGCGTGTCTTAGTTGACAACGGCAGTTCGGCAGACATCCTCTTTAAGCAGGCGTTCGACAAGTTGAAGATAAGCAACGCGCCTTTGGTCTCTGTTCGGACTCCACTTTTTGGCTTCGCTGGTGAATGTGTCCGGGCAACCGGGAAGGTCAGCCTCCCAGGAAGGTCTTGGTTCGGTCACTCGGGTTGTCGACTTTTTAGTCGTTGATAAACCCTCCCAGTACAACATCATCATCGGCCGGCCGACCCTGAACAGATTAAAGGCCGTGGTTTCGACATATCACCTGGCGATGAAGTTCCCAACCGATGGTGGCGTTGGAGTGATCCGTTCATCCCAGACGGACTCTCGGGCTTGCTATGCAAATGCAGTCCGGGCAGCCTCAGCTCAACAACAAGGAATCCTGGTCGTTCATTCGGTCTATGAAACCGACCTCCCGACCGATCCGGCGCCGAAGATGCTCGCGGACCTGGATCCTAGGTTGCCCGAGGAGGAGGTAAGGGGTACCCCGATCGAAGACTTGGTGTCGTTCTCTCTGGACCCCGAAAGGCCAGAGCGCGCAGTCCAACTCAGATCACAGTTACAACCTGAGATCCGGGCCGACCTGCAATCCCTTCTTTCCGAATACCAAGACGTTTTTGCATGGTCCCATGAAGACATGCCCGGAATAGATCCGAGCGTCATCAGCCATCGGCTCAACTTCCGACCTGGTCATAGGCCAGTGATACAAAAACGAAGGGCCTTCAACCCGGAGAGATATGCTGCGATCAATGATGAAGTCCAGAAACTCCTAAAGGCTGGGTTTATTAGAGAAGTCAAATACCCAGAATGGTTAGCAAACGTCATCCTCGTCAAAAAGGCAAACGGCAAGTGGCGGGTCTGCATTGACTATACCGATCTTAACAAGACCTGCCCGAAGGACTTCTTCCCACTTCCTCGGATAGACCAGCTCATCGATGCCACAGCCGGCCACGAGCTACTGAGCTTTATGGACGCATACTCTGGATATAATCAGATAAGAATGGCCAAAGAAGACCAAGTCAAAACCTCGTTTGTTACTGACCAGGGCTTGTACTGTTACGTTGTAATGCCGTTTGATCTCAAGAATGTCGGGGCTACTTATCAACGCCTTGTTAACAAAATGTTCGCTCGACTGATCGGGAAAACTATGGAGGTCTACGTGGATGACATGTTAGTAAAATCTGTCCAAGTGAAGGGACCACATGGCCGACCTCCAAGCTAGCTTTGACATTCTCCAGGAGTATGGGATGAAACTCAACCCGGTAAAATGCGCTTTCGGTGTCGGCTTAGGTAAATTCTTTAGATTTTTGGTTAACCGACGAGGAATCAAGGTCAACCCGACAAAGGCCCAGGCAATTATAGACATGCATTCTCCTCGGACAGTGAAAGACGTGTAAAGGCTTACTGGCATGGTGGCCGCCTTGTCAAGATTTGTCTCACGGGCTACCGACAAGTGTCACCCCTTTTTCAAGGCACTTAAGGGGAGGTTTGAGTGAAGCAGGGAGTGTGAGGATGCCTTCCAAGACTTAAAAACTTACCTAGCCACACCCCCGCTCCTGTCCAAACCTTTGCCCGGTGAGGTTTTAACAGCCTATTTGGCCGTCTCGGAGAAGGCTGTCAGCTCGGTATTAGTCCGAGATGAAAACGGGATCCAGAGGTCAGTTTACTATACCAGCCACGCGTTCCGAGGTGCCGAGGAGCGGTACTCTCCGTTGGAGAAACTGGCCTTTGCCTTAATAACATCACTCCAGAAGCTGCGGCCATATTACCAAGGCCATACCGTCAAGATCCCAACCAAATTCCCTCTCCGGCAAGTTTTACAGAGCCTGAAAATATCAAGTCGGATGGCCAAATGGTCGGTTGAGCTGGGCCAATATGATGTACATTTTGTGCCAAGAACGGCAATAAAGGCTCAAGTTCTGGCGGATTTCCTTACCGAATTTACAGAGGCTGGAAAAGTGGCTCCCTTAGTTGAGAAATCACCCGTCAAGGAGTCTGATACAGCTACCTGCAGTGAACAAGGCCTTTCCCTAGAGAAAAATTGGAAACTACACGTCGACGGCTCAACCTATGTCGACGGGTCGGGGGCTGGTTTGATTCTGACAAGCCCCGACGGGTATAAGGTCATTTATGCCCTTCGATTTGATTTTAAGACCTCTAACAACGAAGCAAAGTACGAAGCTTTTCTAGCCGGACTACGAATTGCCCGAGACCTTGGAGTCGATCACTTGACCATCTATAGTGACTCGATGCTAGTGGTGCAGCAAGTCATTGGAGGGTTTCTGGCCCGGGCAGAATCGATGGTGGCATATTTAAAGGAAGCGAAACAGTTGCTTGGGCAATTTAAGTCCTATACTTTCAAAAAAATCCCCCGATCTGAGAACGTGGAAGCCGACGTCCTTGCCCGACTAGCTTCTGGGATGGGTGGAATAGACTCGATGTCCGTTCCCATAAAAAGACTCTCCGGACCAAGTATTAATAAGGAGGTCATGAACCTGGCTGTGGAGCCGGTATGTACATGGATGGACCCGATCATCCGATACCTGACCATAGCCGAATTACCCGACGACAGGGAAGAAGCACGTCAGATACATAACAGCTCAGCCCGGTATTCGATGATTGGGGGAAAGTTGTACCGACGCGGCTACACGACGCCGTGCCTAAGATGTTTAGACCCCAAGGAGGCCGAATATTTAATGAAGGAGATCCATGAAGGCCTTTGTGGCAATCACTCCGGTGGACGCTCCTTGGCCCAGAAATGCCTGCAACAGGGTTACTACTGGCCCACCATGCAGCAAGACTGCGAAAGCTTTGCACGAAAATGCCTTAAATTCCAGCAATTTGCTAGGGTGCTAGGTTCACACGCCAAGCCTCTTAATCCGATAATTTCGGCATGGCCATTTGCAAAGTGGGCCATCGACTTGATCGGACCTCTCCCACCGGCCCGCTCACAATTCAGATACTGTATCGTCGCCATAGACTATCTGACGAAGTGGATCGAAGTTGAGCCTTGCACCAACATGACCAAAGCCAAGTGCACCAACTTTGTATGGAAAAATATCGTTTGCCGGTTCAAAATCCCGTACACTATTGTGACTGACAATGCCAAACAGTTTGACTCCTTGGGTCTACGTCATCTGTGCGAGAAGCTCGGCATTAAGAAAGTTTTCTCCTCCCCGAGCTATCCGCAGAGTAACGGCCAGGTTGAGGCTGTGAACAAGACAATCAAAGATAACTTGAAGAAGAAACTCGAGGGGCTTAAAGGTGCGAGGATTGACGAACTACCCCAAGTGCTCTGGGCATACCGAACAACTACACGAGCTGCGACTGGCAAAACACCGTTCTCCCTGGTTTACAGGGCAGAGGCCGTCATCCCAGCCGAGGTAGGGTTACCGAGCTTAAGGGTTGAGCAATACAAAGAAACACTGAATGCGAAGCTCATGATGACCGAGCTTGACCTACTTGAAGAAAAAAGGAACTGGGCATCAATTCGTAACGCAGCTCGGAACCAGGTTGTAGCTCGGTATCACAATAAAAGGGTTCAACCGAGAAGCTTTAAAGTTGGTGACTTAGTGATGAAGAAGGTCACAGTTCAACAACCCGGTCTCGGGTCCTTTGGTCTAAAGTGGGAAGGTCCTTTTAAAGTCGAAGGTGTCGTGCGACCAGGTACTTACAGGTTGACTGATACGGAGGGGAATCAGCTCAGGCATCCATGGAATGCCGAGCTCTTAAAAAGATTCTATTTTTTTTAAAAAAAAAAAGAAGATCAGAGCCAGACTCCTTTTTTGATCTCTGGCCACAATTCTTTTGTAACTGGGCCTGTTGAGCAGGGCTAGAAAAATCCATGTAAATATTACATTAATGGAGCACAACTTCCCTAATCTCATTCCACCTGAGCAATGTCTTTTAGGGAAGAGTATGCCTAAAATGCCACAACTCCAACTCGGAAGACAGGATGTTGACTCCCCATCAAGGGAGTTATCCTCGTCAAACCGGACCGGGGGCAAACCTTTAAGTTGCTCGGCACATTTACATGTCCGATTAGTCCTACACTTGTAAAGTTTCTTTAAAACTTCAACAAGTCTACGGGGGGCAACAGGGTAAGGGTAGCTATACGTCGTTTATATTCTGCCCGACCGAGATCAGAAACCTAAACTTGCTTGGATAACTAAGCAGACAAGGATAACTACTCGGAGTGACCGAGAACAGAAGTGCTCGGATTAACTGAGAACAGAGGTACCATTTACCTCTGCTCGGACAACTGGTTCCCAGCCTGGGATCCTCCCCGAGAAGTGCCTAACTTTGAAAATTACGTGGGATGTAAAACAAAACAACAAAACTACACGTAAGAAAAAGTGGACGCAAAACGGGAAAATATAAAATGTTTTAATTTTATTCATTGGGGAGGTACAAGGAAACCGGGCACCTCCCGAGCCCGAATACAAAAAGGGGAAAAAGAAGAAAGGTTCAATCAGCCTGGGTCTCGTCCCTGCCCGTGTTGTCGTCCTGGCCTCCCTCGACAGCCTGCACATCCCCGTCATCATCACCATCCACAACGACGACCTCCTCCTCAACATCCCGCTGTTGTTCGGTGTCACCTTGGTCCGGCTCGACGATGACTGACCAGTCGAATCCAGTCACCTCGGGATGCTTTTCAATCAGATGGTCACGAAGGTCTGCCATTCCATCAAAGTAGAGATCGGTATATTCAGGGGATGTCTTAAACTCCTCGACCGCAGTGGCTAGGCGGTCAGGGAGCCCGGCTACAAATTGTTGGTGCTCGGCTTGCAGGGTTGCCAGCTGCCCCTCTAGCCGTGCAACTTTATATTCCAACCGAGCGGCTTTATCCTCGGCCTCAGACTTTGCCTTCCGAGCTTCCTCCTGAGTTCACGAGAGAGACTCCTTGGCTTGATCTAGCTCAATGTTCTTCTCATTGAGCTCTTTGTCGGAGTCCATCTTCATCAGGAGGGTCTTCTTGTGCCTCTCTTTCTCCTTGTGGATCTCCCTCATCCCGATAGAGTGCACCATATGCACAATGGCGCTTGACTACGAAAATTACAAGGGGTTAGTCCTTGGCAATGCTGCAGGAAGTCCTCAGAACTATTGATTAGCTCAGATACTTACTGAGGCAGTCGCTCGGAGGGCCATGTTGCACAAGTCCTGGAAGTCCTCGCCCCGGATGTTCATAAAGAAGTCATCCGGGGGAGCCACGTCTCCGAGGCGCTCGAGAAGCATGCCACGGTAGTCCGGGCGCCTCCTCTACAGGTCCTCAGAAGAACCTCTAGCGGCCTCGCCTGCTCAGCCGACCTCTGGCGAGGCCCTTATTGGCAGTGGCGGAGGTGGTGGAACTTGGACTGATGAAGAAGTTTGCCCGGTGCGTGACGGGGGCTCAGGCACTGGCGTTTGCTTGCGTTTTCTGCCAGCATCGACAGTTTTACCCTTGCCCTTCCTCTGGCTTGCCATCTGGGTGAGCCTGCCAGCACGGGAGGTCGGTGCGGTCATTTCTGCACAAAGAAAATTGAAGTCAAGAGAAGGTCAAAATAAAAAGGGGCGACTATAAATAAGGTTCTGGGCTGACCTCCAATCCAGAGTTGGCCCGACTGGTATAGGAGCCTAACTACGCCCTCGAGGTCCTCGTCGGCTACAGGTGGCCCCGCATCAAAGGAGCCACTGGACGAGTCCTCAGTACTGGATGAAGAAGGCTCCCTCGTCGGCCACCTAGACTAGGAAGTGCTTGGCCCTGGAAGGTCCGCGTCACTCGGGCGGGCAACTGTAACTTGCCTGGTTTCCCGGGCAGGACGCCCAGCTCGGGGAAGACTGCTGGACTTCCCAAACCAGCCGTATCTGGATAGAGTGTCCTTTCTCAAAAGAAAGGATTGTTGCCTGGATGACTCTGGCTTTTCGAACAGCTCATCCAGGGCCTTTATTACGCGGCTCGGTGCCCAAGGACGCTTGGTCCAGACGTGCCCCTGCTCAAATGACCTCCGCACTTGTTCATCCTCGGGGACAGCTTCTCCGGCTCGGGCTAAAAAGTTCCCCCCGACGTAGAACCATTCGTACTTCCATAGCTTGTCCGAGTCAGGGTTGCCCAAAATAAATTCCTTTCTGAAGCCGGTGAAGTAGTACCAGCCAGACTGCCGAGGAAGCTTCTTCATCTTGAATACTTGCTTGAAGGCCTCCAGCGGCATCTCAGTACTCCGGTGGTACTTCCACAAAATATACATCCTGATCAGTGAAATATAGCTGTTCGGGTTTAATTATGCCGGGCACACATTAAAGTCGTTGAGTGCCCGATGGAGAAAACGGTGCAGTGACAGACGTAGCCCGGCCTTGAAGAACTCGACGTAAAGCGTGATAAATCCCCCTGGCGCGTCTAAAGGTGAGTCTCCCTCACCGGGAACAGCGAGAACCACATCGGCAGGAATGCCATACTCGTCGCGTAGGGTCTCTAACCGCGACTCTATGATGGTGCTTGTATAACTCGCCATTGAGGTTTGCCCGGGGCGGCTTATCCGATATGCATTAACACCCGGCACGCGGGTGGCTTGGACCTCCTGCTCCATCTCCGGCTGCTCTGCCCCTGTCTCCTCGGCTGCGTGCTCCTCATCGGAGACATCAACTGTAATCACCCCTGCGACTTGGACGGGGGCACTGGCACTCCGACCAGAGGTGCTCGGAGCATCCTCGTGGGCCTGAAACTCGGTCCTCTCCCTTGGAAAAACTTGGGAAGAACCCGCTGTCGCCGCCCCTACATAAGGGTCTTGTTCCTTGGATGGTCTGATAAGCTTACACCCGCCTAGCATATTCAAAAACTCCTGCTCGAGCACGGTCTGGGAATCGACCCTTAGGATCTGCTCCAGCCGACTAGCCCCGTCCCATCTTGGGGACGTCACCTTGGTGTCGGATTGGGTCGAAGAAGAGCTACTGTTCTCCTCGCTATTTTTTGACCATGAAACCTCCACGTTCTGTGAGTCGGATAAATCGCTCATTTTCACTCGGGAAATTACCTGCTCAGGTTCTTGGTAGCTTGGGTGATGTAATCCTCGGCTATACTACTTGAGCTCGGCAACTAAAATTTTTCGGTCGAAAGATTTCTGAAAATGAAGTGCAAATTATGAAGGGGAGGGACTCTATTTATAGCCATTTTAAGCGGGAAATTCGAGCGCAAAAACCCAAAAGACGCATTTAATATGCCTGACAGCCGCACAGACGGCTACAACACGACACGCGTCCCCCGTCTGATCCGTGCGTCTTTTCACCTCACCCCGCTTCTAAGTGTCGTTTGGTCTTCCTCCTTTGAGCCGACCTCACCCACTCGGCATAGTCCACCTGGCCGAATACCGACCAGGTGAACTGGGGGGCTAATGTTGAGGGTAAGCTCGGCGCCACCACCGAGGACACTAACTTTGGTAGTCGGCAGATAAGCTCGGCAGACATTAGGGGCTACTGTCTGACCCGACGACTTATACTTCTTCCCGAGGTGCCTTCCATTTATCCTGGGGCACGCCCCCAAGAAGACTGCCACCTCGGGGATGTACGGTAGCTCGGGTTGGACCACGTTATTCATAAGGATACGTCACTGCCCATCCTTGTAGGCCAACACCAGGCAAACGTGCTGCTGTCTGATAGAGTCCAATCCATTGGGTGATGGACGCGACACTTGTCATTTACTGCTTGCCATACTTTGATGTGACACCTAGGTAATGGGCAAAACCCATCTTGCACCCGATCCAGCTGGTGGCCTATAAATAGGATGCATTTATGGCGTTTTAGAGAGAGACTTCTTCATATTTAACTAGCTGCAAACCTCTGCCGAGCAATACTTGCCTTGAGAATCAGAGAGCCCTTGTCTATTGACTAATCCTATTTCTCCAAATCATCCCTCTCGCAGGTACACATTCCCGGTCAGGGGCAAGCCTAAGAAGAGGTCAGGACGTGCAGAACCGCACATGGGTGTTGATCCGACACCGGACAACGGTAAGCATCAACAACCGTAGTGGCCTAGCTAGGTTTTGAGACCTACCCCCAAGATCGCACTCTATACGACCCGATCTCTGATTATGGCACCATGCCCTTATGTGTATTTATTATTATTTAAATCCCATGTTACCAAATATTCTCAATTATATTCATTATTCGATTCATTATGATCATTTGATTTTTGGCAAATAGTGCAAATTGCAAAGAAATTTAACTAAACCGTTCCTTGAAATCCGTTTTAAAAGAAATCATCTTAAAAGAGATTATTTTGAAAGAAATCATTTTGTAGCCAAAAGCCTCTTTTTGAAAACATATAAAAACATTGTGTCATTTTTTGAAAACATTTTAGAAGAATCTTTTGGGGCCAAAACTATTAAAAACTTGGCTACCAAGAAAAGGGTAGAAGTCCTACCTCGATATCCTACACTAATGCTCAAAACCGCAATTCCCACCTGCCTTACGTAAGCTCCACGGAACCATGAATGACCTTAAATGAAAACTAAGCTTTATCAATATCTAACTCAAAGTATTCTACAATACTATGCTATCTCATGGTGTCCTAGTGTGCCATTTATATCTGTAAAATCATACTGTAAGGGTTTAAATTCTCAATCTGGGTCTAAAACAATGAAAATGGGTGAAAAACAATCATTTTCCTTGAAGGCCAGTCGGCCTGCCTGACTCTTTAGTCTGACCTGCCGAACTGTACAGTTTAGTTTGCCAGCAATCCAAGTCCGGCCTACCGAACTGTTTCAGGGTCGGCCTACCAAAGAGATGAGTTTGGCCTGCTGGACTCATGAATCTAGCCTGTCAAACTGGAAAATTCTGAAATTTTCTAGAATCGGGTCTTGGTCTCTCAAAGCCCAATTCCTCATTTTTAACTGTTTTCTCAATTCCCAAGTATATAAAACGTTCATAGATGATGGAAAAACATAATTAAACACTTTAAAACAACTTTAAACAAGTTTTGCATAAAAAATTTCAATAAAATCTGAAAATGGGAGAAATTTGGAAAAATAGAAAAGCTTGGTTTAAATCCATTTCTCATCAATCCAAGCCTAGTTTTTAAATGTTTTTGAGGTTCTATAACTTAGGTTTAGGGTTTCCTAGGCTCACAAAACTCGGATTGGGACATTTGTGGAAATTTCAAAACAAAACTTTAAAGTTTTTAGAAAAACAAATCTAACCTTGAATCCAAGCTTTGATTTGTGTTTATGACGTTAAATCTTGCTTCCTAGCTTCCAATTCATTGAAAACCAAAGCTTGAATTCAAAATTTGAATTTGAGAGAAAGAGAAGGGAGAGAGCAGCGAGTGAAGGGAGAGAAAGAGGGAAGGAGAAAGCTAGAAATGAGAGAGAGAATGAGAGAGAGAGAGAGTGAATGGAAGAGAGAGAAAATAAAGGGGAAGGAGGTTAGTTTGGTAAAATACCATGTCCAACACATGGTTTTCAAGAGAAAGGACATTTTAGATATTTGACAAATTGTTTAGTTTCAAAAACCAAATTAACAATTTAAAGTAATAAAAAATAATTAAAAGTGATATCAATTTAAAAATACCACAAGATAGTTGAATTAAATTCAAATCACATCATGGCACCCTAATTCACTATTTTTAACACACTACTTACGCTTAATTAATTTCGGGGTGCTACAGCTCTCTACCCCTAAAAGAAATTTCGTCCTCGAAATTCAAGAACAAACCCAAAAACAAAATAAATACGAATACAACCCCTACATAATCGACTCTAATTTCTAGGTTGCCTCATCAACCCTGTGGTGCTATCACACCGCATTTACTAACGAAATTTTATGGCATCATAAGCGTATCACTTTTCAATCGATACTCTAAACTGACACCCCTCAATAGGTTGTGTCTTCCTAAATCTACACATTATGAATCGGGAAAATCTTGCTTCGCTTGAGCGGACATTCCAAAGCATCGACACACAGAATATGACATGTACATTAGGGAGTTTAAGTGGAAGATGAAGGCGATACGCAATCACTTCAAGATCTTGAATAGTTTGACACACTCGGTGCAAAATCCCAGCTCACCAATACGCAAAACTCATCTACACAGTGAAACCTTTAAGAAAACGGAATCCTATACCTCGAACCCTAGAGGTCAGCGTCTCCTATTTGTATAACTCTTCCACCTACTCTAAGCAGCTCTCAACCGTTCATGAATCACAGTAACCCTTTTCATTGCTCTCACGAGTTTCTTTGGGTCTAATAATGATGTTGTCTTTTGGTCCAGCCTAAATCACTGGCAATCGACACGGCCGCCCATATGGTGTTTTGAACAGCATCACCCTGATGCTTACTTGATAACTGTTGTTATATCCAACTTCACCAGATGCCAATGTCTCTTCCAATTCCTACCCAAATCTAATACATGTGCATGCAATGTACCCCCAAGAATCTGAATAACTCAGGCAAATTGCCTCTTGGTCTGGGAATGAAAAGCCACACTTGAATCCAAGTCTGTACCTAAAGCTTCCTGAAAACTCCTCCAAGAACTCGTCTCAAACAAGACGACCTAAAGGTAGGAAATGGAGTGTGCCAATTTCGTCAACCTGCCAACTATGACCTACGTCACATCGTGCCTATGCTCCGTCCTTGACAACCTAGGGAAGAAATCCACTATGACATGCTCCCTTGCTGAAGCTGACCAACGGGCTTCTAATGCTCGGTCGCTAACAAGAGACAAAAGGAACATTTGGCCACGTACTCGTGAACATCTTTCCTCATGCCTCTCCACTAGCACTACCTCTGCAATTCGCGATACATCTTCATGCCCCCTAGTTGAATAGCGAACTGAGACTTGAGAGCTTCGTCCATCAAAGCCTTTGCCACTCCCTTAATCACAGACACTACTAGATGTCCCCTGAGATTGCAACGACCCACCTGCAAGAATCCTTTGTTCTTCAAACTGTTCCCTGTTTTATATCAGCATCCACATTCCCTGAAGATGCTGGTCTCGCCACTGATTCTGCTTCATCACCTGGTCAAACGCTGGAGTCGATCCCGTACGTTACGCCGATACCTGGTCGAAGTCTTCATGGTACTGTAGCCCATGTTTGCTCATAGTAGCATCTCTCTTCCAATCCTCTGATGCTACATACGCGTGGATCCTTGAAGACTTCTTGTTGAATGCGTTTGTAACCACATTGGTCTTACCCGGATGATATTGCAATGAGAAATCCTAGTCCTCCATATATTCCATCTATCTTCATTGCCTTAACTTCTAATCTTTCTAAGTAAGCAATTATCTTGTGCTCTTGAGAACTGAGAGAGCCTGAAACGTCACTCCATACAAATAGCGTCTCCAGATCCTCAAAGCATGAGTCATTGTGGCAAACTCTAACTCATGTATAGGGTAGCCCTACTCACAAGTGAGGCCTCGATTGCCGCAATCCACAAACCGTAGTTCATCCATGCTACATCAACAAACATCCGAGTCCCCATCCTGTCGCATCAGTGTGGGCCTCATAAAGCTCGTCTCTACCTAATATAACCAATATAGGAACAGTAATCCATCTATTCTTCAACTCTTGGAAAACATAGTCATATTCCTTATCCTAGCCAACCCTGGCACTTTTCCCGATTAACCCCATCAATGGAGCCGTTATCTTTGAAAAATCCTCTATGAACCTCCTATAGTATCTAGCAAGTCCTAAAAAGCTGCAAATTTCGATCACGATCTTTGGTCGTCCCCCACCGTACCATGGCCTCTATCTTAGATAAATCCACTAAGATACCCTGTTCGGAGATGACATGCCCCCAGAAACTCAACCTTCTTGACATGCAGCTGGTGCTTCCAAATTGCAAATTTATTCTAGAGAAATGTCGGGAACTTCCTAGCCAGTCAAATAACTCATTGATCCTAGGCTGAGAATACTCATTCTTCACGGTGATCTGATTTAGCTACTGATAATCAACATACAACTTAAGCGTACCATTTTGTCTCTCGACGAACAGAATTGGCACATCCCACACTATCTCGAATATATTCTCTATCTGCAAGTCCCTAAAGCTATTTGCTTAATTCCTTCATCTCTACAGTCGCCAATCGATACAGTGCTATCGAAGTCGGAGCGGTCCTCAAGAATAACTCGATGCCAAACTCAATTTCTCGATGCGATGCTAGTCTAGAGAACTACTTAGGGGAGACACCATCGAACTCATCCACCAATGTTGCTGTATTTCTTCCTACGGCATTAGACTCCTCTTCTAGATGTAGAAGAAGTATATATATATCATGCTAAGTTTCCTCGTACACCTAGACACGTTCTCATGGGTCACTTACTCATTATTCGATCATTACCACCCTGGTAAACAATCATCATCCCCCTATCGATCATTAGGGTTACCTCCATAAGGTAATAACCTACAGTTACATATTCCTGGTCAACCAGTCCATTCCTAAGATCATATCATAGGCACTCATGGGGAATATAATGAAATTACCTTCTAGTGTCTCATCCCCAATCATTATCTCACAGGGTTTATATATATATGTATATGGTTCACACACACACCCGCCCCAAGGGCAAGGCAATTACCAAGGGTTCATCAAATTCCTCTATTTTGTATCCCAAGGCATGCACAAATGAAGTTGAAATGAGAGAATGAATGGCACCAATATCAAAGAAAACCAAAATTAAAGGCTAAGAAACTGAAACCATACCATCAACTCTCACATTGTAGGTCTGAGCATCTGAACTCTCTGAAGTCACGGTGTGAACTCAAACTAAAGCCTCTCCTTTTTCCTCTGATAGCACTGCCACGTCCTGGATTCATCAACCGATACAATTACGGAGAAAACTGATGAAGCTGAAGCTAAGGAAGTCATTGAAGTGGAGATGAAGATTAAGGTTGAGGCTGACGGCTTGCACCCTCTCCAGTTCAAGATCCTCATCGAGCATTCCTTATTAGGTAGTTCCTTTTGATGCGTCCTAGCTATTGGTAGAAGTGGCAAGGGCTACTTTATCTGCTGCTAGATGAACTGTTGCTTCCACCACTAACATTACCGTGCTAATTCTTCACCCAAGCTTGGCGATCGCTACTTCTCCTATTGCTTCTTTGGGGTCCTCCTGATATTCTCACCCGATTCATGCAGTAGAGAGCATAATCTTTTCCTACCAATAAAGCTAACGACTCTCACCTACTAGAATCCTGAAGTCACAAAACCACTAGTTGCCATCGAATGGGTACCCTGAGCCCCTTCCTAGAACTTGACACACTTTTCACGTTCAAAAGCCACGATGAATGGAGCAAACTAGCCAACTCATTGAACTTTACCTTGTATTCCTGAGCTGTCTTGTCACCTTATTCGAATAGGTAGAATTCAACGATCCTTCAGTCTCTACATCCCTGCAGAAATAATGCTCATAGATCAATTCCTTGAATCTTTCCCCACTGATGTTCCTTTCATTCTCCAAACACTTGCTTACTCCCACCAGGTGTTAGCGCTGCCTGCCAACTTATAAGCTAAGAATTTTACTTGATACACTGCCACAACACCGAGGGTATCCAATGCTGTACTACTGAGTTTAACCGATATTCCGCCACCTACGAACTCCCATTTCCATCAAAAGTTAGGATAAACATACTGTTGGAAAAAATAGTATGCAGCAAAATTTTAAAAATTTTACATCAGAGTAATTTTCAAAACACAAGTTTGACATACTATATGCATAAATTAACTAGATGTTACTAACCTTTGTGTGCTGAAGAACCCTCGCAAAACGTGAAGAGAAGTAACATTCTAGAAGAGCCTCAACCAACTAGTCTTCTTTGCTATTCTCTTTCCACGACTAGAGTGAGTGTGGGCTCACACGTACTACTCTTCCACTAGGTGATCCTCCTTCCAACCAATCAAGAGAACCCAAAGCAAGTGTTTGTGATTTGTGAACAAAAGCTCTCAGGGAGTTTTCAGATTCTCACTAGCAGAATATCACTCTTAATCTCTCAATTGATCTGAATAACTCTTAAGACTTACTCCATTTATATAGAGATTGGTCCTGGGGTCAATCCTTATCAGATTAGGTCTCAAGAACTCAAAATACAAACAAGTTTGCATCAATATCTAATAATATCCATGTGGAAATTCGTGATCTTATCCTTCGCTGATCGGCAAGCCGAATAGGCCCCATCAGCAGGCCAAACACGTCCATCGGCAAGCCAAATTGTCGAATAAAAATCTCATGAATATTTTATTTTTCACCCAAGATTCTATAGGATAAAGTCTCAGTTTTAATTCAAATAACCTAATAGAGAAGTTATCTTATCAAAACAACTGTATCTAGATAATCTCGAAGAAAATAAAGTCTCAGCTTATGGTTCTCTCAATTGGTTGGAAGGAGAGTCATCTGGTGGAAGAGCAGTACATGTGAGCCCACACTCACTTCGATCGTGGATTAGAGAATAGCAAAGAAGGGCAGTCGGTTGAGGTCCTTCTGCAATGTTACTTCTCTACACTAATTGAGGAAGCTTTTCGGCATTTACAAGGTTAGTAAGATCTGGTTAATTTATGCACATAGCATGTCAAACTTATTTTTTGAAAAATTCTCTGATATAAAAATTTTTAAATTCTGTTGCGTACTATTTTTCTAACAACCTATGCCCATAAATATGTGGCTTCAAGCGAACATATTATTCATATCCTTTTTTCTTGCCTCCATCTTTTCTCATATTTCACCATGCTTTTATGCTCTCTTTTCTTCCCTAAACCTCACATGCCATTAGTTTGGAATTTTGCTTTCTTCAAGATTTTCTCCCTCAAAGAATTCTGTTGGAAACAAAGTGCGCAGCGAAATTTTTAAAATTTTCATCAGAGTTATTTCCGAAACACAAGTTTGACATGTTATATGTATAAATTAGATAGATCTTACTAACCTCAGTGTGCCGAAGAACCTCCGCAACCCGTGTAGAGAAGTAACGTTCTAGAAGAGCCTCAACCAACTGGTCTTCTTTGCTATTCTCTATCCACAACCGGAGTGAGTGTGGGCTCACACGTACAGCTCTTCCACCGGTGACTCTCCTTCCAACCAATAGAGAGAACCCAAAGCTAGTGTTCGTGATTTGTGAACAAAAGCTCTCAGGGAGTTTTCAGATGCTCACTAGAAGAGTATCACGCTTAATCTCTCAAATTGATCTCTATTGATCTGAGTAAATCATGAGACTCACTCCCTTTATATAGCTATTGGTCCTGGGGTCAGTCCATATCAGATTAGGTCTCAAAAACTCAAAACAAAATCAAGTTCGGATCAATATCTGATAAGATCCGCGTGAAAAATGCATAATCCTATCTTCGCTGATCGGCAGGCCGAACATTATGATTGGCAAGCCGAACACGTCATCCGGTAGGCCGAACACGTCATCCGGTAGGCCGAACTCCTGAGAAAAAATCTCTGCGAATCTTTTATTTTCCACCCGAGATTCTAAAGGATAAAGTCTCAGTTTTGATTCAAATAACACAATAGAGAAGTTATCTGATCAAAACAAACTTTATCAAGATAATCTCTAAGAAAATAAATCAATTCACAATAATTCTACAAGTTTATCTTGTTCTAATTTTGTCCAAAATTAAAACAACCGATAAACAGACAAGAATTATCTGATGGCAATAATTCAACAAGTTTATCTTGAACTAATTTCTTACAAAATTACTTCAACCGATAAACAGACATGAATTATATAATTCTTACAAATTTTAAACCAATCTGATAAATCTGACATAAGTCACCAATTATTGGAAAAGCACGCCGTGTCGTTACAGGATTTTATAAGCTAGCAAAGGGGACCAAAATGGACCTATAAAGTTCAAGCTCATGATAATTATGAAACCCAATATCCCAGATATACATTTCACAATTATCAACTCCAACGCCACTCCACTAAAAGCTTGGAGCTACACTCTCGAACTTTATAGAATTACAAAGCTCGTGTAGCTAAGTCTCCATGACATATCATAGTGTATCCTAACCACATATGATAATCCATAATCGGCTTAAGGACAAGTTCTGTCTTACCTTCCCGATTATTTTTATCTTACGTTCCATTGTCTCACCATTAGAAAACTTACCATCCAAAGATAGTATACCATTCGGTTACACCTATGTATCCAAATGGTTGAGCACTCCAGTTTTCCAATTACAGGACAATGCATAAAAGAGGATATCATTACTTCTAAAGAGGAGCTATGGATTCCATATCTATGAATAACAAGTCTACGCTATCAAGAGTCATGCCTCTAACGTACCGGCATGCATACCACTATAGAGATGTGGGAGTCACCCATTGGTACATCAAAAGACACAAGTCGAGACAACGAGCCCACTATTCATCTCAGGATTAAGATACAATACAAATGACTATCTAAAGTGAATCGATTTGCCAAGACAGAATTATTAATCCAAATCAATTCACTTTATGTCCCGATCCAACACGTCGTCACCTTATGACAACGCGCCAATGTTTCTATTCATGGAGTCCAACTCCGATGGTCAAGACAAACCATCTCCCAGTAGGGATACAGACAACATAACAATCTTTACATGAATAAAGCACCCAACTTTATTCCCTCGATTGCGGATCATATGTTTTAGACCATCACCTTAAGAATCGTGTCTACCGCATAATCATCCCATCATATGCCCAATTCTTAAGGTTTTGATTGACAGTCTCAAACTACTGTTTGCTTATCATACATTCAACAAATATGAACGTAAAGAGGACAAGATTTGGTATATATAAATGAATAAATTCTTTATTGATAAAAATGTCTCCAAAAACGTATTACATTTTTACTCCTTAGGGCATACATGTCTAACAATCTCCCACTTGCACTAAGTGAGTAAATACAGCAAATTTCGCATCCCCATAGCTTCCACATGCCTCTCAAAGACTCTCCCAGTAAGTGTCTTCGTAAATGGATCAGCTAAATTGTCCTCTGACGTGATCTTGCACACCGTGACATGCCCACCCTCAATGAAGTCCTTTATCACATGATACTTTCGATCAATATGCTTACTCTTCTTGTGAAATCTTGGTTCCTTAGCATTAGCTACCACCGCACTATTATCACAGTACAGTGATACCGCCTTATCCATACCAAGAACTACCTCAAGATCCCCAAGGAACTTGCAGAGCCATACTGCTTCTTTCGAAGCATCACTAGCCACCACATACTCGGTCTCCATCGTTGAATCCAAAGTGCAATCTTGCTTCGCACTTCTCCAACTAATGGCACCGCCTCCCAGAGTAAACACAAACCCCGAAGTCGATTTCCTAGAATCCAGACAGGATTGAAAATCTGAATCAGTGTATCCTAGAGGAGTTAAATCCTCACCCGAATACACAAGCATATACCCTCGAGTCCTTCTCAAGTACTTGAAAATATGCTTTTCTGCAACCCAATGGTTCGGTCCTGGATCCGCCTGAAATCGACTTACAATCCCGACCGCATAGCTAATATTCGGTCGAGTGCAAAGCATGGCATACATAAGACTACCTACTGTCGAAGCATAAGGCACCTTCTTCATGTATTCTCTTTCTTCATAAGACTTTGGAGAGTCTTTCTTAGAAAGAGTAATTCCAGACCTAGATGGTTGCCCACCTTTCTGGGAATCTTGCATTGCAAACCTCCTGAGAATTTTATCTATGTAGCAGGCCTGAGACAAAGCTATCATTTTGTTCTTCCTATCCCGAAAGATCTGGATACCGAGAACAAAATTAGCCTCACCTAAGTCCTTCAAGTCAAACTGCTTGGTCAACCATAATTTGACCGATGACAACGCCCCAACGTCATTGCCAATAAGCAGAATGTCATCTACATAGAGCAGTAGAAAAACCACCTTCCCATCCTTAATGTGTTTGTAAACACATGGTTCATCCACATTTTGTGAGAACCCATAAGTCTTGATCACTTGATCAAATCTTATGTTCCAAGAACGAGAAGCCTGCTTAAGTCCATAAATAGACTTTAGCAGCTTACAAACCTTACCCTCTTGACCCGCGACCTTGAACCTGTCTGGTTGTTCCATATAAATGGACTCATCAAGATAGCCATTAAGAAAAGCCATCTTGACATCCATCTGCCAAATCTCATAGTCGAGAGTGGCAGGTATGGATAAGAGAATCCGGATGGACTTAAGCATGGCTATAGGCGAAAAGGTTTCCTCATAATCGATTCATTCCTTTTGCGTATAACCCTTAGCTACCAGTCTAGCCTTAAAGGTTTCGACCTTTCCATCCACTCCTCTTTTCCTGTTGTAGATTTACTTACACCCTATGGGTTTTACCCCTTCGGGAAGATCCACAAGCTCCCAGACCCGATTAGTCTCCATAGACTTCATCTCTATGTTCATGGCCTCTGTCTAGAGTTTTGAATCAACATCCTCCATAGCTTCTGCGTAAGTATAAGGATCCCTATCATGTTCATCCGGTTCAGCCAAAAAGACCTCCCCATTGAACATGTACCTTTCAGGTTGACGCCAGATCCTCCCACTACGCCGAAGCCCCTAAGGTTGTTGTTCAGGTTTGTTTGGTTTTTCTACACCGATCGGAATGGTTTCGTTTGGAACCTCCGGAGTGAACAAATTACCCCTTAACTCCTCAAGCACCACTTTGCTTTGAGGTTTAAAGTCGTCCATGTAACTCTCCTCAAGGAAAGTTGCATTAGTTGAAACCACGACTTTATTTTCCTTAGGGTTATAAAAATAACCCCCTTTAGTCCCTTTTGGATATCCTACAAACACGCAAACTTCCGAACGTGCTTCCAACTTATTTGGATCCTTAAACAAGACATGAGTTGGACATCCCCATATGCGAATATGGTTTAAGGATGTCTTCCGTCTTGTCCACAACTCGTGAGGAGTTTTAGGGATCGATTTTGAAGGCACATTGTTCAAAAGATAACATGCGGTTTGTAGTGCATATCCCCAAAAGGATAAAGGTAATGATGAATAACTCATCATGGACCTAATCATGTCCAACAATGTCCTATTCCTTCTCTCCGCTACGCCATTCTGCTGCGGAGTGCCCGGCGCAGTCAAATGGTATAAAATCCCATTTTCTAACAAGTGTTCCGAGAACTCATCAGAAAGGTATTCCCCACCTCGATCAGATTGAAGTGCCTTTATAGGTCTACCCAATTGCTTTTCCACTTCAGCCCGAAACTCCCTGAACTTATAATAAGTTTCGCTTTTGTGGTGCATTAGGTACACATACCCATATCTTGAGTAATCGTCAATGAAAGTGACGAAGTACTCATACCCTCCTCGTGCCCGGATGTTCATTGGTCCGCAAACATCACTATGCACAAGTTCTAGAACCCCTTCGGCCCTATTGCCCTTAGACCCGTATGGTCTTTTGGTCATTTTACCCTCCAAACAAGATTCACATTGAGGTATAGATTCCACCTTTAAGTGACTTAAAGGTCCATCCCTTACCAACCTTTGAATCCTATTCAGGTTAATATGACCAAGGCGTAAATGCCAAAGATAAGTCTTATTAGAGTGAGAAGTTTTAAGCCTTTTTGAGTTATTATCATTTATCTCAGCATTAAGCAATAAGTCCATCTTAGGTTTGATAAAATATAGATTATTTTGCATCCACCCAGAACAGATAAAAGATTTATTTTACGAATCACCACTTTTTCATTAAAAGATACCACGTAGGAGTCTTTAAATAAAGCAGATACAAAAATTAAATTCCTTTTAAATTTAGGAACATACAAACAATCTCGCAAAATTAAATTCCTATAATTATCAAAATAAAGATGGACATCTCCCACTGCTTCTGCTGAGACCAAGGATCCATCGCCCATCCGAAGCGTTAAGTCTTCACAAAGTAGACTTCTCGTTTCTTTGAATCCCTGCAGAGAAACACAAACATGATTAGTTGCACCGAAATCTTTGACCCAGATGTCACTGGATTCCTCAACCAAACAAGTTTCTAAATATAGAAGATCACACCTACCTCCCTTGGAAAGGAAGTCCTTGCAATGCTTCTTTATATGCCCGACCTTACCATAGAAGAAGCACTTAAGCTTCTTTGGGTTCTTCTTCTTCTTCTTCTTGCTCTTGGTTGCAGGAGGAATAGAAGACTTCCCACTCTTGGCCCATTGCTTCTTTCCATTCCCAGAGATAGGATTGGAACCAGAAGCAGCTACCATATTGGCCTCACCACCAGCAGCAGACTCCCTGATCAGTAGTTCCAACTCCTGTAACTGTTTCATCAGTTCTGTCAAGGTCTTATCCCCTCTATTGCTTAAATTAAAAGTAGCTCTAAATGGAATAACTTCCTTAGACAGAGTCTCAAAGACCATTGTCATCTGAGTTTCAGCATCGATGTCGGCTCCATTGGTTTAAGCCTCAGCGAGGTAACCCATGACCAACATCATTTGTTCCTTTATAGATGTCCCCGGTCTCTGTCTATAGTTTAAGAGTTTCTGAAGAGCCCCTTGCCGCATCGTTATGGCCTGGCCTCCGAACATATCCTCAAGATTATCCAAGATCTGCTTCACAGTCTCATAATCCTGATGTTGAGCCTGCAGCACGTTGTTCATGCTGGCCATAACATAGCAGCGGGCCTGATCATTAGCATCTTTCCAGCGGTCGTACGCTTGGAATTGCTCATTACTTGAGTCTCCTGTACGCTCGGGAGGACAAGGAGTTGTCAGAACATATTTTAGTTTCTGAAAGGAAAGGACGATGTCCAGGTTTCGTTTCCAATCATTATAGTTCTCACCGGTTAATTGGTTTTTGTCAAGTATCAATGATAAAGCGTTTTTAGACATTTTCAATCTATAATAAAGAATCATATACCAAACATAAGCAAACATATATAATAATTTAGTAAGATAACACAATCATGTAAAATAATACAAATGTGTTTATGTGTCAAAACCTTGAAAATATCACAACCTTACAACGATAATTCCCAACTCAGAATTCAACAAGCTCCTAGGGAGTCATGCCAAATTCAATCAGGAACACGGATCCCCTCCTGATTAATATATGCCATCCAGGACCCGTATGATCCAGCATATACTAATAATCGTTTCTTTGGCCATTAATTTTATTAACAGAGCTCCTAGGGGAGGTTAATAATAAAATTAACGTGAGTATATAACCACCGTTTCAATATTTTATCCATGATTTATAATCACCACCTAGGGGTGTGCAACCATAAATCATACTAAAATACCTTATCCTTTCAGAGATCCAATCTGGTACATGATAGAAATCCCTTCCTAGGGGTCGGGACCACCATGTTCTTCCTATGGACCAACGATGGAGGCCTTAGGTCCTCTCTTCGAAAACCTTCTCCCACTCAATCTTTTGAAGTCAAGGTTTTATTTTAAAATTATGTATGAACAATTTTAATATGAGTGGCACTCCCTATTCTATATGACATGTTATCAATATACATGGTAAATCATATTATAATGCAGACAAGCAAAGCAATCAAGCAAAGCTACAAGCAAAATAATAGTAACCGTAATATTATGGTTCCACCCTAGAGAATAGAAAACTAAGATTACAAGAGAATAATCGAGACATTTATCGATTCTTCATCCTTGAATCCTCAAGCTGTATCCTTCTTCATGTAATATCCATCTTCAAGTCTTCAAT
This sequence comes from Artocarpus heterophyllus, assembly GCA_025403435.1. Lineage (NCBI taxonomy): Eukaryota > Viridiplantae > Streptophyta > Magnoliopsida > Rosales > Moraceae > Artocarpus > Artocarpus heterophyllus. The sequence continues at coordinate 31,910,207 of CM046342.1, read as the reverse complement.
CCCGTATGAATCAAATACTTCATATTTCCGGTCATATCCAAATTTAATGTTTCTCAGAATCGTCCCAAAAATAAAATTAAAACTGCACCGAAAAAATTGCACCTTTTCTGGACACCTGGCAGCTCTCGGTCAGCAGGCCGGTCTAGGTGATCGGCCTGCTGATTATGAAGGTTTGGCTTGCCGAACTGAAACTTTGGCCTGCCAGCAGAGCACCAAATTTTCTGCCCCACTGTCGGCCTACTGGACCACACGTCCGACTTGCCGATTTGTGACCTTCGGCCTGCCGAACTGTGAGGTCCGGCATGCCGACCGAGCAGAAAACCCTCAATCCAGAAAATACAATTTTAATGCAATTCCTCAATTTTATTTTTAACAATTCAAAAACATAAAATTAGTGACTCAGGAAATACCTGGAGGCGCCATCATCAATCTTCTAGATCCGACTTCTCGATCCGTCTTCTCCGGATAATTATTTAATTACAAATTCTTACAAATTAAAAATTAAATAACAATTCCTAGACGGAGATGATAGTCCGCTAACTAATTACATGAAAAACCTAGATACACATTATAACCTCTAAGGAACCATAACCGGTATTAATTAATTAATAAATAATTAAACAATGATTTAATCAACCATAATTAATTAATAAACATTCACCACATAATCCATGACAACATATATATTATACAGAAACCTAGAGTGCCATCTCTCTATAAAATTCAATTCAAGCATAGGAGAGATTAAGATCACAAAATTTATGCATATAACATGATCACAAACTTGCAAATTTATATACAAACCTCGGCTCTGATGCCAATTGTTGGAAAGAAAGTGCGCAGCGGAATTTTTAAAATTTTCATCAGAGTTATTTTCAAAACACAAGTTTGACATGTTATATGTATAAATTAGACAGATCTTACTAACCTTAGTGTGCCGAAGAACCTCCGCAACCCGTGTAGAGAAGTAACGTTCCAGAAGAGCCTCAACCAACTAGTCTTCTTTGCTATTCTCTATCCACAACCGGAGTGAGTGTGGGCTCACACGTACAGCTCTTCCACCGGTGACTTTCCTTCAAACCAATAGAGAGAACCCAAAGCTAGTGTTCATGATTTGTGAACAAAAGCTCTCAGGGAGTTTTCAGATGCTCACTAGAAGAGTATCACTCTTAATCTCTCAAATTGATCTCTATTGATCTGAGTAAATCATGAGACTCACTCCCTTTATATAGCTATTAGTCCTGGGGTCAGTCCATATCAGATTAGGTCTCAAAAACTCGAAACAGAATCAAGTTTGGATCAATATCTGATAAGATCTGCGTGAAAAATGCATAATCTTATCTTCGCTGATCGGCAGGCCGAACAGGCCAGTTTGGCAGGCCGAACACATCATCCAGCAGGCTGAATTCCCGAGAAAAAATCTCCGCGAATCTTTTATTTTCCACCCGAGATTCTAAAGGATAAAGTCTCAGTTTTGATTCAAATAACCCAATGGAGAAGTTATCTGATCAAAACAAACTTTATCAAGATAATCTCTAAGAAAATAAATCAATTCACAATAATTCTACAAGTTTATCTTGTTCTAATTTTGTCAAAAATTAAAACAACCGATAAACAGACAAGAATTATCTGATCGCAAAAATTCAACAAGTTTATCTTGAACTAATTTCTTACAAAATTACTTCAACCGATAAACAGACATGAATTATATAATTCTTACAAATTTTAAACCAATCTGATAAATCTGACATAAGTCACCAATTATTGGAAAAGCACGCCGTGTCGTTACAGGATTTTGTGAGCTAGCAAAGGGGACCAAAATGGACCTATAAAGTTCAAGCTCATGATAATTATGAAACCCAATATCCCAGATATACTTTTCACAATTATCAACTCCAACGCCACTCCACTAAAAGCTTGGAGCTGCACTCTTGAACTTTATAGAATTACGAAGCTCGTGTAGCTAAGTCTCCATGACATATCATAGTGCATCGTATCCCCATATGATAATCCATAATTGGCTTAAGGACAAGTTCTGTCTTACCTTCCCGATTACTTTTATCTTACGTTCCATTGTCTCACCATTAGAAAACTTACCATCCAAAGATAGTATACCATTCGGTTACACCTATGTATCCAAATGGTTGAGCGCTCCAGTTTTCCAATTACAGGACAATGCATATAAGAGGATATCATTACTTCTAAAGAGGAGCTATGGATTCCATATCTATGAATAACAAGTCTACGCTATCAAGAGTCATGCCTCCAACGTACCGGCATACGTACCACTATAGAGATGTGGGAGTCACCCATTGGTACATCAAAAGACATAAGTCGAGACAACGGGCCTACTATTCATCTCAGGATTAAGATACAATACAAATGACTGTCTAAAGTGAATCGATTTTCCAAGACAAAATTATTAATCCAAATCAATTCACTTTATGTCCCGATCCAACACGTCGTTACCTTATGACAACGCGCCAATGTTTCTATTCATGGAGTCCAACTCCGATGGTCAAGACAAGCCATCTCCCAGTAGGGATACAGACAACATAACAATCTTTACATGAATAAAGTGCCCAACTTTAGTCCCTCGATTGCGGATCATATGTTTTAGACCATCACCTTAAGAATCGTGTCTACTGCATAATCATCCCATCATATGCCCAATTCTTAAGGTTTATATTGACAGTCTCAGACTACTGTTTGCTTATCATACATTCAACAAATATGAACGTAAAGAGGACAAGATTTGGTATATATAAATGAATAAATTCTTTATTGATAAAAATGTCTCCAAAAACGTATTACATTTTTACTCCTTAGGGCATACATGTCTAACAAATTCATTACTCTTATTTTCTTCAAGCCAAAGAAGAAGGAATTCTTTTTGGAGATTTTGTGCGCAAGTCTTTGTATTTGTTGAAGAAAACGTAAGAATTTAAGGTATGGTTTAAAGGTTTTCATGGTTTTGAATTTTTATGATTGATATATATTGTTTTGTTGCAAACTTTGTTAGAAAATTATTCTTTTATGTTGTGAATGTGTATGCATGTATGTTTGTATGAAAAATAAATTATTTTATTTATTACTTTGATTATAACAATGTTATGTCATGGTTGAAAGTATTTATATTCATATGATATCATAAAATTTCATGAAAATAATGTGTTGTTATTGGAATGTGATATGAGAATTTTAGAGTTTTTTGGTTGGTCGATAAGGTTGTTGATAATGTTTTTAAATCAAATGATTTTATTTTGCTATGATTTTTAGATATGATGTGTATATATATGTTACAAATGTTTATGATTTTTTATAAATTTTCATTCAAAATATTTTTAGGGTTATGAGCTTTTAATCAAACACTGCTCACAAAATTTTATTTGCAGGTAAATCTATATTTGTGTTTTGTAGAGTTTGTTTTATAGGGCAAAATGCGTCTTTTGATTCTATAAAAAAATTATGAATCATTGTTGATATGTTAACTAATGTTTCTCAATTTTTAATTGCATATCTTTATTATGTTTTGAGATAAAATTCATTGATCTCCAAATATTTAGTGGTTATAAATGTCTGCCTGATATGCTCTATGTAATTCGTGAGATGATAATCATACATTTAAGTATGTATTACATGATTTATTATTTTTCTAACTTTTTTTTCTATGTTAAGCATGTCACATAAAAATTTCAGAAGCATATCCTATATATTTGATTTTATAAAAGTGTTTGAATGAAATATGTTCGTTGTTTAGCATGTTTGATGTTAATATTAACTTTGAATTTGAACGTGTGTTTTGAATTACTCTGAATTTATTTGAAGCTAAATTTTTGATATGTTATGATTTTATGTGTCTATTATGTGCAGTAATTTTTATAAATTACTATATGGCATAAATAAATTAATACAGATTTTTTAATTAAGACTGCTCACTGCTTAGGCTTTGCTTGCAGATTTTGTAGTATTGATTGTGTGATTCATTTTAATTATCAAATGAATTTTTATAGCTAAAGAAAAATTTGAGCATTATATATATACATATATATATGTTAACTTTATTCCTGCAAATTTTCATGCTCTAATTGAATGTGAATTCAAAGATCTAAGATTATGAATCCTTAAAGGTCAGCCAGTTTTTATGATTGGCAGATTTACTCTAATGTTTTGAGAATTAGAAAAAGGTATTTTGGACAAATATTTTCAAGAGAAAATTTGATTGATGTTTATATATGTTAGCTATGCTATGGAATAATTATTACACTTTATTCATGCATATAACTTGAGATTAATTTCATTAAGTTAATAAAGGTCAAGTTTTTTGTCTTTATGTTTCTTGACTCTAAGTGCATGTTTGTGACTCAAAAATGCTTTGTTTCATTAACAATAATATATAATGATGTAGTATGGTATTAAATGATATCATGAACATGAAAATTAATTTCATGTATTATATGAATAATTGACATGAACACTCCAAAAGGCGAGCACACCGAGAACCGTGGTAACGTCACCCGATTTAATGTTTAGTAAGCAAGGAAGTCAAAAAAGTACATTCTCACCTACAATATGAAAAAAGTTTATGAAAAAGTTTTGAGAATATGTTTTATAATAATTTTTAAGTTTGTTTTGACATATTATTTTCTCATGAAAACTCTTGTTGCAATAAGAAGGTTTAACAGATGTTTCAATAGCGAGGTATGTTAAAGAAAGCTTATATATATATATATGTATGTATGTATATATCACTTAATTAAGTGTTGCACACCCTATGTTTATGTCATGATGTCCCAAAAGTTTGGACTTGTCATGTTTAGTTTGAGACTAGCTACCTCACTCCTTTCATGATGGCGCGCCTATGTTGTGAATGGTGCAATGCTCGAGCCCCTAAAAATAAAATGAATAATGTTTAATGTGGAAGTTTAAAATGAAAAGATATGTTCTATATAAACTTGTGCCTTGTACACTACTATGATTATGATTACGATTTATGTAATGATTTTTATGAAATGTTTTATGTTGTGAGATTGGAATGTGCACTTACAGGCTTACTAAGCTTATGCTTGCCTAGTTTATATCATGTTGCATATAAGGACAAGATACAAATTGATTAGGATGTAGGACAAGGAGGGGCATGTATGCAAGGAGTGTTGGATTGAAAACAAAATCATGTTATGAAAGGAATTTAAACTCAAACAAAATTTAATATATTATGTTCCACATTTTAATTGTTTGAGACTCAGTTCTATTTGTGATATGTTCTTTTGAACTTAAATTTTGTTGAATGTAATTTGTATTTAGATTTTTAGTTTCTCAAATTGTTTATTAAAGAATACACTATATAGTTTGTTTCTTCGTAATTAGTCCTAATTAGTTGTTTGATTAGAAATGAAAAGTGATTGCATTATATGTGTGAGCTTGTGTTTGTTAAATATTTGTTTTTGTAAACCAAGTTTTTTGCATGTGATGGAATGCCTTATGTGTTCCTTCGGGCTAATCGAGGAGAAAAAGTTAAATCCGATAAATTGTCAGAAAAAAATTGCATGTTTATGGATGAAATTCTTGGGATATTTCTTTTAGTGCAGTTTATTATTTCAAACTCCTTATCGATAACTATAAATTTTAACAGCAAAAGCAACGTCTTCTATAACGCCTGTAAGAGGGTCTTACACTAAATTTGTCGTTTGCAGGACATAATCTCTAACCTCTCTTTGATTATATGGAATAAAATGCCTATCTGGATCAGTTTTTCTAAATTGCATGGAAACGAAACTCACTCTCAAATGCACAGTCATATCGACCAAAATTTCTTTCTTCAAAGGCGGTGATGAATTCCAGACTTGTATATCCTATGTGCCCCATTATGAATGCGAGTGAACGCTTGTGCCTGTTTTCTATCGCCTATCAATACTTAAAAGGTCAAGCTACATTTGTATGCACATTTGTTGGGCCTTCTTGTGAAGCCCCCAGTCACTTTAACAACAGAACCATGAATCATCGTATTTTAAACAACAGAATTTTACATCATGGATTTAATCCTTCCCCCATTGATAGAAAACATTGTAAGCGTAATACAGCAAGTGCTATGACCCCAACCTTTAAAAAAAAAAAGGTGGAAAAAAACAATGACCCATCACTTGTAGAATAAAATGTTGTACTAGCTGTTTCCAGATGTAGAGAACTCAACGTTGCACACAGGACATACCTGCAGTCAAAGAACAAGTTATTTAGTGCAGAAGCTTTAGGCCAAGTTATATTGATAAGGACATAATACGAGTAGTTTTTGAAACTCACACACAGATAATAAACCGAGTTACTTTCATGATAGAGATGATGAATAACTAAGAACGAATCACAATGAAAAATAAAACAATAATTAGAGAAAAATATATATATTTGAATTTGAATCACAGAAAACTAATTCTTATCCTGCTATGTTAAAAAGTTCATCAAAAAGTAACGATCGAAGAATGAGAATGCACAGTCGCTTGGGCTAGAACCTTCCCAGAAGGCTAGAAGCATGGCATGATGATGCTATAGCTTGTATCACAAAACAAAACAACTTAATCACTTTCCCTGATGAAATACATCATTTGAGTACTAAAAATTCAGCCCACTAAAAATTGGTTACGGCGTCTTTGTCTGACTAAAAATAAAAAATAAAATAAAAATTATGAAAAAAAAAAAGCATCCAATAACATCAAACCATCGTGTACTTCTGATAAAATATTTGCAGAAAAGTCGGTCCAAATCACATGTAAAAATGTATCATGAATAGAGATGGTATCAATGTATCAATGTACGCTTTTCTAAAGCTCTGTTTGACCAGAACAGGACCAACATTGTGACAGGAAACAATGAGAACACAAGACATGCTGAGCAGCGAATGAACTTTTCAATATACAATGGTCCATAATAAATTTGTACCTAGCAAACAAACTAGAAGCAGTGAATATCTAACTGTAATACACTTCATAGTTAAGGACCTAAGATAATCCCAAAAAGGACACTATCACTAAGAAAGTATAAAAGACGTGTTAAAAAAATTTTGGGGCAAGTAAAATGACAGGTGGGATTTAAAATCAAGTATGCACGAAGATCACTGGAACACCAGAGGTTTTCACGACCAGGATCACACGGCGAGGTTAGAAAAAACAAGTCATACTGTTGGTCCAATGGCTCGTGGATGGTCATTGCGATGTGTGTTATAGTATCATAACTGATCTCAATGCAATGCATTAGAACAAAAAAGCATTAGATTTAGGAAAATAAATTAACATAAACGTACATAAAATGATGTCTGACTCCTAACTGACATATAGTCCAGGATAATGTTCATAATATAAATACAACCCATATGTCACGTTGATAGTTCCTCCAGGCATGAAAATAAATGTCACGTTTCTGAATGATATTACAAAGACTTAATTCTAGGCAGGCAAAATTGGCCAGGCACGCTAAATAAAAAGGATAAAAGGGGCCGACATCCACCACAGGCCTTGGACCTTATTTTTTAGCCAAACCAAGTAGGTCAGAATACAACGAAGAAATATTAGTTCACACAAACAGATAGGATAATTTATAAAAGAATAGAATGAATCTATTCATGAACTTGAAAAATTAGACAAAGGATTACATACATATGAATAATTAGTAACCACTAAAATTGGCACGGAATAAGGAAGAACTCGAAAACTTTTCTAGCGTACCTTGTTTATTTTCAGCCAGTTATTTATACACTCGGGATGATAGGAATGTTTGCAAGAGAGTAATGTCAAGGTCTCACCATCCTCATAGTCCAACCAGCATATGACACACCTGAAACAGGATGTCATTATTACATGGATAAATACAGCACAGCAAATCATAAAGATTCAGAACTATGAAAAGCATGCTCACAAATCATTGCTTCCATTCTGACTGCTTCCTGTCTTGTAGTTTACTGAAGGCAATGAGGCAATCCCAGCAGCTGAAAGTCCTCTGCTCTCTGTTCCAACTACTTCACCTAAAGCAAGCAACTCCTGCAATAGTCAAATGATCTCCTCAGTAGCCAAACAGATATATAGGCTCCAACAGAAGTACTTGAATATAGAAAATTCCAGTTTACCTCGTATGAAAGTTCATCTGCATCAACCTCCTCCCAAGCATCCTGCAAGGTGACAAGTAGATGAGTGAGATGCAAAATGAATAGACCCATTTGCTTCTATCTTTTGAAGGAAAGACTTCAAACAAGAATTATTGACTTGGCAAATCATACGACACAAGCATAATAGGTGCACCACACAAAGACCTGAAATTTTTTTATTTCATTTTAAATAGACCAGAAGAGAAAAACTTGGATTAACAAGAACTCGAGAGTTCTCAGATTAAAAAATAGTACTCCAGAGTTCAATAATATATCGTCCACCAGAAGAACATGATAGACATTACACAAACTGGATGTTAAAAAAGTTGTGATACAGCACCAGTTACTTATTCTCTTTCACTACCCGCAGCAGTTAGCAGATTCCATTTTATCATCCCAGAAAGACAGAAATTACTTTCGATCTCGCTTTAGCACCAGTTCAATCATCAATTATATTAAGTCTACATAACTCTACAACTTTGCAAATTACAGCAATCACCAATTTAAAAACCAGATCTTGATTAGTAGTTATTTCATCAGTCCCCATCTAAATACATAAAATTCCGCAAAGCAAACAAGCTAGTTTGTTTCTTCTTGGAAAGCTCACAAAATAATTTTTTAAAAAAAAAGGGCAGCAAAATATGTGGACCTAGGCAGACCAATTCTCGACTAAGCCAAAACAGCCCTTTATGGTAATCGGAGGAGCTCTCAATGAGGCAATTTTTTGCGTTATACCTTATGTATAAGTGTGTGTGTAAAAAGGCAGCACAATATGTGGACCTAGGCTGACCAATTCTCGACTAGCCAAAACAGCCCTTTATGGTAATTGGAGGAGCTCTCAATGAGGCAATTTTTTGCGTTAAACCTTACATATTTTTATATATATATTTATATGTGTGTGTGTGTGTATGTCTTATGTATTATTAGAACATTTAGGGAAGCATAAGTAACAAATACCTGAGAGTTATCACCATTTTCCTCTGACTCGGAGTCCTCAACTTCATCTGTAAACACAAAAACGACCAGAATCTCAGACCTTCTCATGATTTAAAGACCTTCAAAAGAGATGATTATAGAATAGAGTATTCGGTAACACCAAAATACTTACGATCGTTTATCCCAGCAAGAGCCAAAAGTCTAGCAGCCATCTCTCGCTCTTCAGCATCCTGTAGAGCTCTACCATAGGCCTCGTCACTTGAAAAAACAGCCGGGTCAAACTCAATACTAAGGTTATTGTCCTCTCCATCATCATTATCGTCGTCGTCATCATGATGGTGAGCATGCGCATCAAATGCATCTTCATCATGCTCGGCATCAGTTCCTTCATATTCCTCTTCTTCGTGACTGTCATTATCGGCATCTGTTTCATCATGAAAATCATTGAAATCGTCCTCATCATCATGTAAATAGCTTCCAGCTTCCAAACTTCCGTAATCACTCCCTTCATTGTTCATCCGTAACATCATATATGCCCTTTCCTACTCCATAATAAAACATAAAATTTTAAGAAAAGTACTCAAGGGCGGAAAAACAAAAAAAATAATAATAATAATACTAACAAGAATAATAAAACATACAAAATACTCAAATCACCATTAAGCACAAACCTACCAATTACCTTAAGTTTTCACAGAAAACAAAGCTGAAAATATTACTTCCATACCATTAGCACAATAAAAAAAAGGGGGAAAATCAATCCCCCGAAGCCAAACATCAGCATTTAGAAAGTACAAGTAAAAAAAATAAAACGGTCACTTCGTAATACGTTCTCCTGGCGGAAATTCATGCTCAAACTGACATTGAAAAATTAGAACGCAAAATCACCTCCAAAGACATGAATTTCCAAACTCTCTTTAATCTTAACCAACATTCTCAGCAGCCAAACAAGAAAAGGAAAAGTACAAGAAACTTTACAGACAAGCAAAAAAAGCAAAAGAACCGTAAAGAAATGAATTTCAAGCTAGAAAATGGAAGAGAAAAGAAAAACCTGTTCTTGAAGGATGCGAGCGAGAGCTAGGTCGGCATCGACCTGGCTAAGATTAGCGAAGGGAGTTCTAGAAGAAGATCGAGCAGAAGCGGGGGGCGAAGGGGACTGGGCCATTTCCAACGATCCAGCAACCGAGTCTTGTTGCTGTTCGTCGGGACGGTCGGAATTAGGGTTTTCGACCTGATCTCCATTGTTGGCGTTGGCGTTGGCGTTGGTGTTGGCGTTGGGCTTGGCCAATTTCGCGTTGTGGTTGTTCTCCATGGAAGAATGAAGTGAGACAGACCAAGGAATTATCCGATTGGACTGAGATTGCGATCGAATTGGAGAGATTAATGGGAATCGTGACGAAGAATCTGTGTGAGATATTGTTGCAGATTGAGAGGAGGAAAGTTGGGCTTTTCTTTGTAAATTTCTGCGTGTGTAACGTCTAAGTGGAATTCGGTGGGAAAGTACCTCCAATTTTTTCTTTGGTCTTTACTCGGTGCGCAATATTTTAGGGAAGTTGTGTTAATGATGGGATCTTTATTTATTTTTTTGTCTATTGCTTTTGAAGACCTTATGAAAATTTAGGTAAATGATCTATTGTTTGGGCATATTTTTTTAGTGGATCTTTTATCATATTTTTAAATAAATGATTAACTTTAAAAAAATTAAAGAAAATAGCAATTTTTTTTTAAATTAGCGACATGAACTTTCTTTCTTACAACATACGTTATAAATCAGCGTTTAATATTAATTATTTAGTCTATCATTGATAGATATAAAAATATACTACAGTGTAAAGTTAATAAAATATAAATATACTATAGCTTAAAGTAAAAATATATTATAATATAAAACTCTCGCATGCTACCGCGTTTAAGTTACAACTTAATTATCAAACATTCTAAAATTGCTTTATCATTAATCTACCAATGATTTATCATTGATAAACAGGTAAATTAACTAGTAAATCACTAATTAATATTATTTAATCATTAATAAACCACCTAGCTATTAAATAATAAAACTACAAATTACTACATCATTCACATACATCATTACATCATTGATTAAGAAAAACAGTTTCCTAGTTTTCAAAAACCTACACCCTTTTACTTAGAAAACATTAAAAATGACCATTTATTTTTAAATCTTATTTTTTATTTTCGTTTTTATTATTATCATAGTAGAAAACGGTAGTCTTCATAAGAGGGCCTTTTCTTTTATACAAGAGAAAATAGTTTTTTTAAAAAATATCATATCATATTTTTAACTTTTAAATTTTCATTAATTTAAAAAAAAATTACATGTAATATCTAAATGATACTATTTATTACATCCGTCCCTCTTGTTTTTTAAATTGCTCCTTTTTTATTTTATTTTTTAAAATTTTAATTATATATTTATTATCTTGCCATTGTGATGCACTGTCAAAAATTAAAACCATAATTTTCTCTCTCTATGACTCTTTTTCTCTCCTATCTTTCTCAGCAAAATAGCCTCTCTTTCTCCTCTCTTGCTCTTAGGTTTTCCTGCTCTCTCTCCTCCCGACCATCATCAGTTTCGCTGGACTGCTGCTAATTCGATTTACTCTGTGATCTCCGACGCAAAGTAGTCCGGCAACGAGAGCCGCCAAAAACTCGCGATTCATGCGATCCGAGAACTTGTGATCGTCTCAGTCGATCCAGTGGTTCCATGGCCATCGTTGGTTGAGATTGGATCTCCGTCGTCCAAGATATTAGTCCTTCGTGAGATCTAGAACCCATCTTCAGATCCACCGTCGAACAAGATCTCGCCATCTTGGTCCTGCGATTCTCTTTTTCCTCCTGCTTACTCACTCTACTTAACTTCACCGTCACGATGGAGGACTCGCGGGGCCACGTCTACCCAACCACCACAAGCACATCTTGCACCGTCTGAGCCGGCATTCAATTTTTTTTTTTATTTTTTTGCTTATGATCTGAGTTCTATATACGTTTTCTTTTATCATAATTTTTTGCAGCCATAAGTTTTACATTTTTCATCTGCGAATCTGACATTGAAATATAGCATTTTGTTCTGTATTTTTTCCTTAATGATTTGACAAGCTGAGATACATATTTCGCCTCATTTAGGCTGTAGTTTTTTTTTTTTTTTTTGGTTCTGTTGTTGTAACTTAATGTATATTTGGTTTGGAGTTTGTATCGTTCAAACTAATGGTTTTTTTGGTTCAAATACTCATTGTATGCATTTTGTGTTGTGATCAGAGATCCTAAGAGCTCTTTTACTTTGTTTTTGTTGTTATTTTCAAGCACGTTTCGACATTTAGATAATTCCACCCAAGCTTTAGACTTCTTGTATGGAATTTTCCAAAGAAAGAACTTTTTAAAAAAGAAACCGACATCCAACAAAGTTCACGAGAAGCAATAAAATTTTGAGACATATTGGTGGCTAAATCTTCCTTAATCTAGTATGTGCAATGAAATTTGTCAGCCTTTACATTTTCTTATTTTTGTTGTATAACTGGTTCTAGGACATTAAATAGTAGTGGACAAATTTTAAGAACATGTTTGTATAGGAATTATAATTTTGAATTTTGGCTTTGATTTTTTTTTTTTTTTTGGTTATTAATGTTGCACTACTTCTGTTTCCAATTCTAGATCTGGCGGTTCACTTGTAGATGCGTAGTTCTGGTTTGGAACCTCGTGGTTTCGCTTGTCGATATGGTGGTTTCGCTTTAGAACCTGGCAATTTTCTGGACGGAATCTAGAGGTTCTGGCAGGGTCCACTTTGGAACTTGGCGGATTCTATGATGGAATCTACTAGGTTACAATCCAATACTCTATGCTAGCAACGGGAGGCGGTTGAGGCTTCTTTGCTTTAAAGAAAATTTGTTAAAATTTAGTAGGTTTCATTTTAGAACCTACCAGGTTATAATCCGGCACCACATGCCAGCGACCAAAGACAGTTGGCACTTCTTTGCTTCAAAAAAAATTTGTTAGAATCTAACAAATTCTATTTTGGAACCTACCAGGTTACAATCCGACACCTCGTGCTGGCGACCTAAGGCGGTTGGTACTTCTTTGTTTCAAAAAAACTTGTTGGAATCCGGCAAGTTCTACTTTGGAACCTACCAAGTTATAATCTGGCACCCCGCATCGGCGACTAGAGGTGGTTGGCACTTCTTTGTTTTAAAAAATTGTTGGAATCTGCTATGTTTGTTTGGAACCTACCAAGTTATAATCCGACACCTGTGCTAGCGACCAGAGGCAATTGGTGCTTCTTTGTTTCAAAAAAAAAATGTGTTAGAACCTGATAGGTTTCAGCTTTGGAACCTGACAGGTCATAATCTGACACCCCACTTTGGCGACGGGAGGCGGATGCTAAGACAGAACCTGGCAATCTCCACGATGGAACCTGACGGGCTCTAGGATGGAACCTGGTAGGTTCCATTTTAGCATCTTGCATGAATGAGTAGGAGGAAGAGAAAATTAGTCTTTTAATAAATGTGATAAAGGGGCAGTTTTAATAAGTGGTTTGGTGAGGGCCTTTTTAATAAGGTAATGCATTTAGGGGCATTCTTGTATGTTGCTCTTAATTTTAATTTTGGAATTGCATTAACATTCATTACATATTTTTCTAAGTTTAATGTGATTTAATATGATTCAAAACTATCTCATCGATAATTTTTTTTTTTCAAAATTCAAATGGCACGTAGTAGTAGACTTCACTTTCTATTTCTTATTTGTTTAAAAAAAGGAAAAAAGTTGTGGTGGAAAATACTATTATTCTGTAACGCCCGTCATTTTTTTCTATCGACACTTATGTTAGTTTAATATTAAAACGTGATATTTTAAGTGTTATTATTATTTATGATAAGAAAATTCACTTTTTTTATTTAGTAATGTTGCAGGTGACAGCCATGTAGGATCAATGTATTAGACATGTATGCCTTAAGGAGTAAAAATGTAATAAGTTTTTAGACACATTTTTATCAATAAAGAATTTATTCATTATTAATATACCAAATCTTGTCCTCTTTACGTTCATAGTTGTTAAATGTATGTTAAGCAAACAAAAATCTGAGACTGTTGGTCTAAACCTTAAGAATTGGGCATATGATGGACAAATTATGCGGAAGACATGATTCTTAAGGTGATGGTCTAAATCATACGATCTGCAATCGAGAGAATAAAGTTGGGCGCTTTATTCATACAAAGATTATTATGTTGTCTATATCCCTTTTGGGAGATGGTTTGTCTTGACCATCAGAGGTGGACTCTGTAAATAGAAACATTGGTATGTTATCATAGGTGACGATGTGTTAGATCGGGACATAAAGTGAATTGATTTGGATTAATAATTCTGTCTCAGCAAATCGATTCACTTTAGACACTCATTTGTGTTGTATCTTAATCTTGAGATGAATAGTGGGCCCATTGTCATAACTTGTTTCTTTTGATGTACCAAAGGGTGACACTCACATCTTAATAGTGGTATGCATGCCGGTACGTTGGAGGCATGACTCTTGATAGCATAGACCTGTTATTCATAGATATGGAATCCATAGCTCCTCTTTATGTGTAATGATATCCTCTTATATGCGTTATCCTGTAATTAAAAAACTAGAGCGCTCAACCTTTTGGATACATAGGTGTAACCGAATGGTATACTGTCTTTGGATAGTAAGTTTTCTGATGGTGAGATAATGGCATGTAAGATGAAAATAATCGAGAAGATAAGACAGAACTAGTCCTTAAGCCGATTATGGATTATCATATGGGGATACGATACACTATGATATGTCATGGAGACTTAGCTATACGAGCTTCGTAATTCTATGGAGTTCGAGAATGCAGCTCCAAGCTTTTAGTGGAGTAGCGTTGGAGTTGATAATTAAAAATGTATATCTGGGATATTAGGTTTTGTAATTATCGGGAGCTTGAACTATATAGGTCTATTTGGTCCCCTTTGCTAGCTCACAACATCCTGTAATGACAAGGCGTGCTTTTCCAATAATTGGTAACTTATGTCGGATATGTTAGATTGGTTAAAATTTGGAAGAATCAGATAATTCATGTCTATTTATCGGTTGAATTAATTTTATGATAAAATTGATTCAAGATAAACTTGTTGAATTATTAGGATCGGATAATTCTTGTCTCTTTATCGGTTGATTTAATTTTAGATAAATTAGATCAAGATAAACTTGTAGAATTATTGGGAATTGATTTATTTTCTTAGAGATTATTTAGATAAAGTTGTTTTGATCAGATAACTTCTCTATTGGGTTATTTGAATTAAAACTGAGACTTTATCCTATAGAATCTCGGGTGGAAAATAAAAGATTCGTGAGATTTTTATTCAGCAGTTTGGCCTACCGATCGACGGTTTGGCCTGCTGATCAGCGAAGGATAAGATCACGCATTTTCACATGGATCTTATCAGATATTGATCCAAACTTGATTCTGTTTTGAGTTTTTGAGACCTAATCTTATAAGGACTAACCCCATGACTAATCTATATATAAAGGGAGTAAGTCTTAAGAGTTACTAAGATCAATTGAGAGATTAAGAGTGATACTCTACTAGTGAGAATTTGAAAACTCCCTAAGAGCTTTTATTTCCAAATCACGAACACTTGCTTTAGGTTCTCTTGATTGGTTGGAAGGGAGTCACCTAGTGGAAGAGCTATACGTGTGAGCCCACACTTACTCTGGTCGTGGATAGAGAATAGCAAAGAAGACCAGTTGGTTGAAGCTCTTCTGGAACGTTACTTCGCTTCACGTTTTACGAGGGTTTTTTGGCACACAAAGGTTAGTAAGATCTGGTTAATTTATGCATATAGCATGTCAAACTTGTATTTTAAAAATTTTTCTAATGTAAAATTTTAAAATTTTGCTGCACATTGTTTTGTCCAACAATTGGTATCAGAGCCAGGTTTTTACATAAATTTACGAGTTTGTGATCATGTTATATGTATAAATTTTGTGACTTAATCTCTCCTATGCTTGAATTGAATTTTATAGAGAGTTGGCACTCTAAGTTTCTATATAATTATATGTTGTCATGGATTATATGGTGAATGTTTATTAATTAATTATAGTTGATTAAATTCTTATTTAATTAATTATTAATTAATTAATTTATACCGGTTATGGTTCCTTAGAGGTTAGAATGTGTATCTAGGTTTTCATGTAATTAGATGGCGGACTATCACCTCCGTCTAGGAATTATTATTTATTCTTAAATTTGTAAGAATTTTGTAATTAAATAATTATTCGGAGAAGATGGATCTAAAAGGCGGATCTAGAAGAAAGATGATAGTGCTCCTAGGTATTTCCTGAGTCTATAATTTTATGTTTTTAAATTGTTGAAAATAAAATTGATGAATTGCATTAAAAATTGTATTTTCTAGAATGAAAGATTTCTGCTCGGTCGGCATGCCGAACCCACAGTTTGGCAGGCCGATGGTCATAGATAGGCATGCCAGACGTGAGGTTCGGCAGGCCATCAATGGGGCAGAAATCAGGTGGCTCTGGCGGTAGGCCGAACTAGACGAACTTTCATGATCGGTAGGCTGATCTTCCTGATCGGCAGGCCAATTGAGCGTGACCGGCAAGCCGATCACCCAGATCGGCTTGCCAACCGAGAGTTAGAAAATTTTCAAAAAAGGTGCAGTTTATTCAATGCAGTTTTAATTTTGTTTTTGGCACAATTCTGAGAAACATTAAATTTGGATATGACCTGAAATATAAAGTATTCGATTCATACGGGATTGAAGACTTAAAGATGGGGATTACATGAAGAATGATACAGCTTGAGGATTCAAGGATGAAGAATCGATAATATGTCTCGATTATTCTCTTGTAATCTTAATTTTCTATTCTCTAGGGTAGAGCCATAATATTGCGGTTATTTATTATTTTGCTTGCAGCTTTGCTTGATTACTTTGCTTGTTTGCATTATAATATGATTTGCTATGTATATTGATAACATGTCATATAGAATAGAGAGTGCCGCTAATATTAAAATTGTTCATACGTATTCTTAAAATAAAACCTTGATTTTAAAAGATTGAGTGAGAGAAGATTTTCGAAGAGAGAACCTAAGGCCTATATCGTTGGTCCATAGACAGAACATGGTGGTCCCGACCCCTAGGAAGGGATTTCTATCATGTACCAGATTGGATCTCTGAGAAGATAAGGTATTTTAGCATGATTTATGGTTGCACACCCCTAGGTGGTGATTATAAATCATGGATAAAATATTGAAACAATGGTTATACACTTACGTTAATTTTATTATTAACCTTCCCTAGGAGCTCTGTTAATAAAATTAATGACCAAAGAAACGATTATTAATATATGCTAGATCACACGGGTCCTAGATGACATATATTAATAAGGAGGGGATCCGTGTTCCTGATTGAATTTGGCATGACTTCCCTAGGAGCTTGTTGAATTCTGAGTTGGGAATTATCGTTGTAAGGTTGTGATATTTTCAAGGTTTTGACACATAAACACATTTGTATTTTTTACATGATTGTGTTATCTTACTAAATTATTATATGTTTGCTTATGTTTGGTATATGATTCTTTATTGTAGATTAACAATGTCTAAAAATGCTTTATCATCGATACTTGACAAAAACCTGTTAATTGGAGAGAATTATAATAATTAAAAATGGAACCTAGATATTGTCCTGTCCTTTGAGAAACTGAAATATGTACTGACAACCCCTTGTCCTCCCGAGCCTATGGGAGACTCAACTAACGAGCAATTCCAAGTGTATGATCGTTGGAAAGATGCTAATGATCAGGCCCACTGCTATGTTGTGGCCAGCATGAATAATGTGGTGCAAGCTCAACATCAGGATTATGAGACTGCGTAGCAGATCTTGGATAATCTTGAGGATATGTTTGGAGGCCAGGCCATAACAAAGCGGCAAGGGGCACTTCAGAAACTTTAAAACTGTAGACAGAGGCCGGGGACATTTGTAAAGAAGCATATGATGTTGGTCATGGGTTACCTCGATGAGGCTCAAACCAATGGAGCCAACATCGATGCTAAAACTCAGATGACTATGGTCTTTGAGACTCTGTCTAAGGAATTTATTCCGTTTAGAGCTACATTTAATTTAAGCAATAGATGGGATATAACCTCGACGGAATTGATGAAACAGTTACAGGAGTTCGAACTACTAATTAGGGAGTCTCCTGCGGGTGGTGACGCCAACATGGTAGCTGCTTCTGGTTCCAATCCTAACTCTGGGAATGGAAAGAAGCAACGGGCCAAGAATGGGAAGTCTTCTATTCCTACTACCACCAAGAGCAAGAAGAAGAAGAAGAGGAACCCAAAGAAGCTTTAGTGCTTATTCTGTGGAAAGGTCGGGCATATCAAGAAGCATCACAAGGACTTCCTTTCCAAAGGAAATAGGTGTGATCTTCTATATTCAGAAGCTTATTTGGTTGAGGAATCCAGTGACATTTAGGTCATAGATTCTGGTGCAACTAATTATGTTTGTGTTTCTCTATAGGGGTTCAAAAAAACTAGAAGTCTACTACATGAGGACTTCATCCTTCAAATGGGCGATGGATCCTTGGTCTCAGCGAAAACAGTGGGAGACGTCCATCTTTATTTTGATAATTATAGGAATTTATTTTTGCAAGATTGTTTTTAGGTTCCTAAATTTAAAAGGAATTTAATTTCTGTATCTTGTTTATTTAAAGACTCCTATTTGGTTTCTTTTAATGATAAAGTGGTGATTCGTAAAAATAAATCTTTTATCTATTCTAGATGGATGCAAAATAATTTATATTTTATCAAACCTAAGGTGGACTTATTGCTTAATGCTGAGATGAATGATAATAACTCTAAAAGACTTAAAACTTCTCACTCTAATAAGACTTATTTTTGGCATTTGTACCTTAGTCATATTACCTTTAAGTCACTTAAAAGTGGAATCTATACCTCAATGTGAATCTTGTTTGGAGGGTAAAATGACCAAAAGACCATTCGGATCTAAGGACAATAGGGCCAAAGGGGTTCTAGAACTTGTGCATAGTGATGTTTACGGACCGATGAACATCCGGGCACGAGGAGGGTGTGAGTACTTCATCACTTTTATTGACGATTACTCAAGATATGGGTATGTGTACCTGATGCACCACAAAAGCGAAACTTTTGACAAGTTCAGGGAGTTTCGGGCTGAAGTGAAAAAACAATTGGGTAGACCCATAAAGGCACTTCGATCCGATCGAGGTGTGGAATACCTTTCTGATGAGTTCTTGGAACACTTATTAGAGAATGAGAGTTTATCCCATTTGACTGCGCCGGGCACTCTGTAGCATAATGCGTAGCGGAGAGAAGAAATAAGACTTTGTTGGACATGATTAGGTCCATGATGAGTTATTCATCATTGCCTTTATCCTTTTGGGGATATGCACTACAAACCGTATGTTATCTTTTGAACAATGTGCCTTCAAAATCGGTCTCTAAAATTCCTCACGAGTTATGGATGGGTAGAAAGACATCCTTAAACCATATTCGCATATGGGGATGTCCGGCTCAAGTCCCGTTTAAGGATCCAAATAAGTTGGAGGCACGTTCAAAACTTTGTGTGTTTGTAGGATATCCAAAAGGGACTAAAGGGGGTTATTTCTATAACCCAAAGGAAAATAAAGTCGTGGTTTCAACTGATGCAACTTTCCTTGAGGAGAGTTACATGGACGACTTTAAACCTCGAAGCAAAGTGGTGCTTGAGGATTTAAGGAGTGATCCAATCACTCCGGAGGTTCCGAATGAAACCGTTCCAATCAATGTAGAAAAACCAAACAAACCTGGACAACAACCTCAGGGGCTTCGGCGTAGTGGGAGGATCGGGCGTCAACCTGAGAGGTATATGTTCAATGGGGAGGTCTTTATGGCTGAACCGGATGAACATGATAGGGATCCTTATACTTACGCAGAAGCTATGAAGTATGTTGATTCAAAACTCTAGACAGAGGCCATGAACACAAAGATGAAGTCTATGGAGACTAATCAGTTATGGGAGCTTGTGGATCTTCCCGAAGGGGTAAAACCCATAGGGTGTAAGTGGATCTACAGGAGGAAAAGAGGAGTGGATGGAAAGGTCCAAACCTTTAAAGCTAGACTGGTAGCTAAGGGTTATACGCAAAAGGAAGGAATCGATTATGAGGAAACCTTTTCGCCTGTAGCCATGCTTAAGTCCATTCGGATTCTCTTATCTATAGCTGTTGCTCTTGACTACGAGATTTGACAGATGGATGTCAAGACGACTTTTCTGAATGGCTGTCTTGATGAGTCCATTTATATGGAATAACCAGACGGGTTCAAGGTCACTGGTCAAGGGGGTAAGTTTGTAAGCTACTGAAGTCAATTTATAGACTTGAGCAGGCTTCTCGTTCTTGGAACATAAGATTTGATCAGGAGATCAAGACTTATGGGTTCTCACGAAATGTGGATGAGCCATGTGTTTACAAACACATTAAGGATGAGAAGGTGGTTTTTCTACTGCTCTATGTAGATGCAATACTGATAATTGGCAATGACGTAGGGGCGTTGTCATCGGTCAAATTATGGTTGACCAAGCAGTTTGACGTGAAGGTCTTGGGTGAGGCTAATTTTGTTCTCGGTATCTAGATCTTTCAGGATAGGAAGAACAAAATGATAGCTTTGTCCTAGGCCGGCTACATAGATAAAATTCTCAGGAGGTTTGCAATGCAGGATTCCAAGAAAGATCGGCAACCATCTAGGTCTGGAATTACTCTTTCCAAGAAAGACTCTCCAAAGTCCTATGAAGAAAGATAATACATGAAGAAGATGCCTTATGCTTCGGTAGTGGGTAGTCTCATGTATGCCATGCTGTGCACACGACCGGACATTAGTTATGCGGTCAGGATTGTAAGTTGATTTTAGGTGGATCCAGGACCGAACCATTGGGTTGTAGTAAAGCATATTTTCAAGTACCTGAGAAGGACTCAAGGGTATATGTTTGTATATTCGGGTGAGGACCTAACTCCTCTAGGATATATTGACTCGAATTTTCAATCTTGTCTGGATTCTAGAAAATCGACTTCGGGTTTTATGTTTACTCTGGGCGGCGGTGCCATTAGTTGGAGAAGTTCCAAGCAAGATTGCACTTTGGATTCAACGATGGAGGCCGAGTATGTGGCAGCTAGTGATGCTTCGAAAGAAGCAGTGTGGCTCCGCAAGTTCCTTGGGGATCTTGAGGTAGTTCCTGGTATGGATAAGGCAGTATCACTGTATTGTGATAACAGTGCGGCGGTAGCTAATGCTAGGAACCAAGATTTCACAAGAAGAGTAAGCATATTAATCAGAAGTATCACGTGATAAAGGACTTCGTTGAGGGCGGGCACGTCACGTTGTGCAAAATCGCATCAGAGGACAATTTAGCTTATCCATTTACGAAGACACTTACTGAGAGAGTCTTCGATAAGCATGTGGAAGCTATGGGGATGCGAGATTTGTCGTATTTACTCACTTAGTGCAAGTGGGAGATTGTTAGATATGTATGCCATAAGGAGTAAAAATGTAATAAGTTTTTGAAGACATTTTCATTAATAAAGAATTTATTCATTATTAATATACCAAATCTTGTCCTCTTTATGTTCATATTTGTTGAATGTATGTTAAGCAAACAAAAGTCTGAGACTGTCGGTCTAAACCTTAAGAATTAGGCATATGATGGACAGATTATGCAGAAGTCACGATTCTTAAGGTAATGGTCTAAATCATACGAGCCGCAATCGAAGCAATAAAATTGGGCACTTTATTCATGCAAAGATTGTTATGTTGTCTATATCCCTTTTGGGAGTGGTTTGTCTTGACCATCGGAGGTGGACTCCGTGAATAGAAACATTGACACGTTGTCATAGGTGACGATGTGTTGGATCAGGACATAAAGTGAATTGATTTAGATTAATAATTATGTCTTGGCAAATCGATTCACTTTAGACAATCATTTGTGTTGTATCTTAATCTTGAGATGAATAGTGGGCCCGTTGTCTTGACTTGTGTCTTTTGATATACCAAAGGGTGACACCCACATCTTAAAAGTGGTATGCATGCCGGTACGTTGGAGGCATGACTCTTGATAGCGTAGACTTGTTATTCATAGATATGGAAACCATAGCTCCTCTTTAGGAGTAATGATATCCTCTTATATGTGTTATCATGTAATTAGAAAACTAGAGCGCTCAACCATTTGGATACAAAGGTGTAACCGAGTGGTATACTGTCTTTGGATAGTAAGTTTTTTGATGGTGAGATAATGAAACGTAAGATAAAAATAATCGGGGAGGTAAGACAAAATTAGTTCTTAAGCTGATTATGGATTATCATATGGGGATACGATACACTATGATACATAATGGAGACTTAGTTATACGAGCTTCGTAATTCTATGGAGTTCGAGAATGCAGCTCCAAGCTTTTAGTGGAGTAGCGTTGGAGTTGATAATTAAAAATGTATATCTAGGATATTGGGTTTCGTAATTATCGAGAGCTTGAACTATATAGGTCCATTTGGTCCCCTTTGCTAGCTCACAACATCCTGTAACGACACGGCGTGCTTTTCCAATGATTGGTAACTTATGTCAGATTTATTAGATTGGTTAAAATTTGAAAGAATTAGATAATTCATGTCTGTTTATCGGTTGAATTAATTTTGTGATAAAATTGATTCAAGATAAACTTGTTGAATTATTGAGATCGGATAATTCTTGTTTGTTTATTGGATGATTTAATTTTTGATAAATTAGATGAAGACAAACTTGTAGAATTATTGGGAATTGATTTATTTTCTTAGAGATTATCTAGATAAAGTTGTTTTGATCAGATAACTTCTCTATTGGGTTATTTGAATTAAAACTGAGACTTTATCCTATAGAATCTCAGGTGGAAAATAAAAGATTTACGAGATTTTTAGTCGGCAGTTCGGCCTATCGATGGACGTGTTTGACCTACCTATCAGCGAAGGATAAGATCACGCGTTTCCACGCAGATCTTATCAGATATTGATCCAAACTTGTTTCTGTTTCGAGTTTTTGAGGCCTAATCTGATAAGAACTGACCCCAAGACCAATCTCTATATAAACGAAGTAAGTCTTAAGAGTTGGTAAGATCAATTGAGAGATTAAGAGTGATACTCTGCTAGTGAGAATCTGAAAACTCCTTGAGAGCTTTTGTTCACAAATCACGAACACTTGCTTTGGGTTCTCTTGATTGGTTGGAAGGAGAGTCACCTAGTGGAAGAGCTGTACGTGTGAGCCTACACTCACTCCGGTCGTGGATAGAGAATAGCAAAGAAGACCAGTTGGTTAAGGCTCTTTTGGAACGTTACTTTGCTTCACGTTTTACGAGGGTTCTTTGGCACACAAAGGTTAGTAAGATCTGGTTAATTTATGCATATAGCATGTCAAACTTGTGTTTTGGAAATTACTCTGATGTAAAATTTTAAAATTATGTTCCGTACCATTTTTTCCAACATAATGTGCTCAGGATCTTCATGTCAAAAATGTTGATAAGTTGAAAGTATTATATTTTTTTTCCTAAAAGAGTTTTCAATTTGCTCTAAATTTATAATTTTTATAATACACCAGGGTTATGGATGTCTAGAGTTATATTCTTGATAATGACATAAATTTTGTTGCATATTTTCTATTTTTATAATATTAATGATGCCATGATAATTGCATGTGTAGTATTTTCTTATAATGGCATTAAGAAATTTGATAATATAAAGTATCTAAAAGAATAATGTGAATTAATTTTTTTTGGGTCATAGAGTAAATATTATTGTTGTGTATAAATAATTATGTATCATAATTAAATTACATTACATTAAATTAAATTAAATTATATTATATTATATATAAAACGTTAATAATATTAACAATATACAATTATATTATATTATATTATATATAAAGTTAAAGTTTTACGTTTTTAAGAAACAAAAAGAAAGAAACAACATCTGTCGTGGAAAAAAAAAAGAAGTAAAAAAAGAGAGAAAACTTAATTAGATTAGGATTAAGGTTTTCTACACTCATCTAATCTCTTGTTTCCCATAAACCTATAAACATACCTTTAAGCCACCAAGTCTTCATTCTCTTAATTTCTAGCCAAAAAAAATTCTCTCCTTTACCCCTCTCAAAAATCTCTCCAATGTTATATGATGTGTACATATATTTGTTGTGTTATCAATAAAGAGTTTATTTATTATTCATTTACCAAATTGTTGTCCTCTTTACGTTTATATTTGTCGAATGAATGATAAGCAAAAAAAAGTCTGAGACTGTCAGTCTAAACCTTTAGAATAGAATCAGGCATATGAAGGACAGATTATGCAAAAGACATGATTATAAAGGTGATGGTCTAAATCATAAGATCCGTAATCGAGGGAATAAAGTTGGGTACTTTATTCATGTAAAGATTGTTATATTGTCTATATCTTTAATGAGAGATGGTTTGTCTTGGCCATCGGAGGTAGACTCTATGAATAGCAACATTGGTATATTGTCATAGGTGACGGTGTATTGATCAAGACATAAAGTGTAATTGATTTGGATTAATAATTCTGTCTTGACAAATCAATTCACTTTAGACAATCATATGTGTTGTATCTTAATCCTGAGATAAATAATGGGCCTGTTGTCTTGACTTATGTCTTTTGATGTACCAAAGGGTGACATCCATATTTAATGATGGTACACATACCTATACGTTGGAGACATGATTCTTGATGGTGTAGACTAGTTATTCATAGATACAGAATCCATAGCTCCTCTTTAGGAGTCGATGATATCCTGTCATATACGTTATCTTGTAATTGAAAGACTGGAGTGCTCAACCATTTAGATACATAGGTGCAACCAAATGGTATACCGTCTTTAGATGGTAAGTTTTCTGATGGTAAGATAATTGAATGTAAGAGAAAAATAATCAGGAAAGTAAGACAGAATTTATCCTTAAGCCAATTATGGATATCCTATGGGGATACGATACATTATGATATGTCATGAAGACTTAACTATTCAGGCTTCGTAATTCCACATAGTTTGAGAGTGCATCTCTGAGCTTTTGATAGAGTAGCGTTAGAGCTTATAATTATGAAATATATATCTGGGATATTGGGTTTCATAATTATCAGGAGCTTGAATTATACAGGTTCATCAAGTCCCCTTTGCTAGCTCATAATTATCGGGAAGTCTTCTATTCCTGCTGCTACCAAGAGCAAGAAGAACCCAAAGAAGCTTAAGTGCTTCTTCTGTGGTAAGGTCGGGCATATAAAGAAGCATTGCAAGGACTTCCTTTCCAAGGGAGGTAGGTGTGATCTTCTATATTTAGAAACTTGTTTGGTTGAGGAATCCAGTGACGGCTGGGTCATAGATTCCGGTGCAACTAATCATGTTTGTGTTTCTCTGCAGGGATTCAAAGAAACGAGAAGTCTACTTCGTGAAGACTTAATGCTTCGGATGGGCAATGGATCCTTGGTCTCAGCGGAAGCAGTGGGAGATGTCCATCTTTATTTTGATAATTATAGGAATTTAATTTTGCGAGATTGTTTTTATGTTCCTAAATTTAAAAGGAATTTAATTTCTATATCTTCTTTATTTAAAACTCCTACGTGGTATGTTTTAATGAAAAAGTGGTGATTCGTAAAAACAAATCTTTTATCTGTTCTGGATGGATGCAAAATAATCTATATTTTATCAAACCTAAGATGGACTTATTGCTTAGTGCTGAGATAAATTATAATGATTGAAAAAGGCTTAAAACTTCTCACTCTAATAAGACTTATCTTTGGCATTTGCGCCCTGGCCATATTAACCTGAATAGGATTCAAAGGTTGGTAAGGAATGGACCTTTAAGTCACTTAAAGGTGGAATATATACCTCAATGTGAATCTTGTTTGGAGGGTAAAATGACCAAAAGACCATACGGGTCTAAGGGCAATAGGGTCGAAGGGGTTCTAGAACTTGTGCATAGTGATGTTTACGGACCGATGAACATCCGGGCACGAGGAGGGTATGAGTACTTTGTCACTTTTATTGACGATTACTCAAGATATCGGTATGTGTACCTAATGCACCACAAAAGCAAAACTTATGATAAGTTCAGGGAGTTTCGGGCTGAAGTGGAAAAGCAATTGGGTAGACCCATAAAGGCACTTCGATCTGATCGAGGTGGGGAATACCTTTCTGATGAGTTCTTGGGACACTTATTAGAGAATGGGATTTTATCCCATTTGACTGCGCCAGGCACTCCGCAGCAGAGTGGCGTAGCAGAGAGAAGGAATAGGACTTTGTTGGACATGATTCGGTCCATGATGAGTTATTCATCATTGCCTTTATCCTTTTGGGGATATGCACTACAAACCGCATGTTATCTTTTGAACAATGTGCCTTCAAAATCGGTCCCTAAAACTCCTCACGAGTTGTGGACAAGACGGAAGACATCCTTAAACCATATTCGCATATGGGGATGTCCAACTCATGTCCTGTTTAAGGATCCGAATAAGTTGGAAGCACATTCAGAAGTTTGCGTGTTTGTAGGATATCCAAAAGAGACTAAAGGGGGTTATTTTTATAACCCTAAGGAAAATAAAGTCGTGGTTTCAACTAATGCAACTTTCCTTGAGGAGAGTTACATGGACGACTTTAAACCTCGAAGCAAAGTGGTGCTTGAGGAGTTAAGGAGTGATCCAATCACTCCGGAGGTTCCGAACGAAACAGTTCCAATCAATGTAGAAAAACCAAACGAACCTGAACAACAACCTCAAGGGCTTCGGCGTAGTGGGAGGATCGGGCGTCAACCTGAAAGGTATATGTTCAATGGGGAGGTCTTTTTGGCTGAACTGGATGAACATGACAGGGATCCTTATACTTACGTAGAAGCTATGGAGGATGTTGATTCAAAACTCTGGACAGAGGCCATGAACATAGAGATGAAGTCTATGGAGACTAATCAGGTCTGGGAGCTTGTGGATCTTCCCGAAGGGGTAAAACCCATAGGGTGTAAGTGGATCTACAAGAGGAAAAGAGGAGTGGATGGAAAGGTCGAAACCTTTAAGGCTAGACTGGTAGCTAAGGGTTATACGCAAAAGGAAGGAATCGATTATGAGGAAACCTTTTCGCCTGTAGCCATGCTCAAGTCCATCCGGATTCTCTTGTCCATAGCTGCCGCTCTTGACTACGAGATTTGGTAGATGGATGTAAAGACGGCTTTTCTGAATGGCTATCTTGATGAGTCCATTTATATAGAACAACTAGACGGGTTCAAGGTCGCGGGTCAAGAGGGGAAGGTTTGTAAGCTGCTAAAGTCAATTTATGGACTTCAGTAGGCTTCTCGTTCTTGGAACATAAGATTTGATCAAGTGATCAAGACTTATGGGCTCTCACAAAATGTGGATGAACCATGTGTTTCCAAACACATTAAGGATGAGAAGGTGATTTTTCTGCTGCTCTATGTAGATGACATTCTGCTAATTGACAATGATGTTGGGGTGTTGTCATCGGTCAAATTATGGTTGACCAAGCAGTTTGACATGAAGGACTTAGGTGAGTCTAATTTTGTTCTCGGTATCTAGATCATTCGGGATAGGAAGAACAAAATGATAGCTTTGTCACAGGCTGGCTACATAGATAAAATTCTCAGGAGGTTTGCAATGCAGGATTCCAAGAAAGGTGGGCAACCATCTAGGTCTGGAATTACTCTTTCTAAGAAAGACTCTCCAAAGTCTCATGAAGAAAGAGAATACATGAAGAAGGTGCCTTATGCTTCGGTAGTGGGTAGTCTCATGTATGCCATGCTTTGCACTCGATCGGATATTAGCTATGCGGTCGGGATTGTAAGTCGATTTCAGGCGGATCCAGGACCGAACCATTGGGTTGCGGTAAAGCATATTTTCAAGAACCTGAGAAGGACTCAAGGGTATATGCTTGTGTATTCGGGTGAGGACTTGACTACTCTAGGATACACTGATTCGGATTTTCAATCCTGTCTGGATTCTCAGAAATCAACTTTGGGGTTTGTGTTTACTCTGGGTGGCGGTGCCATCAGTTGGAGAAGTGCGAAGCAATATTGCACTTCAGATTCAACGATGGAGGCCGAATATGTGGCGGCTAGTGATGCTTCGAAAGAAGCAGTGTGGCTCCACAAGTTCCTTGGGGATCTTGAGGTAGTTCCCGGTATGGATAAGGCGGTATCACTGTACTATGATAACAATGCGGCGGTAGCTAATGCTAAGGAACCAAGATTTTACAAGAAGAGTAAGCATATTGATCGGAAGTATCATGTGATAAAGGACTTCATTGAGGGCGGGCATGTCACGATGTGCAAGATCGCGTCAGAGGACAATTTAGCTGATCCATTTACGAAGACACTTACTGGGAGAGTCTTCGAGAGGCATGTGGAAGCTATGGGGAGGCAAAATTTGCTGTATTTACTCACTTAGTGCAAGTGGGAGATTGTTAGACATGTATGCCCTAAGGAGTAAAAATGTAATACGTTTTTGGAGACATTTTTATCAATAAAGAATTTATTCATTTATATATACCAAATCTTGTCCTCTTTACGTTCATATTTGTTGAATGTATGATAAGCAAACAGTAGTCTGAGACTGTTAGTCTAAACCTTAAGAATTGGGCATATGATGGGATGATTATGCAGAAGACACGATTCTTAAGGTGACGGTCTAAATCATATGATCCGCAATCGAGGGAATAAAGTTGGGCGCTTTATTCATGTAAAGATTGTTATGTTGTCTATATCCCTACTGGGAGATGGTTTGTCTTGACCATCGGAGTTGGACTCCGTGAATAGAAACATTGGCACGTTGTCATAGGTGACGATGTGTTAGATCGGGACATAAAATGAATTGATTTGGATTAATAATTCTGTCTTGGCAAATCGATTCACTTTAGACAGTCATTTGTATTGTATCTTAATCCTGAGATGAATAGCGGGCCTGTTGTCTCGACTTGTGTCTTTTGATGTACCAATGGGTGACTCCCACATCTCTATAGTGGTATGCTTGTCGGTACGTTGAAGGCATGACTCTTGATAGCGTAGACTTGTTATTCATAGATATGGAATCCATAGCTCCTCTTTAGGAGTAATGATATCCTCTTATATGCATTGTCCTGTAATTGGAAAACTAGAGAGCTCAACCATTTGGATACATAGGTGTAACCGAATGGTATTCTATCTTTGGATGGTAAGTTTTCTAATGGTGAGACAATGGAACGTAAGATAAAATAATCGGGAAGGTAAGACAGAACTTGTCCTTCAGCCGATTATGGATGATCATATGGGGATACGATACACTATGATATGTCATGGAGACTTCGCTACACAAGCTTTGTAATTCTATAAAGTTTGAGAGTGCAGCTCCATGCTTTTAGTGGAGTAGCGTTGGAGTTGATAATTGTGAAATGTATATCTGGGATATTGGGTTTCATAATTATCATGAGCTTGAACTTTATAGGTCCATTTTGGTCCCCTTTGCTAGCTCACAAAATCCTGTAACGACATGACGTGCTTTTCCAATAATTGGTGACTTATGTCGGATTTATCAGATTGGTTTAAAATTTGTATGAATCAAATAATTTATGTCTGTTTGTCGGTTGAATTAATTTTGTAAAGAAATTAGTTCAAGATAAACTTGTTGAATTATTGTGAATTGATTTATTTTCTTAGAGATTATCTTAATAAAGTTTGTTTTGATCAGATAACTTCTCTATTGGGTTATTTGAATTAAAACTGAGACTTTATCCTTTAGAATCTCGGGTGGAAAATAAAAGATTCACGGAGATTTTTTCTCGGGATTTCGGCCTGTCGGATGACGTGTTCGGCCTGCCGAACTGAATGTTCGGCCTACCGATCAGCGGTAGATAAGATTACGCATTTTCACACGGATCTTATCAGATACTGATCCGAATTTGATTCTGTTTCGAGTTTTTGAGACATAATCTGTTATGGACTGACCCCAGGACCAATAGGTATAAAAGGGAGTGAGTCTCATGATTTACTCAGATCAGTCGAGAGATTAAGAGTGATAATCTTCTAGTGAGCATCTGAAAACTCCCTGAGAGCTTTTGTTCACAAATCACGAGCACTAGCTTTGGGTTCTCTCTGTTGGTTGGAAGGAGAGTCACCGGTGGTAGAGCTGTATGTGTGAGCCCACACTCACTCCGGTTGTGGATAGAGAATAGCAAAGAAGACTAGTTGGTTGAGGCTCTTCTGGAACGTTACTTCTCTACACAGGTTGCGGAGGTTCTTCGGCACACTGAGGTTAGTAAGATCTGTTTAATTTATACATATAACATGTCAAACTTGTGTTTTGGAAAATACTCTGATGAAAAATATTTTTAAAAATTCCGCTGCGCACTTTGTTTCCAACACCTCTATAATAGGGAGTGAGACTCATAAGTTATTTATGAGTCATAAATTTAGTATGATCACAAACTTGTAAATTTATGTAAAAATCATGGCTCTGATGCCAATTGTTAGAAAAGTAGTACGCAAAGACAATTTAAAATTTTTTTATACCAGTGTATTTTTCAAAACACGAGTTTGACATGCTAGATGTATAAATTAACTAGATCTTACTAACCTCGTTTACTAAAGAGCTCCAGCAATCTATATAGAGAAGGGCATTCCAAAAGTGTCAACCAACTGGTCTTTTTTACTATTCTTTATCCATGATCGGAGTGCGTGTGGCGCATCTTGTACAGCTCTTCCCAAGTGACTCTCCTTCCAACCAATTGAGAAATACCCAAGACTATCATTCATGATTTGTGAACAATAGCTTTCAGGGGAGTTTCAGAGACTCACTGTATAGAGTGCTCATTCTTGATTTCTCAACTGATCTAAATAACTTATGAGTCTCACTTCTTATTTATAGAGGTTGGACTCAAGGGTTAGTCCTTATCAGATAAGGCCTCAAAAATTCGAATATAAATCAATATCTGATAAAATCGTGTAAAAATGCATGATCAAATCATCGTTCGGTCGGTAGGCCGAACTAGCAGATTGTCCTATCGAAATTTTGTTAGACATGTATGCCCTAAGGAGTAAAAATGTAATATGTTTTTAGAAACATTTTTATCAATAAAGAATTTATTTATTATTTATACCAAATCTTGTCCCCTTTACGTTCATATTGTTGAATGTATGATAAGTAAATAAAAATCTAAGACTGTTAGTTCAAACCTTAAGAATTGGATATATGATGGATAAATTATGCAAAAGACACGATTTTTAAGGTGACTGTATAAATTATAAGATCTGCAATAGAGGGAATAAAGTTGGATACTTTATTCATGCAAAGATTGTTATGTTGTCTATATCTCTGATGGGAGATGGTTTGTCTTGACCATCGAAGGTGGACTCCGCGAATAGAAACATTGGCACATTGTCATAGGTGACGATGTGTTAGATCGGGACATAAAGTAAATTGATTTGGATTAATAATTCTGTCTTGGGAAATTGATTTATTTTAGACATTCATATGTATTGCATCTTAATCCTGAGATGAATAGTGGGCTCGTTGTCTTGACTTATGTCTTTTGATGTACCAAAGTGTGACATCCACATTTTATGGTGGTACGCATGCCGGTACGTTGGAGGCATAACTCTTAATAACGTAGACCTGTTATTCATAGATATGGAATCCATAGCTCCTCTTTAGGAGTAGTTGATATCCTCTTATATGTGTTATCTTGTAATTGAAAAACTAGAGCGTTCAACCATTTGGATACATAGGTGTAACCGAATGGTATACCATCCATGGATGGTAAGTTTTTCGATGGTGAGATAATAGAACGTAAGATAAAAATAATCAAGAAGGTAAGACAGAACTTGTCTTTAAGCCGATTATGGATAATCCGATGGGGATACGATACATTATGATATGTCATGGAGACTTAGCTATACAGGCTTCGTAATTCTATATAGTTCGAGAGTGCATCTTTGAGCTTTTAGTGGAGTAACGTTGGAATTGATTATTATGAAATGCATATTTGGGATATTGGGTTTCATAATTATCGGGAGCTTGAACTATATTAGTCCATCAGGTCCCCTTCGCTAGCTCATAAAAAAATCTTGTGACGATACAGTGCGCTTTTCCAATAATTGGTGGCTTGTGTCAAATTATCAGATTGGCTGAAAAGTTGATAGAATCAGATAATTCATGTTTGTTTGTCGGTTAAATTAATTTTGTGAAAATCATTTCTGTCACAACCTGCATTTTCAGGCTGTGATAAAACTCTTTCTATCTTACTTTAGGGAAAAAATTTAGGATTTTTTTTTATTAATACTTTACATATACTGGTTTAACAATCTTTGAAATACAAACATATACTTATATCTACATAATCATCTTCTCTTTGCAATATAGTTTATCAAACATTACTTTCAAAATATCTTAAAATACAATACAACGAAAAACATACCCAGTCTACACAATGTTCATCCCTCTGCCAGCTCATCCATATAATTATTCTGACCTTTTCGTTGGAATACCTACAGTATGAAATACTTAGTGAGCTGACGCCTAGTAAGTCCCATATAATCCCACATGCACATTCAATAAAATGCATGACCTCATTATGCTTTCTTATAATTCTTCCTTATCTTTATCATTTCTTATCTTTAACTAGGGCCCAAGTGTTCGTACAATTGCGCACTTAGGTCTATGTAACACCGTGACCATATTGAAATTCTTAAACTCCCCTTGAGTCAAGAGTCGGTACGACACTTTTCTTAACTTTTGGTGATTAGCTTACCAATTCACTTATTATGGTTATTATACCATGCATGAAGTGATGATCACATGTTATAGATAACATAAATGCTCTTATGCAACATAGTACACACAGGTACATACTTTATATACTCACTGATATACATTAATATACGCATAGGTATATGGCATAATATACTCACAGGTACTAACATAATATACACACAGGTACACATCATCATATACACTTAGGTACATGTCATAATTTACACTCAGGTATCTACTCCGTATACTCACAAGTATACACCTTCATATTTATAAATACTCATGTCATTGCATACATATAAGTATACACCTTGATATACATACAGGTATACATATACACATTTTACGCTCTAAGCTTATAATTTCATACTGTGGGTGGGATGGGTACTTACTTGATGCGAATGTCGGGCAACTTAACCTTTATTTCCTTCTCCTAGACTCCTAGGATCTTGTTGGCCATTTACAAAGCTATTAGCCAAATTCCACTAGGTTTCGATACAAAGCATATGTTAGTTAATAAATTGAGTTGCATTACTATATACAACTCTAAGAACCACTAGTTTTCTTATTTCTATCTAACTCCACCCTATCATTTCTAACAAAGGGCGGGAACCTTTTTAACCATACTTTTTCCAATTGCAATGTTTCAGAGCGGTTCGGGTTATTCGGGCAAAAATGATGATTTTGCCCTCCGTGGGTCCACTAACCTACCCGAGCTCGATTTCGTTATTCTTATGAAAATAACCACATACTAATTTTAAAATAACACCCTAGTGGGTCAAATCTCTTTATTTTTGTATTATGCCCCATTTTCATAAAACTTTGCGATTTAGCCTTGCATTGAAAATTTTGACGATTTTGCCCCCAGGACTAAAATTTATCTCTTTACATCAAAATGTCCTATTTTTCATAAGGAACATCTTTACTCCAAGTACCATACATTAATCATTTTGAAAAATAACATTTTTAACATTTTAACATTTTTTTCACTTTTGATAAATTCTTGAAAAATCAAAACTCACAAACGGTTAAGTTTTTTGACGAACTGTCCTCAATGCCTAATAGTTTCGTCGAGATCTACAACTTTTGTGTTTTTACTTTTCCCAAAATCTCACTATATAGGGGTGTTTTTGGGCATTTTTTAAATCTGCCGGAAAGAACATTTTCTTTCAATTTAGCCCTTAGGGTATTTTGGTAAAAATCCATTTCAAAATTGTAAATTTACCCTTGTAAAAACCGTTCCATGCCTTATTCAAATCATTCTCATGCTCAAACATCGTTTTTTT
Organism: Artocarpus heterophyllus; assembly: GCA_025403435.1. NCBI lineage: Eukaryota > Viridiplantae > Streptophyta > Magnoliopsida > Rosales > Moraceae > Artocarpus > Artocarpus heterophyllus. The sequence continues at coordinate 31,876,010 of CM046342.1, read as the reverse complement.
CTAAGATTAACATCAAATTTACAAAAATAACTCTTTTTGCAAAAATTAACATTTTGCACCATAAACCAAAACTTCATAACTTAAACATGCCATACATCATTTATGCATGAAATTTCATCAAATATATGCTCAAGAACCCTCATGGGTTTGAAAGAATAAAAATCAATACAAAATTCATAAAATTTCAAAACTTTAAAATCAAAACTTACCCAAATAGCACCTTTCGATTTCTAGCTTCCCAAAGCTTTTTGAAACTCCTTCCTAGAGGTCATTTTCATGCAAAAATACCTTTGGTTAATTTTCTTTCTTAACCCATGAAAAATCCCTTGAAATCTTGAAAAAAAGTTAGATTTTACCTTAAAATTTGTTGAACTTTCTTGGATTTTTTCCTCTTGAACTTAAGTGGGGTTGTTTTTGCAAGGTTTTGGGCTTGAGAAATTTTTTTTAGAGGTCTCAACAATGGCTACTGAAACTTGGAGGAAAGAAAGAAATGAAACTTGTTGTGATAACTTGCCATAAATGCATCCTTATCTCATTTGGTGACTCATGGTTATCCATGAGTATACCCCTTAGGTGTCATGAGATGATTGGGCCACTTTTCTAGATATGTGGCCTAATAGAAAACCTAAGAGTGTCCACTTTGTGGAGTTAAAAATTTATACTATGTAATTTTTCACCACACAGTACTTTTCCTATACTGCCATGGTCAAATCAATGTCATTTCATATTCTTAGACTGTGTAAACTATTTTCCTTACCTTTGGTTCTCTTTTAGAGGCCAAACGTAGCTTTTTCTATATCTGTGTTTTCACTTAGTAGTATACTTATACTGCATCGGCCTCTTTCTTACACTAGGTTAGGTCTCGGTAGACTCTACATCATATTTGTATTCGAAGTACCTATGTGTTTATATCATAATTTTACAATTAATTGTGATATAAAATTCATTTTATGGATATTATTTACAAATTTTTGAGTAATTAAACTCATAAAATCTGTATTAAAAAAATCCAACATTACATCACAATACAGTGAAATTTTCATTTAATATGGCTTATTATTTATATTATCATAATTTTATAAAAATTACAAGTTTTAAGGGTAAATTCATTAATTTAACCTAATTAAATATTAGGTTTTATTAATAAAATTTTCTCGGTCATTACAATCTACCCTCCTTAGAAATTTTCGTCCTCGAAAATCAGAACAATTCGGGGTAGACTTTCCTCATTTCATCCTCTCATTCCCATGTTGCTTCTTCCACTTGTTGGTTGCACCATAAAACTTTGATGAAGGGTATCTTTTTGTTCCTTAATTCCTTTTCTTCTCGTGCTAGGATTTGAACTGGTTTTTCTTCATATGACAGGTTCTCCTGCACGTCAATTTCCTCTGGCTATAGAACTTAAGAAGGATCCGGTACATACTTCTTTAGCATGGATACATGAAATACATTGTGTACCGACGCTAGATCAGAGGGAAAGGCCAACTTATATGCTACATTGCCTACCCGTTCTAAGATTTCGAATGGTCCAATGTATCTTGGACCAAGTTTTCCTTTCTTTCCAAACCTAATTACTCCTTTCATTTGGTGTCAACTTTAAGAAGACTAGATCCCCTACTTGGAATTCCAGGGGTCTTCGTCGCCAATCTTGCGTAACTCTTTTGTCGACTAAAGGCAGTTTCCATTTGTTGATGGATTAATTTCACATCCTCCGTCGTCCTTTGCACAAAACCTGTTGTCGACAATGTCTTTTCTCTCGTTTCATACCAATGCAATGGCGATCTACATCTTCTTCCGTAAAGAGCTTCATAAGGAGCCATTCCTATGGAAGCTTGATAACTGTTATTATAAGGGAATTCGATCAACGGTAGCTTTTTATCCCATCCTCCTTTGAAATCTAGCACACAGGCTCTTAGCATATCTTCCAAGGTTTGAATGGTCCTTTCAGATTGACCATCAGTGTGGGGTGAAAAGCTATAATAAAAGTCAACTTCATTCCCATAGCTTGGTGAACGCTCCTCCAAAAATTGGAAGTGAACTGGCCATCTCGATCAGAAATGATAGATTTCGGGACTCCATGGAATCTAACTATTTGGGCTACATATAATTCAGCTAGTCTTTCCACAGAACTACTAAGTTTAATGGGTAAGAAGTGAGCTGATTTTGTCAATCTATCGACAATTACCCATATAGCATTGTGTCCACTTGTAGTTCTGGGTAGCCCGATCACCAGATCCATAGTTATCTGGTCCCATTTCCATTCGAGAATTTTAATTTTTTGTAATTTGCCTACTGGTCGTTGATGCTCAGCCTTCACCTTTTGGCATGTAAGGCATTTGGCAACAAACTGTGTGACATCGTTCTTCATTCCATGCCACCAATAGTGCTCTTTCAAGTCTTGGTACATTTTAGTAGCTCCAGGATGAGCCACGTATAGTGCTTCGTGAGCTTCTTCTAATACTTGCTTCTTTAATTCTTCATCATTGGGGATGCAGATTCCGCCCTTATAATCGAGAATGCCATCTTTCAAGATGCTAAATTCTGTTTCTTTGTTCTCGAGAACCTCATTCCTAGCTTTAAGTAGCGATAGATCTACTTCTTGTCGCTCCTTTAAGTTTTCCAAGATAGCTGGTTGAAAGGACAAATGGGCTAATCTTCCAGTGATTAGCTCTATTCCCACTTCCATCAAGTCCTTCTGAAGAGGTCTTGGCATTAACTGTATCATTGGAAACGAAGACATTGTTCTACGACTAAGGGCATCAGCTACTCGGTTAGCCTTTCCCGAGTGATATAGAATTTCACAGTCGTAGTCTTCAACCAACTCTAGCCACCTTCGCTGTCTCATGTTAAGCTCCTTTTGTGTGAAGATATATTTTAGACTTTGATGATTTGTATATATCTTGCATTTAGCTCCATATAAATAATGACGTTAAATCTTCAATGCAAACATGACCGCTGCTAACTCCAAGTCATGTGTTGGATTGTTCCTTTCATGATCCTTTAGCTGTTAGGATGCGTACGCAATCACTTTTCCATTTTGCATAAGAACGGTTCCCAAGCCCGTCTTTGACGTATCACTATAAATCACATAGTTTCCTATGTTCGGATCTGGTATAGCCAGTACCGGGGTACTCGTGAGTCGTCTCTTTAACTCTTTGAAACTTTCCTCGCACTTCTTAGTTTATTCATACTTTGCTGCTTTCCTTGTAAGTGCAGAGAGTGGTGCTGCTAGTCAGGAAAATCCTTCCACAAAACGTCGATAGTAGCCTGCTAAACTGAGGAAACTTTTGATTTTGGTTACGCTTTTCGGTGTAGGCCACTTATTCACAGCTTCCACTTTGGTGGGATCAATGGATACTCCATCCCGTGTCACCACGTGTCCTAGGAAATGGACCTTCTCTAGCCAAAACTCATATTTTGAGAACTTGGTGTACAATTGATGCCTTCTCAATAATTGTAGTGCGATCCTCAGGTGTTCTGCATGTTCCTCTAGCGTTCTTGAGTATATCAGGATATCGTCAATAAAAACTATGACAAACTTGTCAAGGTAGTCCTTGAAAATCCAGTTCATAAGATCCATAAATGTTGCCGGGGCATTAGTCAGTCGAAATGGCATGACATAAAACTCATAATGCCCATACCGCGTTTGAAACGCCGTCTTTGGCATGTCCTCCTCTTTAACCCAAAGTTGATGATATCTAGAGCGTAGATCGATCTTCGAGAATACTGACTCTCCTTTCAGTTGATCAAATAGGTCATCAATCCTTGAAAGTGGATACTTATTCTTAATTGTGACTTTGTTTAGCTCTCGATAATCAACGTACATTCGTAACGTTCCATCTTTCTTCTTGATAAATAATACAAGTGCTCCCTATGGGGATGACTCGGCCAAATAAATCCTTTATCCAGCAACTCTTGTAGTTGCACCTACAGCTCTTTGAGCTCTCCTAGAGCCATATGATACGGTGCCTTCGATATCGGGGCTGTACCCGGTGTCAACTCAATCTCGAACGAGATCTCCTGTTCCGGTGGTAAACCTGGTAACTCATCTGGAAACACATCAACAAATTCTTTTACTATGGGGACCTTTTCTAGTCCTAACTGAGCCTCTTGTGGCTTGCTTACTAAGTTCACCAAATAGCTGGTGCATCCACTCTCCAACATCGTCTTTGCTTTTAACGCTGAAATTAGCACCTTTGGAGCCTTAGGAACCTTTCCTAAATACACAAACTTCTCACTTCCAGAAGGTCAGAACGTAACCTTGTGGTGTCTACAGTTAATCTTGGTTGTGTACTTTCCTAAGAAATCCATTCCTAGGATAACGTCATAATCTTGTATATCAATTATGATCAAATCAATATACAATTCCCTTCCACAAATGATGATGGGTACGTGACGTAACCAATAATCAGAATCTAACACCTCCCTAGAGGGAAGTGCAGTTTTAAAAGTCTGTTCTATTCTATCCCATTCATTTCCTAACTGTTTAGCAAAAATGAATGCGTTGCTCCAGAGTCAAATAAAACATAGGCATCAGTGTTGGCAACAGAAAACTGACCTATTACTACTGACGACATTCCAGCATCATCCTCCTTCTTCATATAAGCATAAATTCATCCACTGGGTTTCGGAGCTTCCAAGCATCCCTGACTGACACTAGGGCCTTCAATCTATGCTTGGACTATGTGAAGCTGAGTTCCCTGAGACCTTTGCTGATTCTGGTTATTCTGATTCTAGGGATTGGAGAAGCAGTTTTTGGCATAGTGCCCTTCTTTGCCATAGAGGAAGCACTTGTTGGTGCCAGCTTTACATTCTCCAGCATGTCTCTTTTTGCACTGATTGTAGAGAGGCTTATTGTTTCCTCCATCACCGATTCTTTTTTGAGGTTGTCCTTTTTGATTCTTTGGACTAATCGTGTTCCATTTCCTCTTATTGTTAGCATTGCGGTTGCGTCCAACTGGATGGCTCTGTGACTGCCCTTGACTTGAAATGCTTCCTTGCCCTTTTGCCTGTACCACTTGGCTCTGCTTAGCTAAAGCCTTCTCCTCCTTTAGAGTCTTGAAAATTCTTGCCCGCTCTTCCTTGTTATGGGCAAATCTAAATTCGGCTCTAGTAGCCCGTTCAATACAATCCTCTACATCCTTAGGGGCTTGCCCTCCACTATCGACTATAAGGGCAATGTCAGTTTGAAACATTATCATCAATCTTCTTATTCATTCCCAATCCACGGGTACCAATTCAGGACATAAGCGCGCCAATTGGTTAAACCTCTTTACAACATCTGCCACTGACATGTTACCTTGTTTAAAGTTATTGAATTCTTCTCGCTGGGCTGCCATTGTTTCCACATTGAAATAAGCCCTTCCAAAATCTTCCACAAAATCAGGCCACGTCATTTCATTTACATTCCTTCTACATTCTACTGATTCCCACCATCTCCTAGCATCCTTGGTGAGAGAAAATGAGGCACACAAGACTTTCTCACGGTTACTAAGCCCCATGAATTTCAAAACTCATTCTATACCAGTAAGCCAATCATCAGCTTCTAATGGATCCATAGATTCGTCAAATTTTGGGGCCTTCATCCATCGAAATCTTTCATAGAATTCGGTAGTAGATGCTACTGGAATAGCCTGGAACAACTGGAGTAGCTGGTTCGCTTGCTGAGGTGGTAGTACTGGGGGTGGCGAGTTCACACGTGCCTGTGGTTCGGGATTCTGATTCGCTAGCTGCGCTCTTAACTCTTGCATTTCTAACTCCTGAGCTCGGAGTTTCTGTTGTAACTCCGTAATCATGGCCATCAAATCCAGGTTCACAGGTTCTCCGGGTGTATCAACCATCGATAATAAAATAGGTTTACAAGCCTATCATACAATTTTGTTGTTACGTCAGTATATACTATTAACTTAATAGTATTTTAAAATGAACATTCTTCAATGATATAAATACATGCAAACATAAACGATAACATAACTTAATATCTCATTTCATACGTTTCATTTCATACATTTCAGTTCATGCATTTCATTTCATTAACCTTCATATATTTCATTTCAATAACCTTCATACATTTCATGAACCTCTTTCATTTCCTTTTTACATTCTTCGTAACATTACATGCATAACTAACATACATACTTACTTTCTTTCATACATAAACTATTCATATCATTATTGGGAGCAGTTATCACTTCTGGCTACATATACCCTATTGCCGTGAAGGATACCACTTGCTGGTCATACATATACAAAAGCAACAAGGCTCAAAACTATGATGATCACACATCTATATACATCTTAATACATACAAATCTTCATAGATCCATTTTCTTCTAATCCGAGTCTACTCCTGACACGTCACTATGTTCAGAATCCTCCTCTTCCTCTTCATTCGAATCGGTAGACTCGTCATCACTTGCAATTATGTGTTCGGGAATAACTTCAAGCTCTTCATCTTCATCATCCTCGTCCATATCTACTGGGGGATCTTCCAAGGGCGCAATCACATTCTATTCCGCATGCAATACCGCCATTAGAAAATCATGGACACTAAGGTAATTCCTTGGATACTACATTTGCTGCTGGACAGCATTCGAAAGATCTCTCCATATAAGGTCACAGATACGTCGTAAAGGTACCTCCGACGGAATCAATGGCATCATGGTTCGACGAAACCTCAAGATATAGTGATCTATTGGCTCACTAATGTATCTTCCCCAGATTGGTTCTATTCGTAGGTACAATCGATGTTTCCATTCTGTCCATAGCATCGGAATCACCTGGACATGCATAGCATCTGCTGGAGGTAAGGGTGCGAATTCAGCTTGAATCTATTGTCTGAAGCCTTGCTAATCCCCTGGTCGCTCATCAGGTCCAATCCTCAACCACCATGCTAAGGCTTCCCTCAACAACAATCCTGAGGCCAATAAAACCTAGAGATGTGGTGGCGTATGACAGGCATCGAAAATCACCTCAACTACGTGTAGCCATTCGGTTAGCACCATAGGCTGCCGACTCCTATAGTATCGTGGTGGCATCATGTCTTGAAAAGCTATACTTGCTCTTCGATCAGCCTCCATGTTACTCTCTCAATTGATCTAAATAACTTATAAGACTCACTTCCTATTATAGAAGTTGGGTCAAGGCTCAGTCCGTATCAAATAAGGCCTTAAAAATTCGAATAAAATCAAATCAGAAACAATATCTTATTAAATTCACGTGGAAATGCGTGATCTTTTTTTCGCGCATCGGCAGGCCGATTTGCCTAATTGGCAAGCCAAACTTGCCCCATCGGCAGGCCAAACTTGATGATCGACATGCCAAACTGTCAAAAAAATCTCAGCGAATCTTTCATTTTTCACCCAAGATTCTATAGGATAAAGTCTTAATTTTAATTCAAATAACCCAATGAGGAAGTTATCTAATTAAAACAAATTTATCTAGATAATCTCTAGGAAAGTAAATGAATTCCTAATAATTCTACAAGTTTATCTTGATTTAATTTATTTAAAATTAAATCAACCGATAAAAAGACAAGAATTATCCGATCATAATAGTTCAACAAGTTTATCTTGAATTAATTTTATCAAAAAATTAATTCAACCGATAAATAGACATGAATTATTTGATTCTTCTGAATTTCAACCAATCTAATAAATCGACATAAGTCACCAATTATTGGAAAAGCACGCCGTATCGTTATAGGATGTTGTGAGCTAGCAAAGGGGACCAAATAGACCTATATAGTTCAAGCTCTCGATAATTATGAAACCCAATATCCTAGATATACATTTCATAATTATTAACTCCATCGCTACTCTGCTAAAAGCTTTGAGCTGCACTCTTGAACTACATAGAATTGCGAAGCTCGTATAGCTAAGTCTCCACGACATATCATAATGTATCATATCCCCATAGGTTCATCCATAACTAGCATAAGGACAAGTTCTGTCTTACTTTCTTGATTATTTTTATCTTACATTCATTATCACACCATCGAAAGACTTACCATCCAAAGACAGTATACCATTTGGTTACACCTATGTATCCAAATGGTTGAACGCTCCAGTTTTTCAATTATAAGATAACGCATATAAGAGGATATCACTACTCTTAAAGAGGAGCTATGGATTCCATATCTATGAATAACAGGTCTACAATATCAAGAGTCATGCCTCTAACCTACCAGCATATATACCACTATTAAGATGTGGGTGTCACCCTTTCGTACATCAAAAGACACAAGTCAAGGCAACAGGTCCACTATTCATCTCAGGATTAAGATACAATACAAATGATTATCTAAAGTGAATCAATTTGTCGAGACAGAATTATTAATCCAAATCAATTCACTTTATGTCCTGATCCAACACACCATCACCTATGACAACGTGCCAATGTTTCTATTCATGGAGTCCACCTCCTATGGTCAAGACAAACCATCTCCCAATAGGGATATAGACATCATAGCAATCTTTACATGAATAAAGTGCCCAACTTTATTCCCTTGATTGTGGATCTTATGATTTAGACCATCAACCTAAGAATCGTGTCTTCCACATAATCTGTTCATCTTATGCCCAATTCTTAAAAGTTTAGACCGACAGTCTCAGACTATTGTTTGCTTAACATACATTCAACAAATATGAACATAAAGAGGACAAGATTTTGTATATAAACAATAAATAAATTCTTTATTAACAAAAATGTCTTTAAAAAGTTATTACATTTTTACTTCTTAGGGCATACATGTGTAATAATAACCCCATAGTGCGCCCCATGTGGATCGAGGGCATAACCCCACAATGCACCCAGTGCATGAACGAAAAATTTGTCAAGTGTTTGTGAGTTTTGGGAAATAAGCATTACCAAGTATCCTCCCAGGCCAAAATAAAATACAAAGTTTTATAGTCTTCCAAGTGTTGGGCTCTTCTTTTTGCCGTGGATGAGGCGCCCCACAAGTTGAAAGCGCGAGCAACCGTTACTGTGTACAACAATACGTTGGTGATGGTTTACAAAGCGATCAACCATGCTTGTTATGCAGCATTCACTATTCACCCAGCCGACCACAAGTCCCAAGAGTGTCATCACGCTTAACTAAAAGCTTCCAAATTGTTGGGTTCGATTCCTAATGGATATGTTAACCAAGTGATGGTTTGTGCACATCAAAGGCTGATTTCCCAATCGTATTTGTGTGATTGCACTCATTGGGACTTGAACATGCTTATTACACAGTGTTCACTGCTCAAACACGACAAGCATAGGTCCCTAACAGGCTTTTTAAAAGGAAGCCTAAAAATCTAAGTGCAACAAGTAGAAACCAATGCCCTAGATGAGTAGATCTCGAAAAGTTGTGTAAAAACAACACCTCATTCGCCCAAATTGGACACCCGAGTGAAAAGTTATACCCTCATGACCCGTTCGCCATGCTGCAAGGCCCCAAGGGCCCTTACTTGGGCCACCCCGAGCCCACACACACTTATTACGGCATGGCACAAGCCTAAGCATGGAACAAGCCCCCCCATTTTCCTAACACCCTTGACGAGGCCACCCGCTCACGCGTATGAACGTCATGTGGGGCTTTGCCCACCCTTGACGACGCCCTTAGCTCGCAAAGGAGGCCTGGCTGAGGCCCCCATGCGAGGATAAGCGTTTGGCCTTAGCATAAGCATGGCCTTCCTCATGTATGAGCTACACATCACCAACAACATAATACGACGAGTGCTGATTGACAATGGTAGCATGGCTGATATCCTATTCAAACAAGCTTTTGATAAAATAAAGATCAACAAAGCTACCTTGGTCCCGGTCCAGACCCCGCTGTATGGCTTCACGGGTGAATACGTCTGAGCGGTTGGGAAGGTTGGCCTCCCTGTGACCTTTGGAGAGGGTGTTGCCCGGGTAACACGTGTCGTCAACTTCCTGGTCGTCGACAAACCCTTCAAATATAACATCATAATCGGCCGACCAACATTGAATACACTAAAGGCCATAGTCTCCACATACCACCTAGCAATGAAATTCCCAACAGAGGATAGGGTTGGAGTAATCCGCTCATCTCAAGGAGACTCCCAGGCTTGCTATGCCAATGCTATCCGAGCAGCGTCCTAAAAAATTAAACGTCTGAACCATCCACATGGTTGATGAGATAGAACTTCCTACCAACCCATTGCCCAAGATGCTTACTGATCTTGACCCCTGACTTCCTGAGGAAAAGGTAAGGGCTACCTCGGTCGAGGACTTGGGGCCGTTCAACCTAGGGCCCCTGCGTCCTGAGCGTACTGTCCAACTCAGATTCTGGCTATGACTGGAGATCCAGGCCGACCTTGAAGGGCTCCTTACTAAGTACCGAGATGTGTTCGCGTGGTCTCATAAAGACATGCCCAATATCGATCCAAGAATCTGTCACCGGCTCAATGTCCAACCCGATCACAAACTGGTAATACAGAAGTGAAAAGCTTTCAATCTAGAAAGATACGCTGCTATGAATAAAGACGTCCAGAAGCTCCTGAAAGTAGGATTTATATGAGAAGTTAAATATCCAAAGTGGTTAGCCAATGTTGTCCTCATCAAGAAAGCAAACTTGAAGTGGTGTGTTTGCATAGACTACACCAACCTGAATAAGGCCTGCCCAAAGGACTAGATGAATTAATTTATCTGCTTCCTCCTTGGTAAATGTGGTCAGAGTGTCTTGCTAGCGAAAAATCTTGTTAACATGTTTGGACATGTTTATGAACTCGCCTTGTTTGACCAGCCGAGCTTCTCGGACGTATGCCCATGACCCACTCGACGTGTCCCTAGTGACAGGCCCTCCAAAGATCGTGTGAAGGATATTTGGGGGTTCTGAGGTGTTCCCGTCATCGTTACGTGAGCGGTTTGGCGCGTCTCAGCCTGGCAGTTCGTTTCTTCTAGAGGTAGAGCCTGGAGTTATGACTCACTCAACAAATTCCCTCAAGTGTCCCTCCTAGACCAATCTTCCAATTTGGTCCTTTAGCTGAATACATTTGTGGGTATTGTGTCCCATATCTTTGTGGAATTCGTAGCATCTAGTTTGATCCCGCTTTGCCTTGCTGCCCTTGAGCTTGGGCAGTAGTACCAATAGGTTTCTGCTGCTCACTTAGGCGACCACTTTGTCGATGGTTGCCACTAGTGGTGTGTAGCTTTGAAACTTGCCGGTCAATGTCTTTGGCTTCTCAAGTTTCTTTTCTTTCTTTTGCTTCTTACTCTGCTTAGCATTCGAATGCTCTGGCGCCTTCTTTTGCTTCTTCTCTTTCTTTGTCCCATTGGGGTCGGCCTCCTCGTTGTGGCTCTTCATGTACTCTGCCGCATCGGCATACCTCTACGCATAGCTAAGCATCTGTGAAAATGTGTTCAGTTGCTCAAAGGCTAAAGACCAAAGCGAGTTTTTCGTCTTGGAGACCCCTTACAAAAATGTGCTTGAGGGTCTCATCTTTGATGTGTTTAACCTCAAGAGCTGCTTGGGTAAACCGGTTTATGTAGTCTCAGATGTTATCGTCTCCTTACTTTTTGGCATATAGGTAAGTGATCTCCTTTCTCCTCGTCTTTGTCATGGAGAAGGCTATCGAGAAAGCATTAGCGAGCTATCGAAAGGAAGTGATGGAGGTTGGCTCGAGTCGTCAAAACCATTGCCGAGTTGGTCTGGTAAGTGTCAGTGAAAAGGCCTTGCACATTGTGGCGTCACTAGCATTCTGAAGGAGCATGTGTCCTCAGAATAGCTCAACATGCTCGCCTGTATCTACGGTCCCATCATAGGCCTTGATTTATGGGACCTTGAATTTGGGTGGTATAGGGGCTTACATTATCGCGTTTGGGAACGGCAGGTCCAAGGCACCCACATCATCCAAGCCAAAACAATTGTTGTGAATCTCAACAATTTGGCATTGTAGCTCCTAGAACTGGCGAATCCTCAGGCAGTTTGACCCTATAGGGTGCTCCACCCTCCACGCGGTCACCTGCCCTGGGTTGGCGACCTTGGTGCACTTCTCCTCAATGTCCTAGCTGGTCAAACACGGACGATCAAGAACCTTGTGGTGACGGAACCCATGCTCCTTGAGGGCCAAGTTGACCTTCCTGGATGAGTCTATCATTGGCCAAGATGCCATGTGTGGAACCTCTCGAGCACTCTGACTCAGCTTCATTGGGGTCGATAACATCCCATCCTGCCTAACCTCCAGCCTGGTCAGCTAGGGCTGGAGGTAGGAGGCCAGGTGTAGCCTGACATTGAGCCTATTGTGCGAGCTACTGTGTGAGAATCCAAACTGCGTTTGTGAGTTCATGGATTGGGTCTTGAACGACTAGGTCCTTTTCTTGTTCGGCCCTTGCCATGCTCCCTTGCCCCTGGATCGAGACCTTGTGGCCCGGGTTTGGCCTCTAGGGCTAACTGGGTTTTGGTGCTAGTTTTATGCGTCTCTCGACCCCTCCTATTGGGTAGCATTGTCTCAGGCATTCCCTCGAGTCACCATCTCAATCTTCAGACTCGTTGTGGCTGGTGTTTTAAGTGAAGGCGTAGGCACCCTCCTTCTAGTGCCAAAATGTTGTTGCTTACTGAGGTCTGACATCGAATCAACACCACGTGCGATGGTGCACGGTACTCAGCTCTTCCCTGATCCTCTCTGCCTGATTGGGTAAGCTTGCAACAAGAGGAGGGACGCTTCAGAGGCAAGGAAAAGACTAGTCAATCAACAGACAAGGGCTCTCTGATGCTCAAGGTAAGAGTTGCTCGGCAGAGGACGGGAGCTTGTTAGGTGGGAAGGAGCATGCATGCCTTGGATGCAATAAATGCGTCTTATTTATAGGCTACCACTTGGACTGGGTGTTAAGTGGGTTTTGCCCACAGCCTGAGTGTCACATCAAGGAGTGTCGGTGGTAAGTGATAAGTGTTACGTCCCTCCGCTAATGGATTAGCCTCCATCAGACAGTGAGTTATTTGTCATATGTTGGCCTATGATGGCAAGTAACAGTCCACTTTTAAGTGAGAGTAATCCGACTCGAGCTGGTACTTAATTCAAGGAGGCAACCTACTGAGGTGCAGCCCTGGTAGCCCTGAGAAGATCCCCGATGTGGTATCCAAGGTCATTGGGATCAGTAGTATCCTCCTAGTAACTTTGTCGAGCTATTTGGCCGACCACTTGGAGTACAGCTCCTCGGCGATGGCCGAGCTCACCCTCAACATTTCTTATTATATCTTAATTCTTGAGGTCCAATAATTCTCTAATGAATAATTAATTCATAATCTTATTATGAACATGTGCTCTACTATTCAAACCTCGATTCATCACTCAAGAGAACTATTTTTCTAACTTCCATAAGAAGGAATGGATTCCTTATCTATATAATATTATTCCTAGTTATTTATTCCATTATGTTTCTAAGATGCTAAGTTATGATCTATATTTAGAAAAATCTTACCATACAAGTCAAAAAACATAATGTTATAAACATGAGTCTAATAAATACTCAAGATTAAGACTGTCATATATATGATCATCACAGTGATAAATTTGAATGCTCTATTTGTAACCGACAATTATTAGAGATTCGTAATTTATCTGTTTCAGTCCTATATAATCCCACTATATAAAGTACCTCTAATATAATGTCTCTACATTAATAGCCTAGATAAGACTATTTCATTCTAAATGAGATTGGACCGTACTTATAATATTAAATTAAAGATCTTAAACTTTAATTAATTATTACAGACTATTTAGATTATTATCTATAAATTTTATCCCTAAACATATAATATTTATATGCTAAATTTATAGCCATATAAATAATCCTGGAATTTTCTTGATATTTATAAAAGTATTCATAATACATATAAGCAGCCAAAATAATTATAATGTCACTCTATTTATTTATTAACAATATGTACAATGTCATAGCTTATAGGGTACCAACCTCAATAATCTCCTTCTTATCTTGAAGCAGGTGAGAAATGTCATTAAGACCTAAGCCTTCCATATGTCCCTCGAAGCTCTTTGCAGTAACATCTTGGTGAAAGGGTCAGCAAAGTTGTTTTCAGACGCTATCTTTACGGCTTCCACATTGCCTGATGCACTATCTCCCTGATCAAATGATATTTTTGCTCTATATGCTTTCCTCTTTTGTGGCTTCTCGATTCTTTTGAATTTTTCACTACACCACTATTATCACAATATAGTATGAGTGGTTTATCCATGTCTAGAATGACTTCTAAATCATTTAATGACTTACGAAGCCAAACAGCTTCTTTAGCTACTTCACAGTAGCCATATATTCAGCTTCTATAATCGTATCAACAATACAAGATTGTTTAATGCTTCTCCAAACTATGGTGCCACCACCAAGACTAAACACTGTACCCAAATGTAGATTTACGTGTGTCTTTGTTTGATAAAAAATCAAAATCAGTGTATCTAGTAGAAATCAAATTCTCACTAGTATATACTAACATATAGTTTCTCGTTCTCCTGAGACACTTGAGAATGTGTTTAACTACCACCCAATGATCTAATCCCAGGTTGGATTGATACCAACTATCTATACCCACTGCATAGCAAATGTCGGCCTTATACACAATATGGCATACATTAAACTTCCCACCGCAGATGCATAGGGTACCCATCTCATGTTTTCTTCCTCTCGAGGTGTCTTAGGACACTGCTCTTTCAAAAGATAAACTCCATGATGTGTAGATAAGTTACCTTTCTTAAAGTTTGGTATCAAAAATCTGATTAGCACCTTATTGATGTACAATGCCTAAGATAGTGCCAATAGTTTGTTTTTGCGATCTGTTATGAGTGTGATTCCAAGAACATTACTTGCCTCTCCTATATCTTTCATTTGGAATTGGTTGGCAAGCTATTTCTTTACATTAGATAATATCCTTACATCATTCCCAATAAGTAGGATATCAACTACATAAAGAACTAAGGAGACCACCTTCTTATCCTTGATGTACATATATACACAAGGTTCATCAACATTTTGATCGAAACTATAAGAGTTGATCGCCTCATCAAATCTTAAGTTCCATGATCTTGAAGCTTGCTTAAGTCCATAGATGGACGTTTGCAACTTACAAATTTTTTACTCTTGACCTTTGACCATAAACTCTTCTAGTTGCATCATATAGATGCTTTCCTCAAGATAACAATTCAAAAAGGCAGTCTTAATATCCATTTGCCATATCTCGTAATCAAAACATGTAGCAATAGATAGAAAAATTTGAATGGATTTAAGCATAGCTATGGGCAAGAAAGTTTCTTCATAATCATCTCCCTCCTTTTGGGTATAACCCTTTGCCACAAGCCTAGTCTTGAAAGCCTCAACTTTGCCATCCACTCTTTTTTTCTTCTTATAGATCTATTTGCACCTTATGGGTTTTATCCCTTTAGGTAGATCTATAAGTTCTCAGATTGAGTTGGAGTACATGGACTCCATTTCAAGGTCATAGCCTTCAGCTATTTCTCCTTCTTAGAATCTTTCATTGCATGATGATATATCAATGGATCATCCTCACAATTATCAAAGATAGGAACATATGTTTCTCCAATTTCCTTATAGTGAGCAAGCGGTCTCACAACTCTCTCACTATGTTGAGGTGTTATGACATCTTGATATGGAGATTTGGTCTCCTCATCTTGTTCTTCAACAATGGTTGTCGATTGGGGTTTGATCTAATCAGAAAGTAACTCTTTAAGTACAAATTTGCTACGAGATTTATAGCTTGTCATATAATCATTCTTGAGAAAAGTGGCATTTGTCGGCACAAATACCTTCTTTTGTTGTGGACTATAAAACAAACTTCCCCTTGTCCCCTCTGGGTATCCTACAAATAAGCATACTTTAAAACGTAGTTCCAGCTTCCCAGTCTTTCCTTTCAATACATGTGTTGGACACCCCCATATATGGATATGTCACATACGAGGTTTACGACCATTCCATAACTCTAAGGGTTTTTTGGAATAAACTTAGAGGGAATCACGTTTACAAGATATGCTGCAGTTTGTAGCGCATATCTCTAGAATGAAGTGGGTGATGATGAATAGCTAAGCATATATCTCATCATATCAAGCAACATCCAATTTCTTCTCTTGGCAACACCATCTTGTTGTGGTGTGAGTTATGATAAAATACCATGTTCTATAAAATAATCCTTAAACTCAGTATCAAGGTATTCCCTTCGTCAATCAGATTAAAGAGTCTTCATTGACTTTTCTAATTGCTTTTCAGCTTCCGCTTGGAATTCTTTGAACTTTCTAAAAGTTTTAGATTTCTTTTGCGTTAGGTATATGCATCCATACCTCGAGTAATCATCAATAAATGTGATAAAGTATTTGTAATCATCATGTGCTTATACATTCAATGGAGTACAGACATCTGAATGTATTAGCTCAAATGGTTCCTTGGCCCTTTTGCCTTTTGTAGAGAAAGGCCTTTGGTCATTTTTCCTTCAAGACAAGATTCACAAACTAGTAAAGAACTAACTTTTAATTCTCTTAAAGGACCATCTGTTACTAGCATGTTAATCCTATCAAGGTTAATATGACCTAATCTAAGGTGCCATAGGTATGTTTTATCATCAGAAGAAACATTTTGCCTTTTGAATTTTGGTTGTTCAACTTTAAACATTTTGATATTGAGCATTGATTTTTTGTTGGGCCCTAAAGTTTAAAGCCCATTTTTCAGATGTGCAAAACAAATATCCAAACCATTTTTAAAAATATTAACATAACATTAAAGAAATATTAAACATCTATTCAAGCAACCTAAAAATAGAAATCAAATTTCTATGAAAACTAGGAATGTAATAAACATTATCCAACATTAAAAACCTATTGCCAAAATAAAGTTTTATAACTTCCACTACTCTTACTGAAACAATTGCTCCTATTCCCACTCTAATCGTTTGCTCCTTGTCGACAAGCTTCTTTGAAGAATTAAGCATCTGCAAAGAAGAACAGACATGATTAGTTGTCCCTGAATCAACTATCCAAGGTGAAGTATCATCTTCAACTAAACAAGCTTCTAAAACGAGTAAATCTAATTTACCGATGTTCTTATTTTCTTTGAGCTCTTAAAGATACTTCCTATAAGTTCTCTTCTAGTGCCCAACTGCACCATAGTGGAAACATTTGCCTTTGGGCTTCTTTTCCTTTGAGCTCTTTTTGTTGTTGTTGCTTTTGTTCCTCTTAGGTTTTCCTCCATTCTTAGACTTATCACTTCCTTCAGTTTTCTTCTTCCTCTTTTTGTTCTTACTAATAGAAGAGGAAGGCTGAGCTTTTGCAAGATTTGGCTCACCTTCTTTGGTCTTTTTTTTTCAAAATAGGCTTGAAGGTTTGTAGCTCATTAAGCAACTCGGTCATGTAACATTTCAGTTTGTTCATGAAATATTTCCTCCTAAACGAAAGGAACATAGGGGAGAGGGTTTCCAAAATCATCCCCATCTATGTGACTTCATCTATCACTCCTCGTCCCCATGGACATAGTTAACGATGCTAAGTAAATGTTTTTTGACCAAGACCTTTGCCTTCATTTTGGCATTCATTATAGCTGTAACACCTATTTTGGCATTCATTCAAAATAGGCTTGAAGGTTTGTAGCTCATTAAGCAACTCGGTCATGCAACATTTCAGCTTGTTCATGAAATATTTCCTCCTAAACTAAAGGAACATAGGGGAGAGGGTTTCCAAAATCATCCCCATCTGTGTGACTTCATCTATCACACCTCGTCCCCATGGACATAGTTAACGATGCTAAGGAAATGTTTTTTGACCGAGACCTTTGCCTTCATTTTGGCATTCATTATAGCTGTAACGGTTTCATTACGTGCCTTTTCAAAAGGTTTGCCAAGCATGTCTTGTAGATACTACGTTATCTTATAAGCAGTCTCCATGCTTCGTGCTTCGTCCTGAGCACGTCAAACATGCCAACCAAAAGGAAGTAGTGGGCCTTGTTATTTACCTTGATTCAACAATCATATGCTTCTCGCATATTACGAAAGGCATTGGCAACAGGTAGTGGAGGACATTCCTTCGCCAGGACATCATGTTACTCTTTCACTTGACAAAATTATCTCTTGTTAATTTTTCATTTGAGAAAATAACGACGCTTGGATTAGACATTGTTGCTGTAATAAATAAATAAATGATATAAATTAAATAGTTGCATAAACATCATTAATATATGTTTTGGAATAGTAAACATGATGCATGATACGTATAGAAAAACGCATAAAATATTTTACTAATTCCATGATTATTCAATTTTAATAAATAAAGTGGTGCTATAGGGTAGGTCAATTATTTATAAATTGCATTAAGACATTCTCAATTGATAAATACATTCAAAATATCTCATATTTTCTATATTTATTAATCACTATTTATTTTTGGTCAATATACAAGTTAACAAATTAATTTTATCTTTATGAGAATAGCCTACTACTTCAAATTTCAATAACTTAACTCAAAATTGCCACTGTAGGGTAGGTCAATTTTGAAATATATTATAAAATCCTATCTCTTAGAAGCCAACTTTGTTATTGATTTAAATAGATACCCTCCGTAGGGAGGACGAAATCAAAGCGTCACAAGATACCACATAAATCTTACGGTGTTGTGCTAATAATGGAGACCATAGGTTATATTGTCATATTACCTTCTCCCACTCATTATTTTAAAATGATGTCTTTTATTTTATAAAAAATCCAATGTTTCATAATTCTAGTAAATGAAACTAATTTTTAATTACTAGGTATTATTTTGTGTTAATATAATCCCATCTTATTTACACTTAAATAAATTACCAGATTTTCTAAAAAATCTAAATTATCTAAGCTACCCAACTTTAAACAATTTAAAATTAGATGACTTAGAATTAATGTGAATTTTTATCAAGTTTTAACTATTAAAACTAAAATTACATTAGTTGGTTGATTAATAAAATAAATTTAAAATTCTATAAAATCAACCCAATTAATTTTAATCTAACTAAATTAATTTCATCACATATTAAATCATTTTACAAACAACTTTAAAAAATGAAATAATATGTAAGTGTATGCATGTCATATTACAATAACTATAAGTGGGCACTTTCTTAGATGACATGTTATAATGCATGAACATGTGATCATAATCATCACACAAAATAATAACATAAAAATAAATAATGGATTTTTGACCGGTTATTTTCGATAATTAAATTACATCCCATAAAAAATGAGATAAAAAAATTACAAAGGTCTTCTTGTAATTACATAATTCCCAACTCCATTATTATAGCCTTCAACAGGTGGTTTATAGCGTGAAAAACAAGGGTTTACTGTTTAAATTTGATAGGGTCAAATTCTTAATTGGGCCAGCAGTCCATTAGGTTACTCAAGGTAACCCAATGGACTTCATCTTCTTTAAAAAATTCTAACGTGTACAGCTTCATGTGCACTTGTCTCTGCACAGACCCATGGCCATTGGTACCATGCTGACAGCCCTCGCCTTCCGGCAGAATGCTGCTGCCACACCGGTCGAGCATCGCCCAACAAAGAGCTTCACGGTGTCGGTGAGAAAAACACACAATGATTCACCGTGCTACTCAACGGTAGTATAGCAATTGAGGCCAGCACGCCATCGATGGACCTTGATGTCGTGCTTCTATCATACCCATAGGCACACACCCTTGAACCCTGCATCGTCGAGCAAGGAGGCCGAGCGAGGTATTGCTGCGTTGAGGCAGCCAAGAACTGCACTTGCTGCTGCATTCATAGCCTAGCCTTTTAGTGCTCAAGGCTGAACTATGAGGCTTAAGGCGGAGCACTACTGGGCTCGATTTTTGGCCTATGGCCAAGCTTCGGTGGAGCTCAAGGCCAAGCCCCAACAGCTGAGCGAGGAGACTCAAGGCCAAGCACCGTCGCGCTCAAGGTTGAGTCTCCTCTGAGGCCTCATCGGAGTCCAACTCTGGTTGGTATGTGCTTCATGTGCAGTTGGTGGTTGATGCACGATAATGGAGAGAGAAAAATAATTGCAGGTGAGTTTGCAGTTTAACAACTGTTTTTTCATGTTGCTGTACATGGTGCTTCATGCGAGATGATATAGTTCTAGTGAATGGTATGTTGTTTGTTCCATGTGCATGTGAAGTGTAATAAATAATTAAATTTTTTTATCAAGTCATTCACGTGCATTACTTAATTCACAGCAATGTAAATTTGAATCTTTTAAAGCCAACGTTCAGGTAATTACAAAGAGGAAAAAGAAAAGAAAAAAATAATAATAATAAATTACAAAAAACCTACGCCCTTTTATGGTTTACACAAATTTAATCTAATCAAAATGAAAATAAAAATACCAATCCAAATAGACCATATATTTAATGACCAAAAATCCATTCAAAAAGTATAATCATTCATCACATGAATCAAAAAATTTCAACAATACAAAATGCCCACAAACATACATCAAGAACACGATATTATCAAAATAAAATCATGTTAATTAAAATTATATATGCTATAACCTGCTCTGATGCTATTTGTTAGAATTGAATATGAAACGCAGCGGAAAGAATAGATCATTGACAAACAAAAATTCTCTTTGTTCATTGGGAATAGTTATATAATTTTAATTAAAAAAGAAACCTCAAAGAATTTGTTTCAAACCTTTTGATGACCTATCAAGGTATCCTAGCTTTTCTCTCTGATACCACGGTCTTCTAAACCAAGCCTCCATACTAATAAAAATACGAGTAGGCGTCAAATTGCAAGACTAAATTAATCTCATACTTTTCTATATTTGCTATATGCTCGATGCATGAGATAACAGACCTTTTTTTTTAAGAGAAATAACCCTTAGTTTTTCTCTGTGGATACTTTGTAAAAAATATTACCTACTAAAAAGATTTAAGATAACTGTTATCTCATTTCTTTTTATATCTGAGCAATTAGTTATTAGTTTAATTGATTTTAAATTATTTTAAATTTTAAAAAACCACCCACTAAACTCTTTGGTGGGTGAATTACATACCCACACTATCAGATATATGGTGGAGGTGCTTGAAAGTACCTCCAAGTTTCTTCCCCCACACCCCCCCACCCCCCCTCTTTTTTTGAAAAACACATTATTTATACGTGTAAATGTAATATGTATATCATACATGCATATACATTCAAAAAATCAAAAGAACCACGTATGTGATTCATTCATATATATATATATATATATATATAAATCTTATATATATATTTAAATTAAAAAATAAATAATATTTATTTAAAAATTAATTTTAAATTAACTAATTAATTATTTAATTTTGTGACTATGTTACAAAAGACAAAATGTGGTCCCACCACACATTTGTCACACAAAATTAAAATTATATTTAAATAATCTTATTATTTAAATATTATCAATTAATTAATTTAAAACATATTTAATTAATCTCGTTAGTTAAATATAACCAATTAACTAATTAACTAATACTCAGTTAAATGTAACAACATTTATCACATTATATTATGTGTCGTAGAGAACATTTTTCTATGTCATATTAATATCTCAAGTGTAAAATAATTAATTCAAAATTCAATAATTCTAAATTTAATATGTATAATTAATTCTTATGTATTAAATCCAAAGCAATGTTATAGAGGTGGCATTGGAGACCAATAGACCTATAACCCAAGCTCCAATAAATTTGATAATTAATTAAACTCTTCAATTAATGTGTCAAATTTATTAGTTTTAGTGTTACTCCACTAAAAACCTGAGAATGAAATATTGAGATTATAGTAAAAATTACTCAAAGAAAATTAGTGAGTAGTCTATTAATAGAGTCATTACATATAAGTTAGTCCTCCATAAATAATATACAATAAGAGTTAGGTTCAATTTCCATTCAATCTCTTATTATATCATTATTCTTGAGTTCTAATAATTGTTCAATGAATAGTTAATGTTTTATTAGAGCTAGAAGTTTTAAGTCTTTTAGAGTTATTATCATTCATCTCAGCATTAAGCTGTAAGTCCATCTTCAGTTTGATAAAATATAAATTATTTTGCATCCATCTAAAATAGATAAAAGATCTGTTTTTGCGGATCACCACTTTATTATTAAAAGAAACCAAAATGGAGTCTTTAAATAAATAGGTTACAAAAATTAAATTCCTTTTAAATTTAGGAACATAAAAATAATCTCGCAAAATTAAATTTCTATAATTATCAAAATAAAGATGAACCTTTCTCACTACTTCTGCTAAGACCAAGGATCCATCGCCTATCCGAAGCATGAAGTCTTCATGTAGCAAACTTCTCGTTTCTTTGAACCCTTGTAGAGAAACACAAACATGATTAGTTGCATTGGAATCTATGACCTAAATGTCTCTGGATTCCTCAACCAAACAATTTTCTAAATATAGAAGATCACACCTACCTCCTTTGAAAAGGAAGTCCTTGCAATGCTTCTTGATGTGCCCGACCTTCCCACAGAAGAAGCACTTAAGCTTCTTTGGGTTCTTCTTCTTCTTCTTCTTGCTCTTGTTGTTAGCAGGAATAGAAGACTTCCCATTCTTGGCCCGTTGTTTCTTTCCATTCCCAAAATTGGGATTGGTACCAAAAGCAGCTGCCAAATTGGCCTTGCCACCACCAGGAGACTCACTGATTAGCAGTTTGAACTCCTATAACTATTTGATTAATTCTGTTAAAGTCATATCCTGCCTATTGCTCAAATTAAAAATAGCTCTAAATGGAATAAATTCCTTTGATAGAGTCTCAAAGACCATAGTCATCTAAGTTTTAGCATCGATGTCTGCTCCATTGGTTTATGCCTCAATGAAGTAACCCATGACCAACATCATGTGCTCCTTTATAAATGTCTCTGGTCTCTGATTACAGTTTAAGAGTTTCTGAAGAGCCCCTTGCATCTTTGTTAGGGCCTGGCCTCCAAATATATCTTTTAGATTATTGAAGATCTGCTTAGTAGTCTCATAATCCTCATGTTGAGCCTGCAGCACGTTATTCATGTTGGCCATAACATAGCAGCAGGCCTGATCGTTTGTATCTTTCCAACGATCATGTGCTTGGAATTGATTGATGGTGGAGTCTCCCGTAAGCTCAGGAGGACAAGGGGTTGTTAGCACAAATTTTAGTTTCTCAAAGGAAAGGACGATATCCAGGTTTCATTTTTAATCATTATAATTCTCTCCGGTTAATTGGTTTTTGTCAAGTATCGAAGATAAAGCATTTTTTGACATTTTTAATCTATAATAAAGAATCATATACCAAACATAAGCAAAGATAGGATAATAATTTAGTAAGATAATGCAATCATGTAAAAACACAAAAATGTATTTATGTGTTAAAACCTTGAAAATATCACAACCTTACAAAGATAATTCTCAACTCAAAATTTAACAAGCTCCTATGGGAGTCATGCCAAATTCAATCAAGAACACGGATCCCCTCCTGATTAATATATGCCATCCAAGACCTTTATGATCTAGCATATATTAATAATCATTTATTTGGCCATTAATTTAATTAATAGAGCTCCTAGGGGAGGTTAATAATAAATTAACATGAGTGTATAACCATCGTTTCAATATTTTATCCATGATTTACAATCACCACCTGGGGGTGTGCAGCCATAAGTCATGCTAAAATACCTTATCCTCTCGGAGATCTAACCTGGTACATGATGAAGTCCCTTCCTAGGTCAGAACCACCATGTTCTTCCTATGGACCAATGATGGAGGCCTTAGGTCCTCTCTTCGAAAACCTTCTCCAACTCAATCTTTTGAAAACAAGATTTTATTTTAAATGACATGCATGAACAATTTTAATATGAGCGGCACTCCCTATTCTATATGACATATTATCAATATACATGGAAAATCATATTATAATGTAGACAAGCAAAGCAATCAAGCAAAGCTACAGGCAAAATAATAATAAATATCCGTAATATTATGGTTTCACCCTAGAGAATAGAAAACAAAGATTACAAGAGAATAATCAAAACATTTTTTTGATTCTTCATCCTTGAATCCTCAAGCTATATCCTTCTTCATGTAATGCCCATCTTCAAGTCTTCAATCCCATATGAATCGAATACTTCAAATTTTCAGTCATATCCAAATTTAATGTTTCTCAAAATTGTTCCAAAAATAAAATTAAAATTGTATTGAAAACTATACCTTTTAAAAAAATTTCTAGCTTTTTGCTGGCAAGCCGATCATACAGATCAGCCTACCGGTCATGACCCTCTAGCCTGCTAATCTTTTCAGGTCGGCCTGTCGGTCATGATAGTTTGGCCTGCCGCTAGAGCTACCTGATTTCTGCTTAGTTGACAGCCTGCCAAACCTCATGTCTGGCCTACTGATCTGCAACCATCGGCCTGTCAGACCAGAGGGTTCAACATGCCTACCAAGCAGAAACCACCCTTTTCAGAAAATATAGTTTCTAATGCAATTTATAAATTTTATTTTCAACAATTCAAAAACATAAAATTAGAGACACCGAAAATACCTAGGAGTGCCATTATCCATCTTCTAGATTCGCCTTCTAGATTCGTCTTCTCCGAATGATTATTTAATTACAAAATTCTTACTAATTTAAAATTAAATAATGATTCCTAGACGGAGATGATAATCTGCATCTAATTACATGAAAAACCTAAATATACATTCTAACATCTAAGGAACCATAACGGGTATAAATTAATTAATTAATAAATAATTAAATAATAATTTAATAAACCATAATTAATTAATAAACATTCACCATATAAGCCATGACAACATAAAAACATATAGAAACCCCAAAATGCCAACTCTCTGTAAAATTAAATTCAAGTATAGGAGAGATCAAGATAACATAATTTACACATATTGCATAATCACAAACTCGTAAATTTATGTAAAAACCATGGTTTGATACCAATTGTTAGAAAAATAGTACGCAGCAGAATTTTAAAATTTTTATATCAAAGTATTTTTCAAAACACAAGTTTGACATGCTATATGCATAAATTAACCAGATTTTACTAACCTTGTAAATGCCGAAAATCTTCCTCAATGAGTGAAGAGAAGTAACATTGCAGAAAGACCTCAACCAACTAGCCTTCATTGTTATTCTCTATCCATGATCGGAGTGAGTGTGGGCTCATAGGTACTACTCTTCCACCAGGTAACTCTCCTTCCAACCAATTGAGAAAACCCAAAGCTAGTGTTCATGATTTGTGGACAAGAGCTCTCAGGGAGTTTTTAGAATCTCACCAGCAGAGTTTTACTCTTAATCTCTCAATTGATCTAAATAACTTATGAGACTTACTCCCTATTTATAGAGGTTGGGTCTAGGGTCAATCCTTATCAAATAAGGCCTCAAAAATTTGAATCAAAATCAAATCAGAAACAATATCTAATAAAATTCGTGTGGAAATGCGTAATCTTTTTATCACCAGTCGGTAGGCCAAACAAAGAGATTGGCCTGCCGAACCTACTCCATCGATAGGCCAAACTTAAAGATCGGCCTACCAAACCTCCAATAAAAGATCTCTGTGAATCTCTATTTTCCACTCAAGATTCTTGGGATAGAGCCTCAGTTTTAATTCAAATAACCTAAAAGAGAAGTTATCTGATTAAATAGTCATATCTAGATAATCTCTAGGAAAATAAATATTCTTGATAATTCAACAAGTTTATCTTGAATTAATTCAAAATTAATCCAATCGACAAATAGACATGAATTATCTAATCTCGATAATTTAACAAGTTTATCTTGAATATCACAAAATTAATTCAACTGATAAACAGACATGAATTATTTGATTTTATCGAGTCTCAACCAATCTGATAAATTTGACATAAGTCACCAATTATTAAAAAAATACGTTGTATCGTTACAGGATTTTTGTGAGCTAGCAAAGAGGACCAAATGGACCTATATAGTTCAAGCTCTCGATAATTATAAAACCCAATATCCTAGATATACATTTCATAATTATCAACTCCAATACTACTCCATTAAAGGCTTGGAGCTGCACTCTCGAACTATATAGAATTATGAAGCCCGTATAGCTAAGTCTCTATGCCATATAATAGTATATCGTATCCACATAGGATTATCCATAATCGGCTTAAGGACAAGTTCTGCCTTACCTTCCTGATTAGTTTTATCTTACGTTCCATTATCTCACCATAGAAAAACTTATCATCCAAAGACAGTATACCATTTAGTTACACCTATGTATCAAAATGGTTAAGCACGCCAGTTTTTCAATTACAGGATAACGCATATAAGAGGATATCACTACTCCTAAAGAGGAGCTATAGATTACATATCTATGAATAGCAAGTCTACGTTATCAAGAGTCATGCCTCCAATGCACCAACATGCGTTCCACTATTAAAATGTGGGTGTCACCCTTTGGTACATCCAAAAACATAAGTCAACACAACGCGTCCACTATGCATCTTAGGATTAAGATACAATACAAATGATTTTCAAAAGTCAATCGATTTGTTAAGACAGAATTATTAGTCCAAATCAATTCACTTTATGTCCCAATCCAACACATCGTCACCTATGACAATGTGCCAATGTTTCTATTCGCGGAGTCCACCTCCGATGGTCAAGACATACCATCTCCCAATAGGGATATAGATAGCATAACAATCTTTGCATGAATAAGCGCCTAACTTTATTCCCTTGATTGCAAATTTTATGCTTTAGACCGTCACCTTAAGAATCATGTCTTTCGCATAATCTATCCATCATATGCCCAATTCTTGAAGGTTTAAAGCGACAGTATCAGACTTTTATTTGCTTAACATACATTCAACAAATATGAACATAAAGAGGAAAAAATTTGGTATATTCATAATAAATAAATTCTTTATTGATAAAAATGTCTCTAAAAACATATTACATTTTTACTCCTCATGGCAATAGCATACACGTCTAACAAGAGACAAGAGATAGAGAAAGTGTGAGCTGAGAGTGATTAAGGGAAGTAGAGGGAGAGAAGGAAATAAATAGAGTGATGAGAGGTAGTTTTGCATAACAAAACTGTGTCCCAATACACAGTTTTGAAATAGGGACATATCGGGTTTTCAGCAAATTATTTTATTTCAAAATTTAAAATAACAAATAAAAATAATTAAAATAACTAGAAATATCGTAAAATAGCAAACTTAAGTTAAAAAATACATCATGGCACACTAATCTACCATCTTATACACTAAAAACCACTTAATTAATTTCAAGGCATTACAACTGTCCACCCCTAAAAGAAATTTTGCCCTCGAAATTACAAATCAACTCAAAAACAAAACAAATGCAGATATAACTCTCGCATAGTGGATTCTAATTCCTAGGTGGCTTCATCAACCCCGTGATGCTGCCATACGACTTTTACTAATGGTATGTCACGATGACGTAAGTTGATCATTTTTTGAACGATAATTTGAATCGGCACCTCCTCGTATGTTGTGTCTTCTTGGATTTGCACATCATGGAATGAGACTTTCTTGTTTTGGTCAGGTGGACACTTACAAAGCATCAACATGTGAAACACATCGTGAACATGAGAGAGCTTGGGAGGAAGATTGAGTCGATAAGCGACCACAACAACACGTTGAGTAAGCTCAAACGGCCCAATGTTCCTCGGTGTGAGTTTCCCACTTACACCGAATTGTGATATACCCTTGCATGGTGAAACTTTAAAGAGAAAAAAATCTCCTACTTCATGTTTTAGGGGTCGACGCCTTCTATCCGTGCAGCTTTTTTGCCTACTCTGAGCTACTCTCAATCGATTTCATATCACGGTGACTTTCTCATTGCTGTCGTAAATCCAATCTGGCCCAAGAATAGTCCAGTCCTCTGATTCTACCTAGCACACTAGTGAATGACATGGTCGTCCATACAGAGCTTTGAACGGTGCCATGTCAATGCTCGCCTCATAGTTGTTGTTGTACGCAAACTCTGCCAAATGCAAATACTTCTTCCAGTTCCCGCTGAAGTCTAACACACACGCACGTAACATGTCCTCGAGGATTTGGATGACCCGCTCAGATTGCTCGTCAGTTTGAGGATGAAATGTCGTGCTGAAGTTCAAATCTATTCCCAAGGCCTTCTGAAAGCTCCTTCAGTACTTGGCGTTGAACTGGGTATCTCTATCTGATGCGATAGACAAGGGGACTCCGTGCAACCGCAATATGTTTTGTAGATATAGCTCCCTAAGAGCTCTCCTTGAGCATGTCGACCTAAAAGGAATGAAATGCGTTGATTTCATCAACTTGTCGACCACGACCCAAATAGCATCATGTCTTTGCTCTGTCCTCAGTAAACTAGTAAGAAAATCCATTGTAACGTGCTCCCATTTTGGAATAGGAAGTGGCTGAAGCTAACCTACTGGCTTCTGGTACTCAACCTTCACGTAGAGACAAGTTGCACACTTGGCCATGTATTCAAGGATAGCCTTCTTCATCCCTCTCCACCAATATTGCCTCTTCAGATCACGATACACTTTGTGCTCCTTTGAAGAATGGCGATATGAGACTTGTGAGCTTCATCTATTACGGCCTTCGTCACTTCTACGAATTGAGACTTGGAACTGCCAAACGCTCCCTAAAGTACAGCGATCCATCTGCATGTATCTTCCATTCCTCAAATGCTCTCCATTCTAAATTAACATCTAGATTCCCTGTAGGTGCTTGTCTTTTCATTGATTCTGTTTCACCATTTGAACTAGATTTGGGGTTGTCTCCATATGATACACCGAAACTCGGTTGTAGTATTCATAGTATTGTAGCCCGTACTCACTCACTATTGCATCTCTTTCCCAGTCTTCAAGAGCCAAGCAAGCGAGAATCCCTATTGACTTCCTACTGACCGCATTTACAACTATGTTAGCTTTTGCAGGATGGCACGGGATGGCACTATAGCACAAAATCATAATCTTCCATGTATTCCATCCACCTTCACTACCTCAAGTTTAGATCCCTTTGAGTGAACAAATACTTCAAACTCTCGTGGTCGAAGAAAACTTGGAATGTCACCTCGTAAGATAGCATCTCCAAATCTTTAATGCATGTATTACTGCTGTGAGCTCCAAGTTGTGAGTAGGATAGTTCCACTCTTGAGGTCATAGCTGTCTCGATCCATACACCACCATGCGTCCATGCATCAACACGCACCCAAGATTGCGTCCTGAAGCATTTGTGTAAACTTTGTACGGCTCTTCACTATTCGGGATAATCAATACCAAAGCTGTAGTCAACCGATTCTTTAACTCTTTGAAGGCAAACTTGCATTCTTTATTCCATTTGACTCTAACATTCTTCCTAACCAGTCTTGTTAGCGGAGCTGCTATCTTCGAGAAGTTCTTTACAAATTTCCCATAGTATCTTACGAGTCCCAAGAAACTATAGATTTCTACCACATTCCTCAGTTGTTCCCACTCTACTATGGCTTATACCTTAGAAGGATCCACTGAGATGCCTTGTTTGGAGATAACATGTCCCAGAAACTTGACTTCTGTCAACCAAAACTCACACTTTTCTTTCTTGGTGTACAACTGGTGCTCCCGTAAAGTCTGAAGCATGACCTGAGGTGCTGTTCATGTTCTTCCTAAGTCTTAGAGTAGACCAAGATATCATCAATGAACACGATCATAAACTGGTGAACATAAGGCCTGAATATCCTGTTCATCAGGTCATGAAAGCTATCGGAGCATTTGTCAACCAAAATGGAATCACTTGAAACTCGAAGTGTCCATACCGAGTCTTAAAGGCTGTTTTGGGAATGTCCTTTTCCTTAATCCTGAGCTGGAGGTATCTTGAATGTAAATCTATCTTCAAGAAGTACCGTGAACCCTCAAACTGATCAAATAACTCATCAATCCTAGGTAGTGGATATTTGTTCTTCACGGTGACTCAATTTAGCTGCTGATAGTCTATGCATAGTCTAAGGGTTCCATCTTGCTTTTTAGCAAACAAAACTGGTGCACCCCATAGCGATGTGCAAATTTGAATGTACCCTTTATCAACAAGCTCCTGAAGTTGCTTTCTCAATTCTTTCATCTCTGTCGGTGCCATCCAATAAGGTGCTACAGAAATCAAAGCTGTTCCCGGAAGCAACTCAATACCAAACTCAATCTCTCGATGTGGTGGTAATCTTGTTAACTCGTTGAGGAAGACATCTTCAAACTCATCAACCATTGGAATTGCTACATTTCTTCTTGATGCACTGCACTCTCCTTTTAGGTTCATTGGGAAGGCATAGTAGGTTAGATTCTTCTATCCTCTGAGACATGTCTTCATAAGATGCTCACTCATCATTCGATCATTACCACCCTAGTAAGTGATCGTCGTTCCCTTATCAAACACTAAAGTCACTCTCCTAAGTTGGCAGTCTACAATTGCATTATTTTTGGACAACCAGTCCATTCCCAGGATTACATCATATGAGCTCATGGGGATTACAATCAAATTACTCTTTAGAGTCTCACCCCCAATCTTTATTTCATAAGATTTACATACACAGTTCACACACACCCGCCTCAAGGGTGAAGCAATAACTAAGGGCTCCTCAAACTCTTCTATTTCTAACCCCAAGGCATGTACAAAAGAACTTAAAATGAGAGAATGAGTGGCACCAGTATCAAATAAAACATCTGCTAAGGACTGAAAAACTAGAACAATACCATCGACAACCACGTTACTGGTTTGGGAATCCGAACTCCCTGATGTCATGGCGTGAACTTGAACTAGAGTTTCCCCTTTCCTCTACCAACATTGCTAGGTCCTGGATTAGTCGGTCAATATTGCTACGGTGGAGGTGATTGGATGCTAACTGTACTAGGCGCTCGATACTAAAGGACATTGTGCTGAAAGTTTTGCGGTTGGTATCCTTGTGCTAGGTGTGGTAGTTGCTGAGGAGTGAACTGAAGGAGCTGTTGCTGAGGGAATTACTGAGGAGGAGGTAGAGTCTGAGGCGGAGGCTGACAACTGGCACCTTTTCTGGCCTAAAGTCCTACACAAGCACTCTTGATTGGACAGTTCATCTTGATGTGTCTCAGCTATTGGCAATAATGGCAATTGAAACTATAGGGATTGCTGCGCTTGTTGCTGGATGAACTACTGCATCTACTGTTCATGTTACCTTGTTGGTTCTTTCCTTCAGTTGAACGGCTGCTGGTACTCCTCCAGCCGCTCCTTTGTGGTCTTTCTAACGTCCTTGCTCGATCCTCGCTATAATGCGCATAATCATTTTCCATAGATATAGCTGATGACACTAGCTTACCAAAATTCTTGAGTCGCAGGGCAACCACCTGCCGTCGAATGAAAGCCTTAAGCCCTTCTTAGAATGTAATACACTTCTCACACTCTGATACCACAGTGGATGGAGCAAACCTAGCAAATTTGTTAAACTTTGCCTCGTACTCCCGAACTGATATATCACCCTGCTTCAATCTATAAGATTCAACAGCCTTCTGATCTCTATATCCTTGCAGGAAATAATGATTGTAGAATAGCTCCTTGAACCTATCCCAGCTAATGTTCCCATTGTTCTCCAAGCGTTTAGCTTGCTTCCACCAAGTTTTGGCACCACCTTCAAATTTATAGGCTGCAAACTCCACACAATACTCTTCTAGCATGCCAAGGGTATCCAGGTGTTTCATGACTGAATCTAACCAATATTCGGCCACCTACGAGTCCCTATTTCTGTCAAAGGACGCTAGAACTCCTTAAAGTACACGTGTCAATGACTAGCCTTGGAATCCTCTTGTTTTTTCCTTGTTGCCATCTGGTAGAAACCAGCAAGCATTGCCCCCATCATACTTTCCTCATTTCCTGGGTTCGCGTTAGCAACAAATGAACGATGTCTGGGTGCCATTCTCTCACTTTTGAAAACAAAATTAGATTATCAGTGGCATTTCATTGCCGTACCTATGTGTGCACAATTCCCAAGGTTCATAACCTAGGTCTCTTATGCCATTCTGTCATGCCCTGTAGACCGGAAGGTGACGTGACAGATAATTAGGTTAATTAAGTTAAATTTTAATTAAAAATTCAAATTAAAGAATTTGATTAATTATGAAAAATGTGACAATTTAAAACCTTTTTAAAACAATTATTATAATTATAAACAGATAGGTGGAAAATAAAATAAAATAAGATAGGGAAAAGGAAATACGTGTCGGGTCCCATCGAGCTCACAGTTTGTGCACACACATAGTATCGATAATAATTAAACTACAACCACAGTCCAATATAGAAAAAGAAGTTAAAATGGTACATGTCTTGTTTAATTAATACAAATAATCTATTCGTGGTCTGCTATTGCTCACGAGTCCGGTCGATAGACTCCCCGTCGATCATAAGCTGGATTCCACCTAGAAGGGAAGGGTTTGAAAACACGTAAAAAGTGAGCAAAAGGCTCAGTAAGACTAAGTTATAAAAACATTTAATTTTGAATATAAAATTAATCATTTCAAGAAAATGTTTAGAAAATAAAGTAAAATAAATAAATGGATAATTAAATTTAATAAAATCAATCTTACCAAAATCGTTTATTATTCGACCAGAGGTTTTCTTTTCTTGGGCAAACCATGAGTATCACCACCGTAGTGGCTTAGCTGGGTTTCGGGACCTACACCCAAGATCGCACTCCACACGACCTGATCTCTGAGTATGGCATCATGTTCATCGATACATTTCTATAGTTATTAAAATCTCATTTTACCAAGTATATGCATTTACATTCATTATCCGGTTTATTATGAAAATCACCTCATTCAATTGTTTATGAAAACAATTAATAAAAGTCATTTTCAATCATTTATTGAAAACATTTTGAAAGAAATCATTTTAAGGCCAAAAATCATTTAAAAACTTGTCTACCAAGAAAGAGGTAGAAGTCCTACCTCAATATCCGTGTTGATATCCAGCACCGCAGTCCCGATCCACTATACGTTAGCTCCACGGAACTACAAACAACCTAAAATATAAATTAAGTTTATCAATATCTAATTTAGGATATCATACACTACTAAGTTATCTCATGGTGTCCTAGTGTGCCATTTATATTTATAAAATCATATTACAAGGTAAAATCTCAATTTGGGTTTAAAATAGGAAAAACGGGTAAAAAACGACAAATTTTTACAAAACTTGGTCGGCCTACCGGTTTCTCTAGTTCGGCCTATCGAACTATGCAGTTTGGCCTACTGACAATCAGGACCAGCCTATCGAACTGTTTCCAGGTTTGGTCTACCAAAGGTATGAGTCCAGCCTACCAGAATCATGAATCCAGCCTGCCAAACTTCAAATTTGGCCTGCTGAATTGGAAAATTCTAGAATTTTTTAGAATTTGAGTCTTGGCCTCCTCGAGCTCAAATCCTTATTTTCAACTTGTTTTCTTAATTCCCAGGCATTCAAAACATTTATAGAAGATAGAAAAACATAGTAAAATACTTTTAAACTAATTTAAACAAGATATGCATAGGAAACTTCAAAGAAATCCAAAAATGAAAAATAGAAAAACATGATTCAAATCCATTTTTCACCAAACCAAGCCTAGATTCTAGATTGTTTGAGTCTTACTAACTTAGTTTTTAGGTTTTCTAAGTTCATAAAACTTAGATTACAACTCTCTAAGGAAATTTAGAAAATTTTGAAAAAGTTTAAAATTTGAAAAATAAGCAAACTAACCTTGGATTTAAGCTTTAAATCGAGTTTATGATTTTCCAAATGTGTTCCTGAGCTTCCAATATGCTAAAAACCGAAGCTTGGGCTTGATTTTTGAATCAAAAATTTGAGAGAATGAGAGAGAAAAAGAGAGACAGTGAGAGAGATGAGAGATAGAAAGAGAGTGAGCTGAGAGTGAGTGAGGGAAGGAGAGGGAGAGAAGGAAATAAATAGAGTGATGAGAGGTGGTTCTGCATAGCAAAACTGTGTCCCAATACACAATTTTGAAATCCGGACATATCGGGTATTCAACAAATTGTTTTGTTTCAGAATTCAAAATAACAAATAAAAATAATCAAGAGAAATTAAAAAAATTAAAATAACTAGAAATATCATTAGTTTAGAAATATCATAAAATAGTCAGATTAAGTTCAAAAATACATTATGGCATACTAATCCACCATCTTATACATTAAAAACCACTTAATTAATTTCGGGATGATACATATTGTCACGCCCCGGAGTACGGGAGGTGACGTGGCGGAATATTTAGATTAATTAAAAGAGAATTTAATTGAAATTAAGGGTTTAAAAATCCAATTAAGCAAGAATTAAAGAGATTTTTCCACCACATTTGATAAAGAATTTAAAATCATTAAACAAATAACAATACTTGAATAAAAACCGCGAATATGGGTTCCACAACCCACAACTTGTGCACACACATGGATCTGACAATATCACAAATACAATTACAGTCCAAGTACGAATAAAGTTAAGTCTTACATGCCTTGATTAATAAATACAGAATGTAAATAAATTCTCCTATTGCTCCTGAGTTCGGTCTGAAGAATCTTCTCCAAACCTAAATGGGAAACCACCTAGAGGGGGGGGAATTTAAAATAGATAAAACGTGAGCGAAAGGCTCAGTAGGACTAAGTTTTATAAAATAATTTAACGCAAAGAAACATAACATTATCAGAAGTTATACAGAAAGAAACTTGAATAAATAAATAAATAAATTGAGTAGAACCGTTCTGACACAGAACAGTCTACTCGTCAAATCAAAACACCAATTTACATTTACCTAGGCAAACCATGATATCACCACCGTAGTGGCCCAGCTGGGTTTCGGGACCTGCCCCCAAGGTCGATCACGACCCGATCTCTGATATGGCATCATGCCCATGTGTTTATTATCATTATCATTCAAAACCCAATTACCGAGTATTGTCAATTACATTCATTATGAAATTCATTTCATGTCACGGTATATAAAAATATAACCGATAAAATCATTTTCAAACAACCGTTGAAAACATTTTGATAGAAATCATTTTCAAAGCCAAATCATTTCAAAACCAGGCTACCAAAGAAATAGGATAGAAGTCCTACCTCAGTACTCGTGCCGGTACCCCACACCGTAATCCCGATCCGCTATACGTTAGCTCCACGGAACCACGAACAGTCCTAGATACAAACTAAGTCAATCAATATCTAGTTTGAGACATTCTATGTTACTAAATCATTTCATGATGTCCTAGTGTGCCATTTGTATCATTAAAATCATCCTATAAGGTTGGGATTTAAATCAGGGTTCAAAACAATGAAATCGGGTAAAAATCACAAAATTTTCCATGCCTCGGTCGGCCTGCTGGACGCCCTGCTTCGGCCTGCCGAACTGTACAGTTCGGCCTGCCGGAAGCAAAGTTCGGCCTGCCAAACATGTCCCCAGATTCGGCCTGCCGATCGGAAGAACACCGGCCTGCCGATCATCACTCCGGCCTGCCGAACATGAACTTCGGCCTGCCGAACTGGGAAAATCCAGAAATCCCAGCCACGGGTTTCTCGATCCCCAAAATCCAAATCTGAATTCCAACCTGTTTTTCTCAATTCCCAGGCATGAAAAATAACTATAGTTGATAGAAAAACATTCTAAAACATGTTTGGAATCATTTAAACAACATTTGAACTCAAAATCTTCAAAAATCCGAAAATGAGAAAAAGAGGAGAAAAATGAAAATCTTGAATCCAATCCGTTTTTCTTCAATCTAGGTTTAGATTCTAGTTGTTCTAAGCTCATTTAACACAAATCCACGGTTTTCTAAGCTAAAACAAACTTAGATTTCAAAAACACACAAAATCGAAAATTTTGTAAAAAGTTTAGAAATTTTGAATCTAACCTCGAATCGAAGCTTTAATCCGCGTTCTCGGTCGCCGAATCACGTCCCCGAGCTTCCTCCTTGCTGTTCCGAAGCTTGGATTCGAATGGAAATCAAAATTTTGTGAAGAAATTAGAGAGAGAGAGAGAGGCTGCCGAGAGAGAGAAGAGAGAGAGAGAGAACTCGTGAATGAGGAGAGAGAGAGAGAAGAGAGAAATAAATAGAGAAAATCAGTGGGCGGTTTTACTGTGCGAAAACCATGTGCCGCCCACGGTTTTGCAAAACGGAGTATTTTTAACATTTTACAAATTGTTGTGTTTTAAAACTCAAAACATCATTTTAAATCAACAAGGAATCTTTTGAACACATCAATTCAACAAAACAACCAAAAACTAAAAATCCAACCAAATAATCTAATTAAAGTTAAAACTTTAATTATGGCACACTAATTCATCATTTACATTACATTAATGTTAAATAAATTTCGGGACGTTACAGCTCTCCACTCCTAAAAGAAATTTCGTCCTCGAAATTTAAAACTCATCTCAAAAGCAAAACAAATGCGGATATGACTCCCGCATACCCGACTCTAATTCCCAAGTGGCTTCATCAACACCGTGATGCTGCCACACAACCTTTACCAACGGTATCTCGCGACGACGCAAGCTAATTACTTTCCGGTCGATAATCTGAATCGGCACTTCTTCGTACGTCGCATCCTCCTGAACCAGCACATCGTGAAACGATACTATCTTATCCTGCCCAGGTGGACACTTCCTAAGCATAGACACGTGAAAAACATCGTGCACATGAGAAAGTTCGGGCGGAAGATCAAGCCGATAAGCGACCACACCAACACGCTGAGTGATCTCGAACGGCCCAATATACCTCGGCGCGAGTTTCCCACTCACTCCGAACCGCATAGTTCCCTTACGAGGTGACACCCTCAAGAGAACAAAATCTCCAACCGCGAACTCCAAAGGCCTACGTCTCCTATCTGCGTAGCTCTTCTGCCGACTCTGAGCTGCTCTCAACCGATCCCGAATCACCACGACTCTCTCGTTGCTGTCACGAATCTCATCTGGCCCAAGAATAACTCTATCTTCCGGCTCGGCCCAACACACAGGTGACCGACACGGTCGCCCATACAACGCCTCAAATGGTGCCATACCGATACTCGCCTGATAACTGTTGTTGTACGCGAACTCCGCCAAATGCAAATATTGCTTCCAATTCCCGCCGAAGTCCAACGCACAAGCACGCAACATATCCTCGAGAACCTGGATAACCCGCTCAGACTGCCCATCAGTCTGAGGATGAAACGCCGTACTGAAGTTCAAATCCGTACCCAAAGCCTCCTGAAAACTCCTCCAGTACTTAGCATTAAACCTGGTATCTCGATCAGAGGTGATGGATAAAGGAACTCCATGCAACCTCACAATGTTCTGCATATACAACTCCCCGAGAATCTTCCTAGAACACGTCGACCTAAACGGAATGAAATGCGCCGATTTCATCAACCTGTCGACCACAACCCAAACTGCATCATGCCGCTGCTCCGTCCTCGGCAAACCTGTGAGAAAATCCATCGTCACATGCTCCCATTTCCACCCTGGAATAGGAAGCGGCTGAAGTTGACCTGCAGGCTTCTGATGCTCGGCTTTCACCTGAAGACACGTCGAACACTTGGCCACGTACTCGCGAACATCTTTCTTCATGCCTCTCCACCAATAGTGCCTCTTCAAATCACGATACATCTTGGTGCTCCCCGGATGAATAGCAAACTGAGACCTATGAGCTTCATCTAGAACGGCTTTTGTCACCTCGGCGATAACTGGAACTGCAAGACGCTCCCGGAAGTACAACGATCCATCTGCATGCACGCTCCATTCTTCAAACTGCTCCCCGTTCTGAATCCGCGACCAAATCCCCTGCAAATGTCGATCCTGACACTGACCTTGCTTCACCATCCGAACAAGAGCTGGAGTCGCTTCCACGTGATACAACAAAACTCGATCACCGTCGTCATGATACTGTAGCCGATACTCACTCACTGTCGCATCCCTGCTCCAGTCCTCAAAAATCAAACAAGCGAGAATCCCTGAAGACTTTCTGCTAAGCGCGTCCGCTACCACATTAGCTTTTCCGGGATGATACTGCAACGCGAAATCATAATCCTCCATGTACTCCACCCATCTGCGCTGCCTCAAGTTGAGATCCCTCTGAGTGAACAAATACCTCAAACTCTTGTGATCGGAGAAGACCTGAAACGATGCTCCATACAAGTAACATCTCCAAATCTTCAGCGCGTAGATCACTGCCGCAAGCTCTAAATCGTGAGTAGGATAATTCCGCTCGTGAGGTCGTAGCTGTCTCGATCCGTACGCAACCACACGTCCATGCTGCATCAACACGCATCCAAGTCCGTGCCCTGAAGCATCAGCATAAACCTCATACGGCTCGTCACTACTAGGAATAACTAATACTGGAGCTGAAGTCAACCGGTTCTTCAATTCCTGAAAAGCAGACTCACAGTCTTCATCCCACTCAAACCTGACATTTTTCCTGATCAACCTCGTCAACGGAGCTGCAATCTTCGAAAAGTCCTTTACAAATTTCCTGTAATATCCAGCAAGACCTAAGAAGCTGCGAATCTCCGCTACATTCCTTGGTCGTTCCCACTCCAATATAGCTTCAATCTTGGACGGATCCACTGAAATACCATGCTCCGAAATGACATGACCCAGAAATTTGACCTCAGTCAACCAGAACTCA
Organism: Artocarpus heterophyllus; assembly: GCA_025403435.1. Lineage (NCBI taxonomy): Eukaryota > Viridiplantae > Streptophyta > Magnoliopsida > Rosales > Moraceae > Artocarpus > Artocarpus heterophyllus. The sequence continues at coordinate 31,837,388 of CM046342.1, read as the reverse complement.
CACTTTTCCCTCTTAGCATACAACTGGTGCTCCCGCAAAGTCTGAAGCACGACCCGAAGATGCTGCTCATGCTCCTCCCATGTCTTAGAATACACAAGAATATCATCGATGAACACGATCACAAACTGATCCAGATATGACCTAAATATCCTGTTCATCAGATCCATAAAAGCTGCTGGAGCATTCGTCAACCCGAAAGATATAACCAGAAACTCGAAGTGCCCATACCGAGTCCTAAAAGCTGTCTTGGGAATATCCTCTTCCTTGATTCTGAGCTGATGATAACCTGACCGCAAATCAATCTTCGAGAAGTATCGCGAACCTCCCAACTGATCAAATAGCTCATCAATCCTAGGCAAAGGATACTTGTTCTTCACCGTAACACGATTCAGCTGCCGATAATCCACACATAACCTGAGAGTCCCATCGTGCTTCTTAGCGAACAAAACTGGTGCTCCCCACGGAGATGTGCTATTCCGAATATATCCTTTATCAGCAAGCTCCTGAAGTTGCTTCCTCAATTCCTTCATTTCTGCCGGCGCCATCCGATAAGGTGCCATAGAAATCGGTGATGTCCCTGGAAACAACTCGATACCAAACTCAATCTCCCGATGCGGTGGTAATCCTGATAACTCGTCGGGGAAGACATCCTCGAATTCACCAACCACCGGAATCGCTACACTACTACTGGAAACATAGGGCTCGCAATCTAGATTGGCAAGAAAAGCAAAACAATCTAGATTCCTTCGCCCTCCTAGACATGACTTCATGAGACGCTCACTCATTAGCCAATCACCACCACCCTGGTAAGTGATCACCGTTCCCCTATCAGACACTAGGGTTACTTTTCTAAGTTGGCAGTCCACAACTGCACTATACCTGGACAACCAGTCCATCCCTAAAATCACATCATAGGAACTCATGGGGAGTATAATCAAATCACTTTTCAAAATCTCATCCCCAATCTTTATTTTACAAGATTTACACACACAATTTACACACACCCGCCCCAAGGGAGAAGTTATAACTAGGGGTTCCTTAAACTCTTCTACTTCTAATCCCAAGGCATGTACAAAGGAACTCGAAATGAGAGAATGAGAGGCACCGGTATCAAATAAAACGCGAGCTAGAGATCTAGAAACCAAAACCATACCATCGACAACCGCGTTACCAGTCTGAGAATCTGACCCTCCAGATGCCATTGCATGAACCTGCACTGGCGCCTTCCCTTTTCCTCTACCGACATTGCTGGGTCCTGCATTACTCGGCCGATACTGCTGAGATGGAGATGACTGCACACTACCTGTACTCGGAGCTCTATACTGAGGAACACTACGCTGAAAATACTGCGGCTGCTGTCCCCGTGCCGGATATGAGAATTGCTGAGGAGAAAACTGCGGATACTGCAACTGCGGGTACTGCGGAGGCGGAGGTAGGGTCTGAGGCTGAGGCTGAGATGAACGACTGGCATCCTCCCCGGTCTGCGATCCAAGACGAGCACTCCTGATCGGGCAATTCCTCTTGATGTGTCCGGGCTGCTGACAGAAATGACAATGAAAGCTGTAGGGGTTGCTGCGCCCGCTGCCAGACGAACTGCTACTGCCACTGGTCGCACCGCCTTGCTTGCCTTTCCCCGGAGCTGGACGACTACTGATGCTCTTCCTGCCACTCCTCTGCGGTCCTCCTGAAGCCTTGGCTCGGTCCTCACAATACTGCACGTAATCATTCTCCACGGAGATCGCCGACGACACAAGCTCTCCGAAACTTCTAAGCCGTAGAGCAACCAACTGCCGCCGAATAGGAGCCTTGAGTCCTTCCTGAAACTTGATGCATTTCTCGTGCTCCGATGCCACAGCTGATGGAGCAAACCTAGCCAACTCGCTAAACTTCGCCTCATACTCCCGAACTGACATATCACCCTGCTGCAATCTATAAAACTCAGCTGCTTTCTGATCTCTATATCCCTGCGGAAAATACCGATCATAGAACAGATCCTCGAACTTGTCCCAACCGATATCGCCACCGCGCTCCAAACGCTTAGTTTGTTTCCACCAGGTGTTAGCGCCACCCTCGAGCTTATACGCCGCAAACTCCACACGATACTCCTCAGGCACACCAAGGGTATCAAGATGCTTCAAGATCGAATCCAACCAATACTCTGCTAACTGCGGATCCCCATTGCCATCAAAAGTCGGAATAGACGCCCGCCGAAATTCCTTAAAGAAGGCATGCCGACTACCAACACTGGAGTCTTCCGGTCTAGTCCTGGCTGCCATCTGCCGGAAAGCCGCAATCATAGACCTCATCAGGCCCTCATCATTTCCGAACTCGGCGTCAGCTGTCGAACGACGTCTAGGTGCCATTCTCTCACTTCTGAAAACAAAATTTGGACTGTCAGAGGTATTTCATTGTCAAACCTATGTGTGCACAATTCCCAAGGTTCATAACCTTGAGCTCTGATACCATTCTGTCACGCCCCGGAGTACGGGAGGTGACGTGGCGGAATATTTAGATTAATTAAAAGAGAATTTAATTGAAATTAAGGGTTTAAAAATCCAATTAAGCAAGAATTAAAGAGATTTTTCCACCACATTTGATAAAGAATTTAAAATCATTAAACAAATAACAATACTTGAATAAAAACCGCGAATATGGGTTCCACAACCCACAACTTGTGCACACACATGGATCTGACAATATCACAAATACAATTACAGTCCAAGTACAAATAAAGTTAAGTCTTACATGCCTTGATTAATAAATACAGAATGTAAATAAATTCTCCTATTGCTCCTGAGTTCGGTCCGAAGAATCTTCTCCAAACCTAAATGGGAAACCACCTAGAGGGGGGAATTTAAAACAGATAAAACGTGAGCGAAAGGCTCAGTAGGACTAAGTTTTATAAAATAATTTAATGCAAAGAAACATAACATTATCAGAAGTTATACAGAAAGAAACTTGAATAAATAAATAAATAAATTGAGTAGAACCGTTCTGACACAGAACAGTCTACTCGTCAAATCAAAACACCAATTTACTTTTACCTAGGCAAACCATGATATCACCACCGTAGTGGCCCAGCTGGGTTTCGGGACCTGCCCCCAAGGTCGATCACGACCCGATCTCTGATATGGCATCATGCCCATGTGTTTATTATCATTATCATTCAAAACCCAATTACCGAGTATTGTCAATTACATTCATTATGAAATTCATTTCATGTCACGGTATATAAAAATATAACCGATAAAATCATTTTCAAACAACCGTTGAAAACATTTTGATAGAAATCATTTTCAAAGCCAAATCATTTCAAAACCAGGCTACCAAAGAAATAGGATAGAAGTCCTACCTCAGTACTCGTGCCGGTACCCCACACCGTAATCCCGATCCGCTATACGTTAGCTCCACGGAACCACGAACAGTCCTAGATACAAACTAAGTCAATCAATATCTAGTTTGAGACATTCTATGTTACTAAATCATTTCATGATGTCCTAGTGTGCCATTTGTATCATTAAAATCATCCTATAAGGTTGGGATTTAAATCAGGGTTCAAAACAATGAAATCGGGTAAAAATCACAAAATTTTCCATGCCTCGGTCGGCCTGCCGGACGCCCTGCTTCGGCCTGCCGAACTGTACAGTTCGGCCTGCCGGACTGTACAGTTCGGCCTGCCGGAAGCAAAGTTCGGCCTGCCGAACATGTCCCCAGATTCGGCCTGCCGATCGGAAGAACACCGGCCTGCCGATCATCACTCCGGCCTGCCGAACATGAACTTCGGCCTGTCGAACTGGGAAAATCCAGAAATCCCAGCCACGGGTTTCTCGATCCCCAAAATCCAAATCTAAATTCCAACCTGTTTTTCTCAATTCCCAGGCATGAAAAATAACTATAGTTGATAGAAAAACATTCTAAAACATGTTTGGAATCATTTAAACAACATTTGAACTCAAAATCTTCAAAAATCCGAAAATGAGAAAAAGAGGAGAAAAATGAAAATCTTGAATCCAATCCGTTTTTCTTCAATCTAGGTTTAGATTCTAGTTGTTCTAAGCTCATTTAACACAAATCCACGGTTTTCTAAGCTAAAACAAACTTAGATTTCAAAAACACACAAAATCGAAAATTTTGTAAAAAGTTTAGAAATTTTGAATCTAACCTCGAATCGAAGCTTTAATCCGCGTTCTCGGTCGCCGAATCACGTCCCCGAGCTTCCTCCTTGCTGTTCCGAAGCTTGGATTCGAATGGAAATCAAAATTTTGTGAAGAAATTAGAGAGAGAGAGAGAGGCTGCCGAGAGAGAGAAGAGAGAGAGAGAGAACTCGTGAATGAGGAGAGAGAGAGAGAAGAGAGAAATAAATAGAGAAAATCGGTGGGCGGTTTTACTGTGCGAAAACCATGTGCCGCCCACGGTTTTGCAAAACGGAGTATTTTTAACATTTTACAAATTGTTGTGTTTTAAAACTCAAAACATCATTTTAAATCAACAAGGAATCTTTTGAACACATCAATTCAACAAAACAACCAAAAACTAAAAATCCAACCAAATAATCTAATTAAAGTTAAAACTTTAATTATGGCACACTAATTCATCATTTACATTACATTAATGTTAAATAAATTTCGGGACGTTACACATATACTATATACTCTTTGATCTAATTCTGGATCAATTGTTATAAAAATTTTATAATTTAATAAATTAGGTGTATTTTTCAAATAGCGAAAGAAAGCACAATATGGATTAACTTTTAATATTGCAATCAATTTGCTTAAAATTGATGGATTCAAATTAGGGGAGTTATATATTCGATTTTCTATTTCATTTTCAGTATCAAAAAAATAAAGTTGTAAATTAGATGCATGATCATTGGATGGAACAAGGTCACTAAGGAAATGGTATACTTGTCCTTGAACTTTGAATGTATAAACCTTTGTTTCTTTTACATAAATCTTTATCATACTTAACACCAAAAGAAGTGTATGCAGAGTTGTTGTTATAAGATCGGATGTAAGTTCTAAATTCTAAGGATTCTTCTGATACTGAAGTATATAAATTGTATAATTCTTCAAGAATATCATTTGTTATTAACATTATTTCGCCATAATTACAACCAAAATGTTTACTTTCATGTGAAAATTTATTTGCGTTACAATAATCACATGTTGTAGGTGATTTCAATTTTTCTGGTGTATTACTATATTTTTTAAAATGTCAATATCATCCACCATATTACTATAGCCATCAGCTAACAAGAGTAAAGCTAGAAATTAGTGTTATACAGAATAACTTAGCTTACATGTAAGATGAAAGAATTAAAATATTACGTGTTGTAATTGCGAAATCGTACTTTTCCTTTTGTTGCTGTGCTGCGTCACCTAAGATAAAAGGTTAAAAAATCATTATATTTTAGAGTGTAGAACATCATCATTTCACTATTTACTCTTCAAATTAAGATATATCTTAATTAGGTAACATTTCTCTCCTTTTAATAGTCATTATGTTGCAATTTAATATACTTAATCTTGAAAATTAAATTTCGATTCCTAACAAAACAAATGATATACCTACAACAATGAGGAAGCGAGGCAAAAACAGAAAGTGCACATAGTGTTTCTTAACGTCACATAAGGACTGAAACCGTCAAAAGTAGTACGTACTAAAAATAACATGCACGTAAGTACTGCTTACTTTTTTAAAATAATAATCTCCGAAACTACATAACATATTACCTAAATAGACATATGGAATTAAAAAACCGATGCATTTGTAGTCAAAAAAAGAGTTTAATAAAAAAGTATGATAAAGATGTAATACCGTTTTCATTTCTGTTTCTTGTTAACTCACCAAATTTTCGTTTAGAAGTCTCACCTGCAAGAAAAGTATATATAAGACAAAATTTGTAAGAGTATATGCATTATATTGCAATATTTGTTTTCTTATCAATATGAACATTGTTACCTATTTCAAATTTGAGTTACTATTTCTGACGTTTCCATATCCTTTGTAAGTTGCTTTTGTTCATTAAGTAAATGTATCTTCCTTTTTGCATAGTTTTCTCTCCATTTTTTTCTCAATAGCTCTTGCTCTGCATCAGTTCTATTTATCTATTTTTTCTGTATATTGTTCTTTCCGAAGTCCCTTTTTAGTATCTTCCATTTCTATCTTTTTCTTCTTGAAATAAAAGAAACATGAATAAGATTAAAAATGCAAATGAGCATATGTCGTAAAGGAAGTATTGAAACCAATAAACATTTAAACCAATATTAAAAAAGAAGACAAAAAAAAGACCAAACGAGAAGTGAATTAGAATTCTTTTTTAAGAAAAAATGTCGACACAGTTAATAAGTGTGCAATGCATTGACCTTTGAAGAGACCACTGTCCTTACCAGAAAGAAGAGGAGGTCCCAATTTTAGAAAAAGTAAAGAAATGCTCATGTGTTTTCGGAGATGCAATATTAATTAGATGTAATATCCAGGAAAATTTTTTTTGTTTATTTTAATCTAAAATCTATTTCGATTTAAATAGTGAATTTTTCTCAATAAATTATATTTATGTAAAAATTATGATAAATGGAGCAATTATGAATATTACTAGTAAGGATTATGTATGTAAATTTTATGCAAAATGGAGTATTTTGATATATAGATTTTTGTCAGTATGGTCACTCAAAAATTTGTAAAATACTCTCAAATTGGAATTTCTATCATGATAATTATTAACTTTGTGGTATAAGTTACCAAGGGAAAATAAATGTTAACTAAAGGGAATAATCATATCATAGTCTAAGCAGTATAAAATGGTTAACTGACAGTCAGGAAAATTGATAAAAGATTTTTGGGTATTTATCAATCATCAGTCAATGATTGTAGTATAAAAATACACGCACCAGTAAAAAGAATACAGAGTGTGGCAAAATGGTAATGATAAAGTACAAAAGTTGATATATGAAATCATGTGTTTGAAGACAATTAACATGGGAAAAAGTTAGTCAGTGTGATTTAGACTGAGATAATATCTATACAAAATTTTACACTGGCAATATGGGACAAATATAGTGTAGTGTAAATTTATGCTGTGTGAAAAGGTGGTAGGACCCAGTTGCTTTATCACAAAAGGCCCAAATTTGGCCACTCAACCAAGGAGACACTTGGCAGCTTCATGAGGTTGTAAGATAAGAGACTTTTTTTTTCATTTTTGCCCCAAAATCAAGAAAATTTGCAAAAAGATCCAAAAAGTGAACTTGTTAAGGAAAAAGTAGTTAAAAATTTTGAAAAAAAAATCTCATTTTTCTCCTAATGAAACCTAGAGTTCCAAAACCTATTTCCTCAAAAATTTCTTCCAAATTTTAGCAAGAAACAACTTACAAGGATTCAAGAGCGAAAATCTAATTTCCAAAACTAAGGTAAACTGTAATTTTTCTTCTTTCTTTGAGTTTTTCTTTTTGATTCTTGGAAAAGGTTTTGATGAGAAATTTTACATGGTTTATGCTAAGGGCTGTGCTAAGAATGAATTTTGCTAAACTTTTTACCAAAAAGCTTGTATTTTCTTTCGATGTTTGTTATGTAAAAATTAAGCAAAGACTATGCCATGATTATGTGACACTATGGGATGTTTATATTGTGTTTTGTGATGATTTCTATATGTGAAATAGGGGTTACACTTGAGAAAAACCTAAGTTCAAAGAATTTAGTAAAAATGTTTTTTTAGGGTTTTAGTGAAAATAAAAAAGTTTTGATGGATTTTGTGTTGGATACAAAGTGCGCAGCGGAATTTTTAAAAATTTTTCATCAGAGTAATTTTCAAAACACAAGTTTGACATGTTATATGTATAAATTAAACAGATCTTACTAACCTCAGTGTGCCGAAGAACCTCCGCAACCTGTGTAGAGAAGTAACGTTCCAGAAGAGCCTCAACCAACTGGTCTTCTTTGCTATTCTCTATCCACAACCGGAGTGAGTGTGGGCTCACACGTACAGCTCTTCCACCGGTGACTCTCCTTCCAACCAACAGAGAGAACCCAAAGCTAATGCTCGTGATTTGTGAACAAAAGCTCTCAGGGAGTTTTCAGATGCTCACTAGAAGAGTATCACTCTTAATCTCTCAAATTGATCTGAGTAAATCATGAGACTCACTCCCTTTTTATACCTATTGGTCCTGGGGTCAATCCATATCAGATTAGGTCTCAAAAACTTGAAACAGAATCAAGTTCGGATCAATATCTGATAAGATCCGTGTGAAAACGCGTAATCTTATCTCCGCTGATCGGCAGGCCGAACATTCTGATCGGCAGGCCGATCAGGCCAGTTCGGCAGGCTGAACATGTCATTCGGCAGGCTGAACCACCGAGAAAAAATCTCTGTGAATCTTTTATTTTCCACCCGAGATTCTGAAGGATAAAGTCTCAGTTTTGATTCAAATAACCCAATAGAGAAGTTATCTGATCAAAACAAACTTTATCAAGATAATCTCTAAGAAAATAAATCAATTCGCAATAATTCTACAAGTTTATCTTGTTCTAATTTGTCCAAAATTAAAACAACCGATAAACAGACAAGAATTATCTGATGGCAATAATTCAACAAGTTTATCTTGAACTAATTTCTTACAAAATTAATTCAACCGATAAACAGACATGAATTATATAATTCTTACAAATTTTAAACCAATCTGATAAATCTGACATAAGTCACCAATTATTGGAAATTAATTTCTTACAAAATTAATTCAACTGATAAACAGACATGAATTATATAATTCTTACAAATTTTAAACCAATCTAATAAATCTGACATAAGTCACCAATTATTGGAAAAGCATGCCATGTCGTTACAGGACTTTGTGAGCTAGCAAAGGGGACCAAAATGGACCTATAAAGTTCAAGCTCATGATAATTATGAAACCCAATATCCCAGATATACATTTCACAATTATCAACTCCAACGCTACTCCACTAAAAGCCTGGAGCTGCACTCTCGAACTTTATAGAATTACGAAGCTCGTGTAGCTAAGTCTCCATGACAAATCATAGTGTATCGTATCCCCATATGATCATCTATAATCGGCTTAAGGACAAGTTCTATCTTACCTTCCTGATTATTTTTATCTTACGTTCCATTGTCTCACCACTAGAAAACTTACCATCCAAAGATAGTATACCATTCGGTTACACCTATGTATCCAAATGGTTGAGCGCTCCAGTTTTCCAATTACAGGACAACGCATATAAGAGGATATCATTACTCCTAAAGAGGAGCTATGGATTCCATATCTATGAATAACAAGTCTATGCTATCAAGAGTTATGCCTCCAACGTACCGGCATGCATACCACTATAGAGATGTGGGAGTCACCCATTGGTACATCAAAAGACACAAGTCGAGATAACGGGCCCATTATTCATCTCAGGATTAAGATACAATACAAATGACTGTCTAAAGTGAATCGATTTGCCAAGACAGAATTATTAATCCAAATCAATTCACTTTATGTCCCGATCCAACACATCGTCACCTATGACAACGTGCCAATGTTTCTATTCACGGAGTCCAACTCTGATGGCCAAGACAAACCATCTCCCAAAAGGGATATAGACAACATAACAATCTTTACATGAATAAAGCGCTTAACTTTATTCTCTCGATTGCGGATCATACGTTTTAGACCGTCACCTTAAGAATCGTGTCTACCGCATAATCATCCCACCATATGCCCAATTCTTAAGGTTTAGACTGACAGTCTCAGACTACTATTTGCTTATCATACAATCAACAAATATGAACGTAAAGAGGACAAGATTTGGTATATATAAATGAATAAATTCTTTATTGATAAAAATGTCTCCAAAAACGTATTACATTTTTACTCCTTAGGGCATACATGTCTAACAATCTACCACTTGCACTAAGTGAGTAAATACAGCAAATTTTGCATCCCCATAGCTTCCACATGCCTCTCAAAGACTCTCCCAGTAAGTGTCTTCGTTAATGGATCAGCTAAATTATCCTCTGACGCGATCTTGTACACCGTGACATGCCCGCCCTCAACGAAGTCCTCTATCACATGATACTTTCGATCAATATGAACTGCCTCAAGATCCCCAAGGAACTTGCGGAGCCACACTGCTTCTTTCGAAGCATCACTAGCTGCCACATACTCGGCCACCATCGTTGAATCCAAAATGCAATCTTGCTTTGCACTTCTCCAACTGATGGCACCGCCACCCAGAGTAAACACAAACCCCGAAGTCGATTTCCTAGAATCCAGACAGGATTGAAAATCTGAATCAGTATATCCTAGAGGAGTTAAATCCTCACCCGAATACACAAGCATATACCCTCGAGTCCTTCTTAGGTACTTGAAAATATGCTTTACCGCAACCCAATGGTTCAGTCCTAGATCCGCATAAAATCGACTTACAATCCCGACCGCATAGCTAATATCCAGTCGTGTGCAAAGCATGGCATACATGAGACTACCTACTGCCGAAGCATAAGGCACCTTCTTCATGTATTCTCTTTCTTCATAAGACTTTGGAGAGTCTTTCTTAGAAAGAGTAATTCCAGACCTAGATGGTTGCCCACCTTTCTTCGAATCTTGCATTGCAAACCTCCTGAGAATTTTATCTATGTAGCCGGCCTGAGACAAAGCTATCATTTTGTTCTTCCAATCCCGAAAGATCTGGATACCGAGAACAAAATTAGCCTCACCTAAGTCCTTCATGTCAAACTGCTTGGTCAACCATAATTTGACCGATGACAACGCCCCAACGTCATTACCAATAAGCAGAATGTCATCTCAATAGAGCAGTAGAAAAACCACCTTCCCATCCTTAATGTGTTTGTAAACACATGGTTCATCCACATTTTGTGAGAACCCATAAGTCTTGATCACTTGATCAAATCTTATGTTCCAAGAACGAGAAGCCTGCTTAAGTCCATAAATAGACTTTAGCAGCTTACAAACCTTACCCTCTTGACCCACGACCTTGAACCTGTCTGGTTGTTCCATATAAATGGATTCATCAAGATAGCCATTAAGAAAAGCCATCTTGACATCCATCTGCCAAATCTTGTAGTCGAGAACGACAGCTATGGACAAGAGAATCCTGATGGACTTAAGCATGGCTACAGGCGAAAAGGTTTCCTCATAATTGATTCCTTCCTTTTGCGTATAACCCTAAGCTACCAGTCTAGCCTTAAAGGTTTCGACCTTTCCATCCACTCCTCTTTTCCTCTTGTAGATCCACTTACACCCTCTGGGTTTTACCCCTTTGGGAAGATCCACAAGCTCCCAGACCCGATTAGTCTCCATAGACTTCATCTCTATGTTCATGGCCTCTGTCTAGAGTTTTGAATCAACATCCTCCATAGCTTCTGCGTAAGTATAAGGATTCCTGTCATGTTCATCCGGTTCAGCCAAGAAGACCTCCCCATTGAACATATACCTCTCAGGTTGACGCCCGATCCTCCCACTACACTGAAGCCCCTGAGGTTGTTGTTCAGGTTTGTTTGGTTTTTCTACACCGATCGGAATGGTTTCATTCGGAACCTCCAGAGTGAACTGATCACCCCTTAACTCCTCAAGCACCACTTTGCTTCGAGGTTGAAAGTCGTCCATGTAACTTTCCTCAAGGAAAGTTGCATTAGTTGAAACCACGACTTTATTTTCCTTTGGGTTATAAAAATAACCCCCTTTAGTCCCTTTTGGATATCCTACAAACACGCAAACTTTTGAACGTGCTTCCAACTTATTCGGATCCTTAAACAGGACATGAGCTGGACATCCCCATATGCGAATATGGTTTAAAGATGTCTTCCGTGTTGTCCACAACTCGTGAGGAGTTTTAGGGACCGATTTTGAAGGCACATTGTTCAAAAGATAACATGCGGTTTGTAGTGCATATCCCCAAAAGGATAAAGGCAATGATGAATAACTCATCATGGACCTAATCATGTCCAACAAAGTCCTATTCCTTCTCTCCGCTACGCCATTCAGCTGCACAGTGCCCGGCGTAGTCAAATGGGATAAAATCCCATTCTCTAACAAGTGTCCCAAGAACTCATCAGAAAGGTATTCCCCACCTCGATCAGATCGAAGTGCCTTTATGGGTTTACCCAATTGCTTTTCCACTTCAGCCTGAAACTCCCTAAACTTATCATAAGTTTCGCTTTTGTGGTGCATTAGGTACACATACCCATATCTTGAGTAATCGTCAATAAAAGTGACGAAGTACTCATACCCTCCTCGTGCCCGGATGTTCATCGGTCCGCAAACATCACTATGCACAAGTTCTAGAACCCCTTCGGCCCTATTGCCCTTAGACCCGTATGGTCTTTTGGTCATTTTACCCTCCAAAAAAGATTCACATTGAGGTATAGATTCTACCTTTAAGTGACTTAAAGGTCCATCCCTTACCAACCTTTGAATCCTATTAAGGCTAATATGGCCAAGGCGCAAATGTCAAAGATAAGTCTTATTAGAGTGAGAAGTTTTAAGTCTTTTCGAGTTATTATCATTTATCTTAGCATTAAGCAATAAGTCCATCTTAGGTTTGATAAAATATAGATTATTTTGCATCCATCCAGAACAGATAAAAGATTTGTTTTACGAATCACCACTTTTTCATTAAAAGATACCACGTAGGAGTCTTTATAAAAGAAGATATCGAAATTAAATTCCTTTTAAATTTAGGAACATAAAAATAGTCTCGTAAAATTAAACTCCTATAATTATCAAAATAAAGATGGACATCTCCCACTGCTTCCGCTGAGACCAAGGATCCATCGTGCTTCCGAAGCGTTAAGTCTTCACGTCGTAGACTTCTCGTTTCTTTGAATCCCTGCAGAGAAACACAAACATGATTAGTTGCACCAGAATCTATGACCCAGATGTCACTGGATTCCTCAACCAAACAAGTTTCTAAATATAGAAGATCACACCTACCTCCTTTGGAAAGGAAGTCCTTGCAATGCTGCTTTATATGCCCGACCTTACCACAGAAGAAGCACTTAAGCTTCTTTGGGTTCTTCTTCTTCTTCTTCTTACTCTTGGTTGCAGCAGGAATAGAAGACTTGCCACTCTTGGCCCGTTGCTTCTTTCCATTCCTAGAGTTAGGATTGGAACCAGAAGCAGCTACCATATTGGCCTCACCACCAGCAGGAGACTCCCTGATCAGCAGTTCAAACTCCTGTAACTGTTTCATCAGTTCTATTAAGGTCATATCCCATCTATTGCTTAAATTAAAAGTAGCTCTAAACGGAATAAATTCCTTAGACAGAGTCTCAAAGACCATAGTCATCTGAGTTTCAGCATCGATGTCGGCTCCATTGGTTTGAGCCTCAGCGAGGTAACCCATGACCAACATCATGTGCTCCTTTACAGATGTCCCCGGTCTCTGTCTACAGTTTAAGAGTTTTCGAAGCGCCCCTTGCCGCTTCGTTATGGCCTGGCCTCCGAACATATCCTCAAGATTATCCAAGATCTGCTTCGCAGTCTCATAATCCTGATGTTGAGCCTGCAGCACGTTGTTCATGCTGGCCATAACATAGCAGCGAGCCTGATCATTAGCATCTTTCCAGCGGTCGTACGCTTGGAATTGCTCATTACTTGAGTCTCCCTTAGGCTCGGGAGGACAAGAAGTTGTCAGAACATATTTCAGTTTCTCAAAGGAAAGGACGATGTTCAGGTTTCGTTTCCAATCATTATAGTTCTCACTGGTTAATTGGTTTTTGTCAAGTATCGACGATAAAGCGTTTTTAGACATTTTCAATCTACAATAAAGAATCATATACCAAACATAAGTAAACATATATAATAATTTAGTAAGATAACACAATCATGTAAAATAATACAAATGCGTTTATGTGTCAAAACCTTGAAAATATCACAACCTTACAACGATAATTCCCAACTCAAAATTCAACAAGCTCCTAGGGGAGTCATGCCAAATTCAACCAGGAACACGGATCCCCTCCTGATTAATATATGCCATCCAGGACCCGTATGATCCAGCATATACTAATAATCGTTTCTTTGGCCATTAATTTTATTAACAGAGCTCCTAGGGGAGGTTAATAATAAAATTAATGTGAGTGTATAACCACCATTTCAATATTTTATCCATGATTTATAATCACCACCTAGGGGTGTGCAACCATAAATCATACTAAAATACCTTATCCTTTCAGAGATCCAATCTGGTACATGATAGAAATCCCTTCCTAGGGGTCGGGACCACCATGTTCTTCCTATGGACCAACGATGGAGGCCTTAGGTCCTCTCTTCGAAAACCTTCTCCCACTCAATCTTTTGAAGTCAAGGTTTTATTTTAAAATTATGCATGAACAATTTTAATATGAGCGGCACTCCCTATTCTATATGACATGTTATCAATATACATGGTAAATCATATTATAATGCAGACAAGCAAAGCAATCAAGCAAAGCTACAAGCAAAATAATAATAACCGTAATATTATGGTTCCACCCTAGAGAATAGAAAAACTAAGATTACAAGAGAATAATCGAGACATTTATCGATTCTTCATCCTTGAATCCTCAAGCTGTATCCTTCTTCATGTAATATCCATCTTCAAGTCCTCAATCCCGTATGAATCGAACACTTCATATTTCCGGTCATATCCAAATTTAATGTTTCTCAGAATCGTCCCAAAAATAAAATTAAAACTGCACTGAAAAAATCGCACCTTTTCTGGACACCTGGCAGCTCTCGGTCGGCAGGCCGATCTGGGTGATCGGTCTGCCGATCATGGTGGTTCGGCCTGCCGAACATGAAGGTTCGGCCTGCCGGCAGAGCACCAAAATTTCTGCCCCACTGTCGGCCTGCCGGACCGTACGTCCGGCCTGCCGATCTGTGACCTTCGGCCTGCCGAACTGTGAGGTCCGGCATGCCGACCGAGCAGAAAACCCTCAATCCAGAAAATACAATTTTAATGCAATTCATCAATTTTATTTTCAACAATTCAAAAACATAAAATTAGAGACTCAGGAAATACCTGGAGGCGCCATCATCTATCTTCAAGATTCCGACTTCTCGTTCCGTCTTCTCCGAATAATTATTTAATTACAAAATTCTTACAAATTAAAATTAAATAATTCCTAGACGGAGATGATAGTCCGCCAACTAATTACATGAAAAACCTAAATACACATTCTAACCTCTAAGGAACCATAACCGGTATTAATTAATTAATAAATAATTAAACAATAATTTAATCAACCATAATTAATTAATAAACATTCACCATGTAATCCATGACAACATTTATATTATATAGAAACCTAGAGTGCCATCTCTCTATAAAATTCAATTCAAGCATAGGAGAGATTAAGATCACAAAATTTATGCATATGACATGACCACAAACTTGCAAATTTATGTAAAAACCTCGGTTCTGATACCAGTTGTTGGAAACAAAGTGCGCAGAGGAATTTTAAAAATTTTTTCATCAGAGTAATTTCCAAAACACAAGTTTGACATGTTATATGTATAAATTAAACAGATCTTACTAACCTCAGTGTGCCGAAGAACCTTCGCAACCTGTGTAGAGAAGTAACGTTTCAGAAGAGCCTCAACCAACTGGTCTTCTTTGCTATTCTCTATCCACAACCAGAGTGAGTGTGGGCTCACACGTACAGCTCTTCCACCAGTGACTCTCCTTCCAACCAATAGAGAGAACCCAAAGCTAGTGCTCGTGATTTGTGAACAAAAGCTCTCAGGGAGTTTTCAGATGCTCACTAGAAGAGTATCACTCTTAATCTCTCAAATTGATCTGAGTAAATCATGAGACTCACTCCCTTTTTATACCTATTGGTCCTGGGGTCAGTCCATATCAGATTAGGTCTCAAAAACTCGAAACAGAATCAAGTTCGGATCAATATCTGAGAAGATCTGCGTGAAAACGTGTAATCTTATCCCCGCTGATTGGCAGGCCGAACATTGCCGATCAGGCCAGTTCGGCAGGCCAAACATGTCATTCGACAGGCTGAACCACCGAGAAAAAATCTTTGCGAATCTTTTATTTTCCACCCGAGATTCTGAAGGATAAAGTCTCAGTTTTGATTCAAATAACCCAATAGAGAAGTTATCTGATCAAAACAAACTTTATCAAGATAATCTCTAAGAAAATAAATCAATTCACAATAATTCTACAAGTTTATCTTGTTCTAATTTGTCCAAAATTAAAACAACCGATAAACAGACAAGAATTATCTGATCGCAATAATTCAACAAGTTTATCTTGAACTAATTTCTTACAAAATTAATTCAACCGATAAACAGACATGAATTATTTTATTCTTACAAATTTTAAACCAATCTGATAAATCTGACATAAGTCACCAATTATTGGAAAAGCACGCCGTGTCGTTACAGGACTTTGTGAGCTAGCAAAGGGGACCAAAATGGACCTATAAAGTTCAAGCTCATGATAATTATGAAACCCAATATCCCTAGATATACATTTCACAATTATCAACTCCAACGCTACTCCACTAAAAGCTTGGAGCTGCACTCTCGAACTTTATAGAATTACGAAGCTCGTGTAGCTAAGTCTCCATGACATATCATAGTGTATCGTATCCCCATATGATCATCTATAATCGGCTTAAGGACAAGTTTGTCTTACCTTCCTGATTATTTTTATCTTACGTTCCATTATCTCACCACTAGAAAACTTACCATCCAAAGATAGTATACCATTCGGTTACACCTATGTATCCAAATGGTTGAGCGCTCCAGTTTTCCAATTACAGGACAACGCATATAAGAGGATAGCATTACTCCTAAAGAGGAGCTATGGATTCCATATCTATGAATAACAAGTCTATGCTATCAAGAGTCATGCCTCCAACGTATCGGCATGCATACCACTATAGAGATGTAGGAGTCACCCATTGGTACATCAAAAGACACAAGTCGAGATAACGGGCCCACTATTCATCTCAGGATTAAGATACAATACAAATGACTGTCTAAAGTGAATCAATTTGCCAAGACAGAATTATTAATCCAAATCAATTCACTTTATGTCCCGATCCAACACATCGTCACCTATGACAACGTGCCAATGTTTCTATTCACGGAGTCCAACTCCGATGGCTAAGACAAACCATCTCCCAAAAGGGATATAGACAACATAACAATCTTTACATGAATAAAGCGCCTAACTTTATTCTCTCGATTGCGGATCATACGTTTTAGACCGTCACCTTAAGAATCGTGTCTACCGCATAATCATCCCATCATATGCCCAATTCTTAAGGTTTAGACTGACAGTCTCAGACTACTGTTTGCTTATCATACATTCAACAAATATGAACATAAAGAGGACAAGATTTGGTATATATAAATGAATAAATTCTTTATTGATAAAAATGTCTCCAAAAACGTATTACATTTTTACTCCTTAGGGCATACATGTCTAACATTTTGAGGAAACTAGATGTTTGAAGTAGGTTTTGGTTCTGATTTACACAGTGGAAGCGACAATTTTTGTAAATAAAAATTTGCAAAATTTAGAGGGGGTAAAGTGCAAAGTTTTTATTTTTTGTGTCATTTTTTAAAAGTGGCCAAAAAACCCTGTAGAATCCAAATTTCAAGAAAGTTAAAACACAAAAGTTATAAAACAAATTGAAATGGTTAAGCATTATTTACAATTTGCAAAAATTCCGCTTGAATCATAAGTTATGAATTTTCAAATTTTTAAATCATAAAATATCTTTAAAATAAATAAAAAGGTAGAAAAGTTTTTTTTAAAAAAATATTATTATAAATCCTAGAATTTTGGAGGTTTAGACCCTTATTGAAAAAAAAATTATTTGACTCCAAAGATGCGAAATAATTGATTTTGAAATCAGGGCAAAGTCGTCAATTTTTTATAAAATAGGGTTAAATTACAAAGTTCATAAAAAATAGATTTTTTCCTGGAAATCAAGCATTGATTATCAAAATCGTTATTAGATGCATTAAAAACAAGAAATAACAAGTTCAAATGATAAATGTAAGCTCGAAGGACTTTTAGGACCTGTTAAGGGCAAAACTGTCATTTTTTGCAAAGAGATCAAGTAAACTCCAAAATGTTCAAAATAGGAAAATGTCCATAGAGGGAAATTTCACCCTAGTTTCGAGGATCACCAAAAGATGCTTGTAGATAAGTAAATAAGTCTCGTAATACCTAAGTTTTAAAAAGAGAGAAAACCTCGTTAATAGTCAAAATTGATAATTAGGAGTTAAATTTAATTATCGATATAGGGATCAATATTAAGCAAATTAATAATGAAAAATTATCCAAACAAGACTCAAAGGTAACTCCTAAAGAGGATAGAGAAAATTGATTTAAGTATGGAATAGTTAGCAGGCAAGTGTTAGACATGTATGCTCTAAGGAGTAAAAATGTAATACGTTTTTGGAGACATTTTTATCAATAAAGAATTTATTCATTTATATATACCAAATCTTGTCCTCTTTATGTTCATATTTGTTGAATGTATGATAAGCAAACAGTAGTCTGAGACTGTCAGTCTAAACCTTAAGAATTGGGCATATGATGGGATGATTATGCGGTAGACACGATTCTTAAGGTGACGGTCTAAAACGTATGATCCGCAATTGAGAGAATAAAGTTAGGCGCTTTATTCATGTAAAGATTGTTATGTTGTCTATATCCCTTTTGGGAGATGGTTTGTCTTAGCCATCGGAGTTGGACTCCGTGAATAGAAACATTGGCACGTTGTCATAGGTGACGATGTGTTGGATCGGGACATAAAGTGAATTGATTTGGATTAATAATTCTGTCTTGGCAAATTGATTCACTTTAGACAGTCATTTGTATTGTATCTTAATCCTGAGATGAATAGTGGGCCCGTTATCTCGACTTGTGTCTTTTGATGTACCAATGGGTGACTCCTACATCTCTATAGTGGTATGCATGCCGATACGTTGGAGGCATGACTCTTGATAGCATAGACTTGTTATTCATAGATATGGAATCCATAGCTCCTCTTTAGGAGTAATGATATCCTCTTATATGCGTTGTCCTGTAATTGGAAAACTGGAGCGCTCAACCATTTGGATACATAGGTGTAACCGAATGGTATACTATCTTTGGATGGTAAGTTTTCTAATGGTGAGACAATGGAACGTAAGATAAAAATAATCGGGAAGGTAAGACAGAACTTGTCCTTAAGCCGATTATGGATGATCATATGGGGGTGCGATACATTATGATATGTCATGGAGACTTAGCTACACGAGCTTCGTAATTCTATAAAGTTTGAGAGTGCAGCTCCAAGCTTTTAGTGGAGTAGCGTTGGAGTTGATAATTGTGAAATGTATATCTGGGATATTGGGTTTCATAATTATCATGAGCTTGAACTTTATAGGTCCATTTTGGTCCCCTTTGCTAGCTCACAAAATCCTATAATGACACGGCGTGCTTTTCCTATAATTGGTGACTTATGTCAGATTTATCAGATTGGTTTAAAATTTATAAGAATCAAATAATTCATGTCTGTTTATCGGTTGAATTAATTATGTAAGAAAATTAGTTCAAGATGAACTTGTTGAATTATTGCGTTCGGGTAATTCTTGTCTGTTTATCGGTTGTTTTAATTTTGGACAATTAGAACAAGATAAACTTGTAGAATTATTGTGAATTGATTTATTTCCTTAGAGATTATCTTGATAAAGTTTGTTTTGATCAGATATCTTTTCTATTGGGCTATTTGAATCAAAACTGAGACTTTATCCTTTAGAATCTAGGGTGGAAAATAAAAGATTCGCGGAGATTTTTTCTCGGCAGTTTGGCCTGCCGGATGATGTGTTTGGCCTGCCAAACTGGCCTGTTCGGCCTGCCTATAAGAAAGTTTGGCCTGCCGACCGACGACAGTTAAGATTACACGTTTTCACGCGTATCTTATCAGATATTGATCCGAACTTGATTCTGTTTCGATTTTTTGAGACCTAATCTGATATGGACTGACCTAGGACCAATAGGTATAAAAAGGGAGTGAGTCTAATGATTTACTGAGATCAATTTGAGAGATTAAGAGTGATACTCTTCGAGTGAGCATCTAAAAACTCCCTGATAGCTTTTGTTCACAAATCACGAACACTAGCTTTGGGTTCTCTCTATTGGTTGGATGGAGAGTCACCGGTGGAAGAGCTGTATGTGTGAGCCCACACTCACTCTGGTTGTGGATAGAGAATAGCAAAGAAGACCAGTTGGTTGAGGCTCTTCTGGAACGTTACTTCTCTACACAGGTTGCGGAGGTTCTTCAACACACTGAGGTTAGTAAGATCTGTCTAATTTATACATATAACATGTCAAACTTGTGTTTTGGAAAATACTCTGAGGAAAAATTTTTAAAATTTCGCTGCGCACTTTGTTTCCAACAATTGGTATCAGAGCCCGAGGTTTTTACATAAATTTGCAAGTTTATGGTTATGTTATATGCATAAATTTTGTGATCTTAATCTCTCCTATGCTTGAATTAAATTTTATAGAGAGATGGCACTCTAGGTTTCTATATAATATATATGTTGTCATGGATTATGTGGTGAATGTTTATTAATTAATTATGGTTGATTAAATTGTTGTTTAATTATTTATTAATTAATTAATACCGGTTATGGTTCCTTAGAGGTTAGAATGTGTATCTAGGTTTTTCATGTAATTAGATGGCGGACTATCATCTCCGTCTAGGAATTGTTATTTAATTTTTAATTTGTAAGAATATTGTAATTAAATAATTATTTGGAGAAAACGGAACACGAAGTCGGATCTTAAAGATTGATGATGGTGCCTCCAAGTATTTCCTGAGTCTCTAATTTTATGTTTTTGAATTGTTGAAAATAAAATTGATGAATTGCATTAAAATTGTATTTTCTGGAATGTGCGTTTTCTGCTCGGTCGGCATGCCGGACCTCACAGTTCCGCAGGCCGACAGTGGGGCAGAAATTTTGGTGCTCTGCCGGTAGGCCGAACCTTCATGTTCGGCAGGCCGAACCACCAAGATCGGCAGACCGATCACCCAGATCGGACTGCCGACAGAGAGCTGCCAGGTGTCCAGAAAAGGTGCAATTTTTCCAATGCAGTTTTAATTTTATTTTTGAGACGATTCTGAGAGACACTAAATTTGGATTTTACCAGAAATATGAAGTGTTCGATTCATAAGGGATTGAGGACTTGAAGATGGATATTACATGAAGAAGGATACAGCTTGAGGATTCAAGGATGAAGAATCGATAAATGTCTCGATTATTCTCTTGTAATCTTATTTTTCTATTCTCTAGGGTGGAACCATAATATTACGGTTATTATTATTATGTTTGTAGCTTTGCTTGATTGCTTTACTTGTCTACATTATAATATGATTTACCATGTATATTGATAACATGTCATATAGAATAGGGAGTGCCGCTCATATTAAAATTGTTCATGCATAATTTTAAAATAAAACCTTGACTTCAAAAGATTGAGTGGGAGAAGGTTTTCGAAGAGAGAACCTAAGGCCTCCATCGTTGGTCCATAGGAAGAACATGGTGGTCCTGACCCCTAGGAAGGGATTTCTATCATGTACCAGATTGGATCTCTGAAAGGATAAGGTATTTTAGTATGATTTATGGTTGCACACCCCTAGGTGGTGATTATAAATCATGGATAAAATATTGAAACGGTGGTTATACACTCACGTTAATTTTATTATTAACCTCCTCTAGGAGCTCTGTTAATAAAATTAATGGCCAGAGAAATGATTATTAGTATATGCTGGATCATACGGGTCCTGGATGGCATATATTAATCAGGAGGGGATCCGTGTTCCTAATTGAATTTGGCATGACTCCCCTAGGAGCTTGTTGAATTCTGAGTTGGGAATTATCATTGTAAGGTTGTGATATTTTCAAGGTTTTGACTCATAAATACATTTGTATAATTTTACATGATTGTGTTATCTTACTAAATTATTATATATGTTTGCTTATGTTTGGTATATGATTCTTTATTGTAGATTGAAAATGTCTAAATATGCTTTATCATCGATACTTGACAAAAACCAATTAACCAGTGAGAACTATAATGATTGGAAACGGAACCTGGACATCGTCCTTTCCTTTGAGAAACTAAAATATGTACTGACAACTTCTTGTCCTCCCGAGCCTACGGGAGACTCAAGTAATGAGCAATTCCAAGCGTACGATCGCTGGAAAGATGCTAATGATTAGGCCCGCTGCTATGTTATGGCTAGCATGAACAATGTGCTGCAGGCTCAACATCAGGATTATGAGACTGCGAAGCAGATCTTGGATAATATTGAGGAAATGTTTGGAGGCCAAGCCATAACAAAGCGGCAAGGGGCGCTTCAGAAACTCTTAAACTGTAGACAGAGACCGGGGACATCTGTAAAGGAGCACATGATGTTGGTCATGGGTTATCTCACTGAGGCACAAACCAATGGAGCCGACATCGATGCTGAAACTCAGATGACTATGGTCTTTGAGACTCTGTCTAAGGAATTTATTCCGTTTAGAGCTACTTTTAATTTAAGCAATAGACGGGATATGACCTTAACAGAACTGATGAAACAGTTACAGGAGTTTGAACTGCTGATCAGGGAGTCTCCTGCTGGTGGAGAGGCCAATATGGTAGCTGCTTCTGGTTCCAATCCTAACTCTGGGAATGGAAAGAAGCAACGGGCCAAGAGTGGCAAGACTTTTATTCCTGTTGCTACCAAGAGCAAGAAGAAGAAGAAGAAGAATCCAAAGAAGCTTAAGTGCTTCTTTTGTGGTAAGGTCGGGCATATAAAGAAGCATTGCAAGGACTTCCTTTCCAAGGGAGGTAGGTGTGATCTTCTATATTTAGAAACTTGTTTGGTTGAGGAATCCAGTGACATCTAGGTCATAGATTCTGGTGCAACTAATCATGTTTGTGTTTCTCTATAGGGATTCAAAGAAACGAGAAGTCTACTTCGTGAAGACTTAAAGCTTCGGATGGGCGATGGATCCTTGGTCTCAGCGGAAGCAGTGGGAGATGTCCATCTTTACTTTGATAATTATAGGAGTTTTAATTTTGCGAGACTGTTTTTATGTTCCTAAATTTAAAAGGAATTTAATTTCTGTATCTTCTTTATTTAAAGACTCCTACGTGGTATCTTTTAATGAAAAAGTGGTGATTCGTAAAAACAAATCTTTTATCTGTTCTGGATGGATGCAAAATAATCTATATTTTATCAAACCTAAGATGGACTTATTGCTTAATGCTGAGATAAATGATAATGACTCAAAAAGACTTAAAACTTCTCACTCTAATAAGACTTATCTTTGGCATTTGTGCCTTGGCCATATTAATCTGAATAGGATTCAAAGGTTGGTAAGGGATGGACCTTTAAGTCACTTAAAGGTGGAATCTATACCTCAATGTGAGTCTTGTTTGGAGGATAAAATGACCAAAAGACCATACAGGTCTAAGGGCAATAGGGCCGAAGGGGTTCTAGAACTTGTGCATAGTGATGTTTGCGGACCGATGAACATCCAGGCACGAAGAGGGTATGAGTACTTCGTCACTTTTATTGACGATTACTCAAGATATGGGTATATGTACCTGATGCACCACAAAAGTGAAACTTATGATAAGTTCAAGGAGTTTCGATCTGAAGTGGAAAAGCAATTGGGTAAACCCATAAAGGCACTTCGATCTGATCGAGGTGGGGAATACCTTTCTGAAGAGTTCTTAGGACACTTGTTAGAGAATGGGATTTTATCCCATTTGACTGCGCTAGGCACTCTGCAACAGAATGGTGTAGCGGAAAGAAGAAATAGGACTTTGTTGGACATGATTCGGTCCGTGATGAGTTATTCATCATTGCCTTTATCCTTTTGGGGATATGCACTACAAACCGCATGTTATCTTTTGAACAATGTGCCTTCAAAATCGGTCCCTAAAACTCCTCACGAGTTGTGGACAAGACGGAAGACATCCTTAAACCATATTCGCATATGGGGATGTCCAGCTCATGTCCTGTTTAAGGATCCGAATAAGTTGGAAGCACGTTCAGAAGTTTGCGTGTTTGTAGGATATCCAAAAGGGACTAAAGGGGGTTATTTTTATAACCCAAAGGAAAATAAAGTCGTGGTTTCAACTAATGCAACTTTCCTTGAGGAGAGTTACATGAACGACTTTAAACCTCGAAGCAAAGTGTTGCTTGAGGAGTTGAGGGGTGATCCGTTTACTCCGGAGGTTCCGAATGAAACCATTCCGATCAGTGTAGAAAAACCAAACAAACCTGAACAACAACCTCAGGGGCTTCGGCGTAGTGGGAGGATCGGGCGTCAACCTGAAAGGTATATGTTCAATGGGGAAGTCTTTTTGGTTGAACCGGATGAACATGACAGGGATCCTTGTACTTACGCAGAAGCTATGGAGGATGTTGATTCAAGACTCTGGACAGAGGCCATGAACATAGAGATGAAGTCTATGGAGACTAATCAGGTCTGGGAGCTTGTGGATCTTCCCGAAGGGGTAAAACCCATAGGGTGTAAGTGGATCTACAAGAGGAAAAGAGGAGTGGATGGAAAGGTCGAAACCTTTAAGGCTAGACTGGTAGCTAAGGGTTATACGCAAAAGGAAGGAATCGATAATGAGGAAACCTTTTCGCCTGTAGCCATGCTTAAGTCCATCCAGATTCTCTTGTCCATAGCTGTCGCTCTCAACTACGAGATTTGGCAGATGGTTGTCAAGACGGCTTTTCTGAATGGCTATCTTGATGAGTCCATTTATATGGAACAACCAGACGGGTTCAAGGTCGCGGGTCAAGAGGGTAAGGTTTGTAAGCTGCTAAAGTCAATTTATGGACTTCAGCAGGCTTCTCGTTCTTGGAACATAAGATTTGATCAAGTGATCAAGACTTATGGGTTCTCACAAAATGTGGATGAACCATGTGTTTACAAACACATTAAGAATGGGAAGGTGGTTTTTCTACTACTCTATGTAGATGATATTCTGCTAATTGGCAATGACGTTGGGGCCTTGTCATCGGTCAAATTATGGTTGACCAAGTAGTTTGACATGAAGGACTTAGGTGAGGCTAATTTTGTTCTCGGTATCCAGATCTTTCGGGATAGGAAGAACAAAATGATAGCTTTGTTACAGGCTGGCTACATAGATAAAATTCTCAGGAGGTTTGCAATGCAGGATTCCAAGAAAGGTGGGCAACCATCTAGTTCTGGAATTACTCTTTCTAAGAAAGACTCTCCAAAGTCTTATGAAGAAAGAGAATACATGAAGAAGGTACCTTATGCTTCTACAGTGGGTAGTCTCATGTATGCCATGCTTTGCACTCGACCGGATATTAGCTATGCGGTCGGGATTGTGAGTCGATTTCAGGCGGATCCTGGACCGAACCATTGGGTTGCGATAAAGCATATTTTCAAGTACCTAAGAAGGACTCGAGGGTATATGCTTGTGTATTCGGGTGAGGATTTAACTCCTCTAGGATACACTGATTCAGATTTTCAATCCTGCCTGGATTCTAGGAAATCGACTTCGGGGCTTGTGTTTACTCTAGGTGGCGGTGCCATCAGTTGGAGAAGTGCGAAGCAAGATTGCACTTCGGATTCAACGATGGAGGCCGAGTATGTGGCGGCTAGTGATGCTTCGAAAGAAGCAGTGTGGCTCCGCAAGTTCCTTGGGGATCTTGAGGTAGTTCCCGGTATGGATAAGGCGGTATCACTGTACTGTGATAACAGTGCGGCAGTAGCTAATGCTAAGGAACCAAGATTTCACAAGAAGAGTAAGCATATTGATCGGAAGTATCATGTGATAAAGGACTTCCTTGAGAGCGGGCATGTCACGGTGTGCAAGATCGCGTCAGAGGACAATTTAGCTGATCCATTCACGAAGACACTTACTAGGAGAGTCTTCGAGAGGCATGTTGAAGCTATGGGGATGCAAAATTTGCAGTATTTGCTCACTTAGTGCAAGTGGGAGATTGTTAGACATGTATGCTCTAAGGAGTAAAAATGTAATACGTTTTTGGAGACATTTTTATCAATAAAGAATTTATTCATTTATATATACCAAATATTGTCCTCTTTACGTTCATATTTGTTGAATGTATGATAAGCAAACAGTAGTCTGAGACTGTCAGTCTAAACCCTAAGAATTGGGCATATGATGGGATGATTATGTGGAAGACACAATTCTTAGGGTGACGGTCTAAAACATATGATCCGTAATCGAGGGAATAAAGTTGGGCGCTTTATTCATGTAAAGATTGTTATGTTGTCTATATCCCTTTTGGGAGATGGTTTGTCTTGGCCATCGGAGTTGGACTCCGTGAATAGAAACATTGGCGCGTTGTCATAGTTGACGATGTGTTGGATCGGGACATAAAGTGAATTGATTTGGATTAATAATTCTGTCTTGGCAAATCGATTCACTTTAGACAATCATTTGTATTGTATCTTAATCCTGAGATGAATAATAGGCCCGTTGTCTCGACTTGTGTCTTTTGATGTACCAATGGGTGACTCCCACATCTCTATAGTGGCATGCATGCCGGTACGTTGGAGGCATGACTCTTGATAGCGTAGACTTGTTATTCATAGATATGGAATCCATAGCTCCTCTTTAGGAGTAATGATATCCTCTTATATGCGTTGTCCTGTAATTGGAAAACTGGAGCGCTCAACCATTTGGATACATAGGTGTAACCGAATGGTATACTATCTTTGGATGGTAAGTTTTCTAATGGTGAGACAATGGAATGTAAGATAAAAATAATCGGGAAGGTAAGACAGAAC
Source organism: Artocarpus heterophyllus (assembly GCA_025403435.1). Taxonomy (NCBI): domain Eukaryota; kingdom Viridiplantae; phylum Streptophyta; class Magnoliopsida; order Rosales; family Moraceae; genus Artocarpus; species Artocarpus heterophyllus. Next base: position 31,810,563 of record CM046342.1, on the reverse strand, counting down.
TTGTCCTTAAGCCGATTATGGATGATCATATGGGGATGTGATACACTATGATATGTCATGGAGACTTAGCTACACGAGCTTCGTAATTCTATAAAGTTTGAGAGTGCAGCTCCAAGCTTTTAGTGGAGTAGCGTTGGAGTTGATAATTGTGAAATGTATATCTGGGATATTGGGTTTCATAATTATCATGAGCTTGAACTTTATAGGTCCATTTTGGTCCCCTTTGCTAGCTCACAAAATCCTGTAACGACACGGCGTGCTTTTCCAATAATTGGTGACTTATGTCGGATTTATCAGATTGGTTTAAAATTTATAAGAATCAAATAATTCATGTCTGTTTATCGGTTGAATTAATTATGTAAGAAAATCAGTTCAAGATGAACTTGTTGAATTATTGCGTTCGGGTAATTCTTGTCTGTTTATCGGTTGTTTTAATTTTGGACAATTAGAACAAGATAAACTTGTAGAATTATTGTGAATTGATTTATTTTCTTAGAGATTATCTTTGATAAAGTTTGTTTTGATCAGATATCTTTTCTATTGGGCTATTTGAATCAAAACTGAGACTTTATCCTTTAGAATCTCGGGTGGAAAATAAAAGATTCGCGGAGATTTTTTCTCGGCAGTTCGGCCTGCCGGATGATGTGTTCGGCCTACCGAACTGGCCTGTTCGGCCTGCCTATAAGAAAGTTTGGCCTGCCGACCGACGACAGTTAAGATTACGCATTTTCACGCGTATCTTATCAGATATTGATCCGAACTTGATTCTGTTTCGATTTTTTGAGACCTAATCTGATATGGACTGACCCTAGGACCAATAGGTATATAAAGGGAGTGAGTCTAATGATTTACTGAGATCAATTTGAGAGATTAAGAGTGATGCTCTTCGAGTGAGCATCTAAAAACTCCCTGAGAGCTTTTGTTCACAAATCACGAACACTAGCTTTGGGTTCTCTCTGTTGGTTGGAAGGAGAGTCACCGGCGGAAGAGCTGTACGTGTGAGCCCACACTCACTCCGGTTGTGGATAGAGAATAGCAAAGAAGACCAGTTGGTTGAGGCTCTTCTGGAACGTTACTTCTCTACACAGGTTGCGGAGGTTCTTCAACACACTGAGGTTAGTAAGATCTGTCTAATTTATACATATAAAATGTCAAACTTGTGTTTTGGAAAATACTCTGAGGAAAAATTTTTAAAATTCCGCTGCGCACTTTGTTTCCAACAGTAAGTACTAAATCCCATCAACCATATGAATAGTAATGATTTTCTTTAAAGGACAAGAAAAAAAAAGTTTATAAAAGTTTTACTTTGGTAGGACACAAGGTTTTACTTAGATAAGCTTCATGCATTCCATGGTTATGTAATTTAAGGAATGGGTAAATGATACACTAAGTGTATAAAAAGTGTTGTAAAAACCTCCTGACGCAAGGGGAGTTCCAAGGAAAGATAAGGTCTCGGTGTTATGATGACCATCATGCACAACTGGTATAAACACTTGGGTCCTAGTTAAGCTAAGTTCAAGTCATAAAGAAAGTGCATAAATTAGCATAATTGGATCATATAAATTAGTGGGAAAATCATCATGTGGGTTATGTTTAGAGTTATTGAGCAATAGCTCACTTAGTTATTCATGTTGTAGGAAATCCTACCAAAAGAGCGGAATAATTTTCAATGTGGAGCTAGACATGATAGATGGACAATTGTGTAGATAAGGTATGGATGGCACTGCAATAAAGCTTCTGCTATGCATATATATGTATGTAAATGTTTGGTAATGTTACGTATGTAATATTAAGTTAATATATATATATGACAAATTATGTTTTAAAATACTACTCAAAGTAAATATAATGTAATTAATATTAATGACTATGGATAAAAAGTTTGTACTATTTAAATCTAAAGCAAATTTTTTATAACAGACATAGTAAAAAGAATGCACGTATTTTTGTCAAACTCTAGTCAATTTTTAAAAGAAATAAAAGTGGAGGAAAATCGTTAGTTTCGATTCTAGAAAGTCGGGTTGTGACAATTGGTATCAGAGCGGACATCCTGCCATTTGACTACGCATTGCCATGCATCGTATAGTCATAGCTCAAGTAAGATAATTTAATTTTCTATGTATCTTATTAAGAAGTTTTCTTTTCTAACAATTGTAATGTTAAAATGAATCGACCATAGATGATGGCAGCACCACCCAATGACCGACATTATGATGCAGATAGGAGGACAAGCGTGGTATTTTAAGACATGATGCTGCCCTGCTTTAATGGAAGCTGGCAGCCAATGGTGCTTACTGAGTGGCTTAATACAATAGAGGTTATATTTGAATCCTATCACACGCCACTGCATCTCAAGGTGTTGTTGGCATTAGGGAGGCTTTAAGTGGAGGCATTAGATTGATGGCTAGGATTATGATCCCAAGGACAACGCCGGGACTCACAAAGGTTTTGAAATCAAATCTCTATGATGTTTACACCATCACCACCTGCAAACCCTGCTCTAATAATAATTGATCCTTTTATATGGGGAAACTGGCTGCGTTAGTATTGTAATCTTTAGTCCATTTGGGATAGGTATCTAAGGGAATCTTTGGAGCACTACATCACCAAGTTTTGTTATAGCATGTTGCTGGCAGTACCGCTAGGAACACCTATACATCAGGTATGTGATCTCTTGTGGAGTGGAGTTCCCGATGAGATTCAAATATTGGTGTTGTATCCCTACGATTTCCCCAATATGGAGGACTTCATAGTCATGCGGAAGAACAATTATTAGCACCAGTTGATGATTACTTTACGGATCTAGATGAAGATCAAGTAGTACCTGAGTATGTTCCAGGACTATCTGAGCCAGTTTTTGCTAGTGACGATCCATCCGCTGACTCTAGTGAAGAAGAAGAGGACGATTCAAAGGAGGACCCCATAAAAAGTGATATGTCAGAGGTCAATAGTGACTAGAAGGAGAAGACTTGTTTTGAAACAACTTTTTGTTTGAGATGTATATAACTAAGTGGCTAGCAAAATTTTGACTTTTTTTATCAGAAATGTGTGTACCCACTAAGCAGCAAGACTTGATAGTGATGTAAAAAAAATGATGAATGACTCCTATTGGATAGAAGATAAAAGTTCATGTATGAATGTATGTTAACCTTGTATGAAATGCTAGCCATACCTGGTATGCTAGCCACACATGACCATAATGGTTAAAGTACCTAGAGGTTCCTCAAATCTTTATTTGATGACTTTAATTACTAAACTACAAGAGAAGCTCCAAGCTCAAGTATAAGAGATGCAAGGACTTTGTGAGCAAATGGCTCATCGAAATCAATTACCACCGGTGCACAAAGACCCACTACCACTGCCTTTGCCACCACCTCTAATGCATCTGGTTGCACCTGTAGTTTCAGTAAGACTTTTATGAAAAGTTTCGATGCATGAAAGCTCCTAAATTTGATGGTTTTACTAATCCCTTGAAGTCGATGACTAGCTTACTATCATCAAAAGAGTGCTAAAGTTTATGGGGCTCAATAATCGAGTGAAAATGATATGTGCATCTTTCTCGCTCATCAAAGATGCAAGAAGATGGTAGGAGTTAGTTGAATAAAAAAGAATGTGGAAGAAATGACATGGGTAGATTTTGTGGAAGAATATTTCAATATGGATACTTTGGTGGCCCAACAAGAAGAATTTAATAACTTCTGGCAAGGCAACTTGTCTGTCAATAATGCTGTGAAAAGATTTAATCAGTTGGCATGTCTTTGCCCCAAGTTAACCCACAGACAAAGAAAGAGTAAGGAGGCTGATGACAATGTTTTGCACGGGCATCGCATTAATTTGGATAGAAGAGACCAGGTGTCAAGGTCTATTGAGGACTGTATTATGCAGGCGACTCAAGCTGAGTTCAGAGACACACGTAACAAAGCTAAGAAAGCTAAGATTTTTAAGGCACAAAGGGAAGAAAGAGCTTTGGTGAATCAGAGCCTAGTTCCTCAATCTAGGGGACAAGGAAGTAATGTAGGGCAGATTCAGAATTAGAACAATCGAGTTGTTCACAACTGTGGTGATGTCAATAATAATAAGAAGAAGAGATGGAGTTCTGGTGGTCAAGCCAATTAGAGAAATCAAACTTAGAAGAAGATAAATGATAGAGGGAATAGTAAATCAATGTGTGGTCAATGTGGGAAATGACGTAGAGGAGAGTGCAAGGCTAGTACTAAAATATGTTTCATTTGCGACAAGGAGGGGCATTATGGTAGGAATTGTTTTTCCAACCCTTAAAACCTATTCAACTAAAACCGATTCAATCAGACCCAATTTCCTTCAAGTCAACAAAGACCCCTAAGGGCGACAACTTCACATAGTTCAGTCACCGATCGAAGGACCAGCATTGGTCAAGGGAGATTGGAAACACCAGAACTCAGCACATGAATATATACCTACATCAAAAATGAAGCTGATGTAGGAACTTCTATGGTCGTCACAGGTCAGCTTTCTGTAGCTAAAGCTGATGCTTATGTTTTATTTGACTCTAGAGCTACACTTTCTTTTGCATCACTTAAGTTTGCAAAGGGCATGGGATGTGAAGGGGATAGGATAGAACAAACTTTTAAAACTGCACTCCCTTTTGGTGAAGTGTTGAATTTTGATTCTTGGTTCCAATCGTCATTTGCAATGGAGAGATGTTTATCGATTTAATAATAATCGATATACAAGACTACGACGTAGTTCTAGGAATGGATTTCTTGGGAAAATATGATGCCAAAATCAACTGTTGGCATAACAAGGTCACTTTCTAACCCATCAGGGATCAAAAGTTTGTCTATGTTGGAAGAATCTTGAAAATACCAAAAAGCACTGATATTTGCCCTAAAAACAAAGAAATTGTTAGACAATGGGTTTAAGGGTTATCTAGTGAATATAGTAAGCAAAGATCAGGAAATTCAATTAGGACTAGAGGATGTTCCAATTGTAAATGAAGTCATCAATGTTTTCTCGGATGAGTTGCCCGAATTACCTCCAAAATGAGAAATCTCATTTAAAATCGAGTTAAAACCTGGTACTACGCCAATCTCAAAGGTGCCCTATTGCATGGCACCAACCAATCTCAAGGAGCTTTAGACTCAACTACAAGAATTTTTGGACAAGGGATTTACACAACCAAGTTATTCACCTTGGGGAGCACCCTTATTATTTGTCAAGAAGAAAGATAGAACCTTATAGATGTGTATAGACTAGTGTGAGCTAAACAAAGCTACAATTAAGAATAGATATCCTCTTCCCAGAATCGATGATCTGTTTGACCAACTGAAAGGAGTTGCCATATTTTTGAAGATTGATTTGCGTTCTAGATATTATCAGCTTTGAGTTAAGGAGGAAGACATTCTAAAGATAACATTCTGAACATGTTATGGACACTACGAATTTTGCATAATGTCATTCAGATTGACTAATGCTCTAGCAGCATTTATGGACTTAATGAACTAAGTCTATAAGGATTATTTTGACAAATTCATCATTGTCTTCATAGATGATATTCTAATTTATTGAAAGACTCTGGAAGAGCATGAAAAGCATTTGAGAATAGCATTCAACTGCTAAAGGAGCATTAACTAGATGCCAAGTTCGTAAAGTGTGAATTTTGGCTAGAAAAGGTACATTTCTTAGAACATGTGGTATCATAAAATGGTGTTTCAGTCGATCCTGCTAAAGTTGAAGCCATGAATAAGTAGCCAGCACCGAAGAGTGTTACAAAGATTAGAAGTTTTCTCAGGTTGACAGGCTATTATCCATGTTTTGTTCAAGGATTCTCTAGACTTGCGGCACCTTTCACAGCCCTTACCCAAAAGGGGAAACAGTATGAATGGATTGCAAAATGTGAAGAAAGTTTTCCAAGAACTAAAGAAAGGGTTCACAAGTGCATTAGTGCTAGCAATTCCTGATCCAAATTTGGGAAAATTTGTCATCTATAGTGATGCCTCAAAAACATGTTTAGGTGCGATATTAATGTAGGATGGAAAAGTGGTCACGTAGACATCACGCCAACTAAAGGACCACGAAAGACATTACCCTGCCTATGATTTAGAGCTTATAGCAGTAGTGTTCGCTTTAAAAATTTGTCGTCACTATTTTTTCAAGGATAAATGTGAAATCTTCACTGACCACCAAAGTCTCAGATATATTGTCACCCAGAAAGAGCTTAATATGAGGTAGCAAACATGACTTGCGCTAGTCAAAGATTATGATTGCAAAATTCTGTATCACCCTCGAAAAGCAAATCGAGTGGCAGATGCTCTTAGTTAGAAAGCAACATTTGTTTGTGCAACTATGAGATCAATGTCCAATCTGTTGCAAGAGGATCTTGAAAAGGCAGGAATTGAATTGATCACAGGAGCTCTAGTTGATTTGTCTTTTCAACCAACATTCCTTGAGAACATACAGGAGCGACAAGAAGCAGATTCTTCATTGCTTAGGATTAAAAATGAAGTCGGGGAGGACAAAGAAATAGAATTTAGCATTACAAAGGAAGGCATTCTTCAGTACAAAGGAAGGGTATGCATGCCTAATGAAGAGGAATTGAAGAGGCAGATATTAGAAAAAGCTCATAAGACCCCTTATTTTGTTAATCTAGGAGCTACCAAGATGTATCAAGATCTAAAGGAAAACTTTTGGTGGCATGGAGTGAAAAATGATGTTGCATGTTTGGTCAACAAATGTCTAACATGTCAAAAGGTGAAAGTTGAACATCAATGTCTTGCAAGAGAATTACAGAAGATTGCAATATTGGAATGGAAGTGGGATTACATTACTATGGATTTAGTAGTCAGGTTAGCCAAAACCACAGGAGGACATAACACCATGTGGGTAATTGTGGACAAGTTAACCAAGTCTGCACACTTTTTATCCATTAAGCTTGGTAACACTATAGAGCAATTGGCTGAATTATACGTCACCCAGATAGTTAGATATCATGGGGGTGCAAAAGTACATTATCTTTGATCATGATGGTAGATTCACCTCCAAATTTTGGAAGAATGTTCATCCTACAATGGGTACAAAACACACTTTTAGCATGACATTTCATCCTTAAATTGATGGTGAAAAGAATAATTTAAACTTTAAAAGACATGCTAAAAGTGTGTGTATTGGATTTCAAGGAGGATGGCATAAAAAGCTTCAATTAATAGAATTTGCGTATAAGAACAGCTATCATACTTCTATTGGTATGGCTCCATATAAAGCTTTTTTTGGAAGGAAGTGTAGATCACCACTTCAATGGAATGAAACCAGAGAAAAGGTGTTATCAACCACAAATTTTGTCTAAAAAACAATAGAAGATACGAAGTTGATCCAATAAAGAATAGAGACTGCTCACAGCCATCAAAAAAGTTATACTGATAGACGACAAAGACCCATAGAATTCAGATATGGGATCTAGTTTTTCTCAAGATAACGCCAATGAAGGGAATAATGAGATTTGGGAAAAATGGGAAATTGAGTCCAAGATACATCGGACCATTTGAAATTTTAGAGAGGATAGGTAATGTTGCTTACAAGTTAGCTTTACCACCTAAATTGGCATCTGTGCACAATGTATTCCATGTATCTATGTTAAAGAAATATGTGCCAAATCCGTCACATGTACTCCATCATGAGTCAATTGAAGTCTAGAAGGATCTGTCATACGAGGAAAGCTGGTTCAAATTTTGGCACTAGAGGAGAAAGAATTGAGGAACAAAAAGATATCACTTATTAAGGTTTTATGGCACAATCAACAAGTAGAAGAAGCAACCTAGGAATGGGAGGATGAGATGAAAAGAAACTACCCAAATCTATTCTAATTTTCAAGGACGAAAATTTTTAAGGAGGGTAGATTATAATGTTCGTAGAAATTTTTTTTCATTTATTTAAATCTGAAATCTATTTGGATTTGAATATAGAATTTTTCTCGATAAATTATATTTTTGTAAAAATTATGATACAATGGAGAAATTATGGATATTACTAGTAAGGATTATGTATGTAAATTTTGAGAAAAATGGAGTCTTTTGATAAACAGATTTTGTGAGTATGATCACTCAAAAATTTATAAAATACTCTTAAATTGGAATTTATATCACAATAATTATAAACTTTGTGATAGAAGTTAGTAAGGGAAAATAAATATGAAATGAAGTGAATGATCATATTATTGTCTAAGTAGTATAAAATGGTTAACTAATAGTCAAGGAAATTGATGGAAGATTTTTGGGTATTTACTAATCATCAATTGATGAATGTAGTATAAAAAGACACACACTAGTAAAAAGAATACACAGTGTGGCAAAATGGTACTGATAAAGTACAAAAGCAAATACATCAAATACTGTGTTTGAAGATGATTAGTATGGGAAAAAGTTAATTAGTATAATTTTGACTATTTAAGATAATATCTATACAAAATTTTACACTAGCAATATAGGAAAAATACAGTATAGTATAAATTTATACTATGTGAAAAGATGGTGGGACCCATTTGCTTTGTCACAAAAGGCCCAAATTTAGCCACTCAACTAAGGAGACACATGGCAGGTTCATGTGGTGGGAGACAAGAGTTTTTTTTTTCATTTTTGCCCCAAAATCAAGAAAATTTGCAAAAAGGTCCAAAAAGTGAACTTTTTAAGGAAAACGTGGTTAAAAAATTTGAAAAAAAAACTCATTCTCTCATAATGAAACCCAGTGTTCCCAAACCCATTTCCTCAAGAATTTCTTCCAAATTTTCACAAGACATAACTTGCAAGGATTGAAGAGCAAAAATCAAATTTCAAAAACTAAGGTAAACTCAAATTTTTCTTTTTTCTTTGAGTTTTTCTTTTTGATTCCTGGAAATGGTTTTGATGAGAAATTTGGCATGGTTTATGCTAAGAACAAATTTTGGGGTGGAGAATCACCAAGCTCATCAAAGGAATTTGGGAAAATTCTACACTTTTTACCAAAAAGCGTGTATTTTCTTTTGATGTTTGTTATGTAAAAATTAAACAAAGACTATGGCATGATTATGGGACACAATAGCATGTTTATATTGTGTTTTGTGATGATTTAGATGTGTGAAATATGGGTTACACACTTGAAAAGAACCTAATTTCAAAGAACTTAGTAAAAATGTTTTTTTAGGATTTTAGTGAAAATTAAAAGTTTTCATAGATTTTGAGGAAACTAGATGCTTAGGGCAGGTTTTGGCACTGATGTACACAGAAGAAGTGACAATTTTTGTAAACAAAATTTTTATTTTTTGGGACAGTTTTGAAAAGTGGCCAAAAAATCTTATATGATCTAAATTTCATGAAATTTAAAACACAAAAGTTGTAAAACTAATCGAAATGGTTAACCTTTATGGACGGCTTGCAAAAATTCTGCTTGAATCATAAGTTATGAATTTTTGAAATTTTAAACCATAAAATATTTTCAAAATAAATAACAAGGTAGTGTAGTTTTTTTTTAAATATGATTATGAATCTTGGAACTTGAAAGGTTTAGACCTTTGTTGAAAAAAGACTTTTTGAATCCAAAGATGCAAAAAAATAGATTTTAAAATCAAGACCAAAATCATGAAATTTTTATAAAATGGGTTAAAATCGCAAAGTCTGTAAAAAATGAATTTTTACCATAAATCAAGCATTGATGATCAAAATCGTTATCAGATGCATTAAAAATAACAAACCGCAAGTTTAAATGCTAAATGTAAGCTCGAAAGATTTTTGTGACCCGTCAAGGGCAAAAATATTATTTTTGCAAAAATGATCAAATGAACTTCAAAATGTTCGAAATAAGAAAACGCCCCTAGAGGGAGGTTTTGCCCTAGTTTCAAGGAAGGCAAGAAGACTCTTATAGATAAGTAAATTAGTCCTATTATACCTTAGTTTTAGAAAGAGAGAAAACCCGTTAATGGTCAAAATTGATAATTAGGAATTAAATTTAATTATCAATATAGGGATCAATATTAAGTAAAAAATAACAAAAAATTGTCCAATCGGGACTCGAAGGCTACTCCTAAAGAGGATAGGGAAAATTGATTTAAGTACATAATAGTTAGCTGGTAAACACCAAATCCCACCTACTATATGAATAGTAATGATTTTCTTTAAAGGAAAGGAAAAAAAATGTTTATAAAAGTTTTACTTTGGTAGTACATGAGATTTTACTTAGACAAGCTTGAACCGTTCCATGATTCTGTAATTTAAGGAATGGGTAAATGATACACTAAGTATAGAAAAAGTGTTGTACCAACCTTTTAATGTAAGGGGAGTTCCAAGGAAAGATAAGGTCTTGGTGTTACGACAACCACCATGTGCAACTGGTACAAACACTTGGGCCCTAATTAAGCTAAGTTCATGTCATAATTAAAGTGCATAAATAAGCATAATTGGATCATATAAATTAGTAGAAAAATCGTAATGTGAGCTATGCTTGGATTTACTGAGCAATAGCTCACTTAGTTATTCATACTGTAGGAAATCCTGCCAAGACGCTAGAATAATTTTCAATATAGAGCTAGACATGGTGGATGGATAATTGTGTAGACAAGGTATGGATGCCCTGCAGTAAAGCTTCTACTATGCATATATATATGTATGTAAATGTTTGGTAACATTAAGTATGTAATATTAAGTTAATATATATATATATATATGACAAATTATGTTTTGAAATACTACTTAAAGTAAATGTAATGTAATTAATATTAATGACTGCAGATAAGAGGTTTGTACTATTAAAATCTAAAGCAAAGTTTCAATAACAGATATAGTAAAAAAGTGCACGTATTTTTGTCAAACTTTAAATCAAGTTTTAAAAGAAATAAATGTTGGAAAAGAAGTACACAGCGACATTTTAAAATTTTTAAGACAAGAGTATTTTTCAAAACATAAGTTTGACACGCTATATGCATAAATTGTTGAAAAAAATAGTACGCAGTGGAATTTTAAATTTTTTTTATATTAGAGTATTTTCTAAAACATAAGTTTGACATACTATATGCATAAATTAATCAGATCTTACTAACCTCTAAATGCCAAAGAACTCCCGTAATCAGTGAAGAGAAGTAATGTTCCAGAAGAGCCTCAACCAACTGGTCTTCTTTGCAATTCTCTATCCACGAATGGAGTGAGTGTGGGCTCACACGTACGGCTCTTCCACCAGGTGACCCTCCTTCCAACCAATTAAGAGAACCCAAAGCTAGTGTTTGTGATTTGTGAACAAGAGTTCTTAGGGAGTTTCAAAATTTACTTGTAGAGTATCACTCTTAATCTCTCAATTGATCTAAATAATAATGGGACTCACTCTCTTTTTATAGAGGTTGGGTGTAGGAGTCAGTCCTTATCAGATAATGCCTCAAAATTTGAATCAGAATCAAAATCGGATCAATATCTGATGAAATCTGTGTGAAAACACGTGATCTTTTTATCGCACGATCGACATGCCGATCTGTCTAATAGGCATGCCGAACTTGCCCCATCAGCAAGCCGAACTTGAGAATCGATATGCCGAACTGTCGATAAAAATCTCAGCGAATATTTTATTTTCTGCCCGAGATTCTATGGGATAAAGTCTCAGTTTTAATTCAAATAACTCAATAAAGAAGTTATCAAATTAAAACAACTTTATCGAGATAATCTCTAGGAAAATAAATAAATTCCTAATAATTCTACAAGTTTATCTTGATTTAATTTATTTAAAATTAAATCAACTGATAAACAGACAAAAATTATCTAATCTCAATAATTCAATAAGTTTATCTTGAATTAATTTGTCACAAAACTAAATCAACTGATAAACAAACATGAATTATTTGATTCTTTCGAATTTCAACCAATCTAATAAATCTAACATAAGTCACCAATTTTTGAAAAAGCATGCCGTACCGTTATAGGATTTTTTATAAGCTAGCAAAGGGGACCTGATAGAACTATATAGTTCAAGCTCCCGATAATTATGAAAACCAATATCCCAGATATACATTTCATAATTATCAACTCCAACGCTACTCCACTAAAATCTTGGAGCTGCACACTCGAACTATATAGAATTACGATGCCCATGTTGGCAAATCTCCATAACATATCATAGTGTATCGCATCCCTATAGGATTATCCATAACTAGCTTAAGGACAAGTTCTATCTTACCTCCTCGATTATTTTTATCTTACGTTCCATTATCTCACCATCGAAAAACTTACCATCCAAAGACAGTATACCATTCGGTTACACCTATGTATCCAAATGGTTGAGCGCTCTAGTTTTTCAATTACAGGATAACACATATAAGAGGGTATCACTACTCCTAAAGAGGAGCTATGGATTCCATATTTATGAATAACAAGTCTACACTATCAAGAGTTATGCCTCCAACATACCAGCATACATAACACTATTAACATGTGGGTGTCACCCTTTGGTACATCAAAAGACACAAGTTAAGACAACAGGCCCACTATTCATCTCAGGATTAAAATACAATACAAATGATTGTCTAAAGTGAATCGATTTGCTGAGATAGAATTATTAATCCAAATCAATTCAATTTATGTCCTGATCCAACACATCGTCACCTATGTCAATTTGTAAATGTTTCTATTCATGGAGTTCACCTCTGATGGTTAAAATAAACCATCTTTCAATAGGGATATGACAACATAACAATCTTTACATGAATAAAGTGCCCAACTTTATTCCCTCGATTGCAGATCTTATGATTTAGACCATCACCTTAGGAATCGTGTCTTCCATATAATCTATCCATCATATGCCTAATTCTTAAAGGTTTAGACCGATAGTCTTAGACTATTGTTTGCTTAACATACATTCAACAAATATGAACATAAAGAGGACAAGATTTGGTATATAAATAATAAATGAATTCTTTATTGATAAAAATGTCTCCAAAAACATATTACATTTTTACTCCTTAGGGCATACACGTCTAACAATCTCCCACTTGCACTGAGTGAGTAAATTTTCCAAATCTCACATCCCCATAGCTTTCACATGTCGTTTGAAGACTCTCCCAGTAAGTGTCTTCGTAAACGGATCAGCTAAATTATCTTCTGACGTGATTTTGTACACCGTGACATGCCCGCCCTCAATGATGTCCTTTATGATACGATACTTTCGATCAATATGCTTACTCTTCTTATGAAATCTTGGTTCCCTAGCATTAGCTACTGCTGTATTGTTATCACAGTATAGTGATACCGCCATATTCATACCAGGAACTATCTCAAGATCCCCAAGGAACTTGCGGAGCCATACTGCTTCTTTCGAAGCATCACTAGCTGCCACATAATCAGCCTCCATCATTGAATCTGAAGTACAATCTTGCTTCACACTTATCCAACTGATGGCACTGTCGCCTAAAGTAAAAACAAAATCCAAAGTCGATCTCCTAGAATCCATACAGGATTGAAAATTTGAGTCAGTGTATCTTAGAGGAGTCAAGTCCTCACCTAAATACCTGAACATATACCCTCGATCCCTTCTTAGGTACTTGAAAATATGCTTTATAGCAACCCCGTGGTTCGGTCCTGGATCCACCTGAAATTGACTTAGAATTCCAACTGCATGACAAATATCCGGTCATGTGCAAAGCATGGCATACATGAGACTACCTACTGCCGAAGCATAAGGCACCTTCTTCATGTATTTTCTTTCTTCCTTAGACTTTGGAAAGTCTTTCTTAGAAAGAGTAATTCCAGATCTAGATGGTTGCCCACTTTTCTTTAAATCCTGCATTGCAAACCTCTTGAGAATTTTATCTATGTTGCCAACCTAGGACAAAGCTATCATTTTGCTCTTCCTATCCTGAAAGATCTAGATACCGAGAATAAAATTAGCCTCACCCAAGTGCTTCATGTCAAACTACCTGGTCAACCATAACTTGACCGATGACAATGCCCTAATGTCATTGCCAATTAGTAGAATGTCATCTACATAGAGCAGTAGAAAAACCACTTTCCCATCCTTAATGTGTTCATAAACACATGGCTTGTCCATATTTTGTAAGAACCCATAAGTCTTGATCACCTTATCAAATCTTATGTTCCAAGAACAAGAAGCTTGCTTAAGTCCATAAATTGACTTTAGCAGCTTACAAACCTTACCCTCTTGACCCTTGACCTTGAACCCGTCTGGTTGTTCCATATAAATGAATTCATCAAGATAGCCATTTAGAAAAGCTGTCTTGATAGCCATCTATCAAATCTCAAAGTTAAGAGTAGCAGCTATAGACAATAGAATCCGGATGGACTTAAGCATTGCCACAAATGAAAAGGTTTCGTCGTAATCGATTCCTTCCTTTTGTGTGTAACCCTTAGCTATCAGTCTAGCCTTAAAAGTTTCAACCTTTCCATCCACTCCTCTTTTCCTCTTCTATATCCATTTACACCCTATAGGTTTTATCCTTTGGGAAGATCCACAAGCTCCTAGACCTGATTAGTCTCTATAGACTTTATCTCTATAGTCATGGCCTCTGTCTAGAGTTTCGAATCAACATCCTCCATAGCCTCTATGTAAGCATAACGATCCCTATCATGTTCATCCGGTTTAGACAAGAAGGCCTCCCCATTGAACATATACTTCTCAGGTTTACACCTGATCTTTCCACCATGCCGAAGTCCCTTAGGTCGTTGTTTGGGTTCGTTTTGGTTTTTCTACACTGATCGGAACTGTTTCAATCGGAATCTCTAGAGTGATTGGTTCACTTCTTAACTCCTCAAGCATCACTTTGCTTTGAGGCTTAAAGTCATCCATGTAACTCTCCTCAAGGAATGAGCCAGACATCCCCATATGCGAATATGGTTTAAGGATGTCTTTCTGTCCATCCACAACTCGTGAAGAGTTTTAGGGACCGATTTTGAAGGCACGTTGTCCAAAAGATAACATGCGGTTTGTAGTGCATATCCCCAAAAGGATAAAGGCAATAATGAATAACTCATCATAGACCTGACCATGTCTAACAAAGTCCTTATTCTTCTATCTGTCATGCCATTCTGCTACGGAGTGCCCGGTGTAGTCAAATGGGACAAAATGCCATTATCTAATAAGTGTCCTAGAAACTCATCAGAAAGGTACTTTCGAAGTGCCTTATGCGTCTACCTAATTGCTTTTCCACTTTAGCTCGAAACTCCCTAAACTTGCCAAAAGTTTTGCTTTTGTGGTGCATTAGGTACACATACCCATACCTTGAGTAATCATCAATAAAAGTGACAAAATACTCAAACCCTTCTCTTGTCTGGATGTTCATCGGTCTACAAACATCACTATGCACAAGTTCTAGAACCCCTTCGCCCTATTGCCCTTAGACCCGAATGGTCTTTTGGTCATTTTAGCCTCCAAACAAGATTCACATTGAGGTATAGATTCCACCTTTAAGTGACTTAAAGGTCCATCCCTTACCAAGCTTTGAATCCTATTCAGGTTAATATGACCAAAATGCAAACGCCAAAGATAAGTCTTATTAAAGTGAGAAGTTTTAAGTCTTTTAGAGTTATTATCATTTATCTCAGCATTAAGCAGTAAGTCCATCTTAGGTTTGATAAAATATAGATTATTTTGCATCCATCCAGAATAGATACCACGTAGGAGTCTTTAAATAAAGAAGATACAGAAATTAAATTCCTCTTAAATTTTGGAACATAAAAACAATCTCGTAAAATTAAATTCCTATAATTATCAAAATATAGATGGACATCTCCCATTGCTTCTGCTATGACCAAGGATCCATCGCGCATCCAAAGCGTGAAGTCTTCATGTAGCAGACTTCTCGTTTCTTTGAAACCCTGTAGAGAAACACAAACATGATTAATTGCACTAGAATCTATGACCCAAATGTCATTGGATTCTTTAACTAAACAAGTTTTTGAATAGAAAAGATTACGCTGACCTCCTTTGGAAAGAAAGTCCTTGCAATGCTTCTTGATGTGCCCAACCTTCCTGCAGAAGAAGCACTTAAGCTTCTTTGGGTTCTTCTTCTTCTTCTTATTGCTCTTGTTGTTAGCAGGAATAGAAGACATCCTATTTTTGGCCCGTTGCTTCTTTCCATTCCCTGAGTTGGGATTGGAACTAGAAACAGCTATCAAATTGGCCTCGCCACCAGCAGGAGACTCCCTGATCTGCAGTTCAAACTCCTATAACTATTTCATTAATTTTGTTAAGGTCATATCCCGTCTATTGCTCAAATTAAAAGTAGCTCTAAATAGAATAAACTCCTTAGACAGAGTCTCAAAGACCATAGTCATCTAAGTTTCTGCATCGATGTCAGCTCCATTGGTTTGAGCCTCAGCGAGGTAACCCATGACCAACATCATGTGGTCCTTTATAGATGTCCCTAGACTTTGCTTACAGTTTAAGAGTTTCTGAAGCACCCCTTGCCGCTTAGTTAAGGCCTGGCCTCCAAACATGTCTTCTAGATTATCCAAGATCTGCTTAGCAGTCTCATAATCCTCATGTTGAGCCTGCAGCACATTGTTCATGCTAGCCATAACATAACAGCGAGCCTGATCATTTCCATCTTTCCAGCAATTGTATGCTTGGAATTGCTCATTAGTGGGATCTCCTGTAGGCTCGGGAGGACAAGAGATTGTCAACATAAATTTTAGTTTCTCAAAGGAGAGGACGATATCCAGGTTTCGTTTTCAATCATTATAATTCTCTCCGGTTAATTGGTTTTTGTCAAGTATCGAAGATAAAGCATTTTTAGACATTTTTAATCTACAATAAAGAATCATATACCAATCATAAGCAAACATACAATAATAATTTAGTACGATAACACAATCATGTAAAATCATACAAATGTGTTTATGTGTCAAAACCTTGAAAATATCGCAACCTTACAACGATAATTCCCAACTCAGAATTTAACAAGCTCCTAGGGGAGTCATGCCAAATTCAATCAGAAACACGGATCCCCTCCTGATTAATATGTGCCATCTAAGACCCGTATGATCCAGCATATATTAATAATCATTTCTTTGGCCATTAATTCTATTAACAGAGCTCCTAGGGGAGGTTAATAATAAAATTAACATGAGTGTATAACCATCATTTTAATATTTCATTCACGATTTATAATCACCACCTAGGGGTTTGCAACCATAAATCACATTAAAATACCTTATCCTCTCGGAGATCAAATCTGGTACATGATAGAAATCCCTTCCTAGGGGTCGGGACCACCATGTTATTCCTATGGACCAACAATGGAGACCTTAGGTCCTCTCTTCGAAAACCTTCTCCCACTCAATCTTTTGAAATCAAGGTTTTGTTTTAAAAACACGCATGAACAATTTTAAATGAGCGGCACTCCCTATTCTGTATGGCATGTTATCAATATACATGGCAAATCATATTATAATGCAGCCAAGCCAAGCAATCAAACAAAGTTACAAGCAAAATAATAAATAACCGTAATATTATGGTTCCACCCTAGAGAATAGAAAAACAAAGATTACAAGAGGATAATCGAAACATATTTTCGATTCTTCAACCTTGAATCTTCAAGTTATACCCTTCTTCAGTAATGCCTATCTTCAAGTCTCTAATCCTATATGAATCAAAAACTCTAAATTTTTGGTCATATCCAAATTTAATGAATCTTAGAATTGTCCCAAAAATGAAATTAAAACTACATAAAAAACTAAACTTTTTTTGAAAAAATTTTCAGCTCTCTGCTGGTAAGCCGATCTAGGCGATCGACGTGTCGGTCATGATCCACCGGCTTGCCGATCTTTACAAATCGGCCTATCGATTCATGACAAATTGGCCTACCAAACTAGAAGTTCGGCTTGTCGCTAAAGCCACCTGATTTATGCCCCGCTGATGGCCTGCTAAACCTCACATCTGACTAGCCGATCTAGGACCATCGGCCTGCCGAACTTGAGGGTTCGGCATGCCAACCGAGCAGAAACCACCCTTTTCAGAAAATATAGTTTCTAATGCAATTTATTAATTTTATTCTCAACAATTAAAAAAATAAAATTAGAGACTTAGGAAATACCTAAGAGCGCCATCATCTATCTTCTAGATCCGCTTCTAGGTCTGTCTTCTCTAAATGATTATTTAATTACAAAATTTTTATAAAATTAAATAATAATTCCTAGATGGAGATAATAGTCTGCCATCTAATTATATGAAAAACCTAGAAACACATTCTAACCTCTAAGGAACCATAACCGGTATAAATTAATTAATTAATAATTAATTAAATAATAATTTAATCAACTATAATTAATTAATAAACATTCACCATATAATCCATGACAACATATAATATTATATAGAAACCTAGAGTGCCAACTCTATAAAATTAAATTCAAGCATAAGAGAGATCAAGATCACATAATTTACACATATAGCATGATCACAAACTCATAAATTTATGTAAAAACCATGGCTCCGATACCAATTATTGGAAAAAATAGTATGCAGTGGAATTTTAATATTTGTTATATCAGAGTATTTTCTAAAACACAAGTTTGACACACTATATGCATAAATTAACTAGATCTTACTAACCTTTGAATGCAAAAGAACTCCCGTAATCTATGAGGAGAAGTAACGTTCTAGAAAAAGCCTCAACCAACTGGTCTTCTTTGCTATTCTCTATCCACGAACGGAGTGAGTGTTGGCTCACACGTACAGCTCTTCCACCAGGTCACTCTCCTTCCAACCAATTGAGAGAACCCAAAGCTAGTGTTCATAATTTGTGAACAAGAGCTCTTAGGGAGTTTCAAAATTTCACTTGCAGAGTATATCCCTTAATCTCTCAATTGATATAAATAATAATGAGACTCACTCTCTTTTTATAGAGGTTGGGTGTAGGAGTCAGTCCTTATCAGATAATGCCTCAAAATTCGAATCAGAATCAAATTCAGATCAATATTTGATGAAATCCGATTGAAAATACGTGATCTTTTTATCGCGCAATTGGCATGCCAATCTGTTTAATAGGCATGCCGAACTTGCCATGTCAGCAAACCAAACCTAAGGATCGACATGCCGAACTGCTGATAAAAATCTCAGCAAATCTTTTATTTTCCACCCAAGATTCTATAGGATAAAGTCTCAGTTTTAATTCAAATAACCCAATAGAGAAGTTATCTAATTAAAACAACTTTATCTAGATAATCTCTAGGAAAATAAATAAATTTTTAATAATTCTACAAGTTTATCTTGATTTAATTTATTCAAAATTAAATCAACTGATAAACAGACAAGAATTATCCGATCCTGATAATTCAACAAGTTTATCCTGAATTAATTTTGTGAATTAATTTTGTCACAAAATTAATTCAACCGATAAACAGACATAAATTATTTGATTCTTCTGAATTTCAACCATTCTAATAAATTTGACATAAGACACAAATTTTTGGAAAAACATGTCGTATCGTTACAAGATTTTTTATAAGCTAGCGAAGGGGACCTGATAGACCTATATTGTTCAAGCCCCTGATAATTATAAAACCCAATATCCCAGATATACATTTTATAATTATCAACTCCAACGCTACTCCACTAAAAGCTTAAAGCTGCATCTCGAACTATATAGATTTACGAAGCCCATGTAGATAAGTCTCAATGACATATTGTAACGTCCCGAAATTTATTTAATATTAATGTAATGTAAATGATGAATTAGTGTGCCATAATTAAAGTTTTAACTTTAATTAGATTATTTGGTTGGATTTTTAGTTTTTGGTTGTTTTGTTAAATTGATGTGTTCAAAAGATTCTTTGTTGATTTAAAATGATGTTTTGAGTTTTAAAACACAACAATTTGTAAAATGTTAAAAATACTCTGTTTTACAAAACCGTGGGCGGCACATGGTTTTCGCACAGTAAAACCGCCCACCGATTTTCTCTATTTATTTTCCTTTCCCCTCTCTCTCTCCTCACTTCCACGCCCATTTCTCTCTCTTCACTCTCCCTCTCGGCAGCCTCTCTCTCTCTCTCAATCTCTTTCAAAAATTTTGATTTCCATTCGAATCCAAGCTTCGGAACAGCAAGGAGGAAGCTCGGGGACGTGATTCGGCGACCGAGAACGTGGATTGAAGCTTCGATTCGAGGTTAGATTCGAAATTTCTAAACTTTTTACAAAATTTTCGATTTTGTGTGTTTTTGAAATCTAAGTTTGTTTTAGCTTAGAACACCGTGGATTTGTGTTAAATGAGCTTAGAACAACTAGAATCTAAGCCTAGATTGAAGAAAAAACGGATTTGATTCAAGATTTCCATTTTTCTCCTCTTTTTCTCATTTTCGGATTTTTGAGGATTTTGAGTTTAAATGTTGTTTAAATGATCCCAAACATGTTCTAGAATGTTTTTCTATCAACTATGATTGTTTTTCATGCCTGGGAATTGAGAAAAACAGGTTGGAATCCAGATTTGGATTTTGGGGATCGAGAAACCCGTGGCTGGGATTTCTGGATCTTCCCAGTTCGGCAGGCCGAAGTTCATGTTCGGCAGGCCGGAGTGATGATCGGCAGGCCGGTGTTCTTCCGATCGGTAGGCCGAATCTGGGGCAATGTTCGGCAGGCCGAACCTTGTTTCCGGCAGGCCGAACTGTGCAGTTCGGCAGGCCGAAGCAGGGCGTCCGGCAGGCCGACCGAGGCATGGAAAATTTTGTGATTTTTACCCGATTTCACTGTTTTGAACCCTAATTTAAATCCCAACCTTATAGGATGATTTTAATGATACAAATGGCACACTAGGACATCATGAAATGATTTAGTAACATAGAATGTCTCGAACTAGATATTGATCGGCTTAGTTTGTATCTAGGATTGTTCGTGGTTCCGTGGAGCTAACGTATAGCGGACCGGGATTACGGTGTGGGGTACCGGCACGAGTACTGAGGTAGGACTTCTATCCTATTTCTTTGGTAGCCTGGTTTTGAAATGATTTGGCTTTGAAAATGATTTCTATCAAAATGTTTTCAACGGTTGTTTGGAAATGGTTTTATCGGTTATATTTTAATACACCGTGATTATGAAATGAATTTCATAATGAATGTAATTGACAATACTCGGTAATTGGGTTTGAATGATAATGATAACAAACACTAAGGCATGATGCCATATCAGAGATCGGGTTGTGTGACGAACGACCTTGGGGGCAGGTCCCGAAACCCAGCTGGGCCACTACGGTGGTGATATCATGGTTTGCCTAGGTAAAAGTAAATTGGTGTTTTGATTTGACGAGTAGACTGTTCTGTGTCAGAACGGTTCTACTCAATTTATTTATTTATTTATCTAACGTTTTATTTCTGTATACTCCTGATAATGTTTTGTTTCTTTGCATCAAATTATTTTATAAAACCTAGTCCTACTGAGCCTTTCGCTCACGTTTTATTGTTTTAAATTTCCCCCCCCTTCTAGGTGGTTTTCCATATAGGCTTGGAGGAGATTCTTCAGACCGGACTCAGGAGCACTAGGAGAATTTATTTATATTCTGTATTTATTAATCAAGGCATGTAAGGCTCAACTTTATTTGTACTTGGACTGTAATTGTATTTGTGATATTGTCAGATCCATGTGTGTGCACAAGTTGTGGGTTGTGGAACCCATATTCGCGGTTTTTATTCAATTATTGTTATTTGTTTAATGATTTTAAATTCTTTATAAAATGTGGTGGAAAAATCTTCTTTATTTCTTGCTTAATGGGATTTTTAAACCCTTAATTTCGATTAAGTTCTCTTTTAATTAATCTAAATATTCCGCCACGTCACCTCCCGTACTCTGGGGCGTGACAGAATGGTATCAGAGCTCAAGGTTATGAACCTTGGGAATTGTGCACACATAGGTTTGACAATGAAATACCTCTGACAGTCCAAATTTTGTTTTCAGAAGTGAGAGAATGGCACCTAGACGTCGTTCGACAGCTGACGCCGAGTTCGGAAATGATGAGGGCCTGATGAGGTCTATGATTGCGGCTTTCCGACAGATGGCAGCCAGGACTAGACCGGAAGACTCCAGTGTTGGTAGTCGGCATGCCTTCTTTAAGGAATTTCGGCGGGCGTCTATTCCGACTTTTGATGGCAATGGGGATCCGCAGTTAGCAGAGTATTGGTTGGATTCGATTTTGAAGCATCTTGATACCCTTGGTGTGCCTGAGGAGTATCGTGTAGAGTTTGCGGCGTATAAGCTCGAGGGTGGCGCTAACACCTGGTGGAAACAAACTAAGCGTCTGGAGCGCGGTGGCAATATCAGTTGGGACAAGTTCGAGGAGCTATTCTATGATCGGTATTTTCCGCAGGGATATAGAGACCAGAAAGCAGCTGAGTTTTATAGATTGCAGCAGGGTGATATGTCAGTTCGGGAGTATGAGGCAAGGTTTAACGAGTTGGCTAGGTTTGCTCCATCAGCTGTGGCATCGGAGCGTGAGAAATGCATCAAGTTTCAGGAAGGACTCAAGGCTCCTATTCGGCGGCAGTTGGTTGCTCTACGGCTTAGGAGTTTCGGAGAGCTTGTGTCGTCGGCGATCTCCGTGGAGAACGATTACGTGCAGTATTGTGAGGATCGAGCTAAGGCTTCAGGAGGACCGCAGAGGAGTGGCAGGAAGAGCATCAGTAGTCGTCCAGCTCCGGGGAAAGGCAAGCAAGGCGGTGCGACCAGTGGCAGTAGCAGTTCGTCTGGCAGCGGGCGTAGCAACCCCTACAGCTTTCATTGTCATTTCTGTCAGCAGCCCGGACACATCAAGAGGAATTGCCCGATCAGGAGTGCTCGTCTTGGATCGCAGACCGGGGAGGATGCCAGTCGTTCGTCTCAGCCTCAGCCTCAGACCCTACCTCCGCCTCCGCAGTACCCGCAGTTGCAGTATCCGCAGTTTTCTCCTCAGCAATTCTCATATCCGGCACGGGGACAGCAGCAGCAGTATTTCCAGCGCAGTGTTCCTCAGTATAGAGCTCCGAGTGCAGGTAGTGTGCAGTTGTCTCCATCTCAGCAGTATCGACCGAGTAATGCAGGACCCAGCAATGTCGGTAGAGGAAAAGGAAAGGCACCAGTGCAGGTTCATGCAATGGCATCTGGAGGGTCAGATTCTCAGACTGGTAACGCAGTTGTTGATGGTATGATCTTGGTTTCCAGATCTCTAGCACGCGTTCTATTTGATACCGGTGCATCTCATTCTCTCATTTCGAGTTCCTTTGTACATGCCTTGGGATTAGAGATAGAAGAGTTTAATGAACCCCTAGCTATAATTTCTCCCTTGGGGCGGGTGTGTGTAAATCATATGTGTAAATCTTGTAAAATAAAGATTGGGGATGAGATTTTGAAAAGTGATTTGATTATACTCCCCATGAGTTCCTATGATGTGATTCTAGGAATGGACTGGTTGTCCAGGTATAGTGCAGTTGTGGACTGCCAACTTAGAAAAGTGACCCTAGTGTCTGATAGGGGGACGGTAATCACTTACCAGGGTGGTGGTGATTGGCTAATGAGTGAGCGTCTCATGAAGTCATGTCTAGGAGGGCGAAGGAATCTAGATTGTTTTGCTTTTCTTGCCAATCTAGATTGCGAGCCCTATGTTTCGAGTAGAAGTGTAGCGATTCCGGTGGTTGGTGAGTTCGAGGATGTTTTCCCCGACGAGTTGCCAGGATTGCCACCGTATCGGGAAATTGAGTTTGGTATCGAGTTGTTTCCAGGGACATCACCGATTTCTATGGCACCTTATCGGATGGCGCCGGCAGAAATGAAGGAATTGAGGAAGCAACTTCAGGAGCTTGCTGATAAAGGATATATTCGGAATAGCACATCTCCGTGGGGAGCACCAGTTTTGTTCGCTAAGAAGCACGATGGGACTCTCAGGTTATGTGTGGATTATCGGCAGCTGAATCGTGTTACGGTGAAGAACAAGTATCCTTTGCCTAGGATTGATGAGCTATTTGATCAGTTGGGAGGTTCGCGATACTTCTCGAAGATTGATTTGCGGTCAGGCTATCATCAGCTCAGAATCAAGGAAGAGGATATTCCCAAGACAGCTTTTAGGACTCGGTATGGGCACTTCGAGTTTCTGGTTATGTCGTTTGGGTTGACGAATGCTCCAGCAGCTTTTATGGATTTGATGAACAGGATTTTTAGGCCGTATCTGGATCAGTTTGTGATCGTGTTCATCGATGATATTCTCGTGTATTCTAAGACATGGGAGGAGCATGAGCAGCATCTTCGGATCGTGCTTCAGACTTTGCGGGAGCACCAGTTGTACGCTAAGAGGGAAAAATGTGAGTTCTGGTTGACTGAGGTCAAGTTTCTGGGTCATGTCATCTCGGAGCATGGTATTTTAGTGGATCCGTCCAAGATTGAAGCTATATTGGAGTGGGAACGACCAAGGAATGTAGCGGAGATTCGCAGCTTCTTAGGTCTTGCTGGATATTACAGGAAATTTGTAAAGGACTTTTCGAAGATTGCAGCTCCGTTGACGAGGTTGACCAAGAAAAATGTCAGGTTTGAGTGGGATGAAGACTGTGAGTCTGCTTTTCAGGAATTGAAGAACCGGTTGACTTCAGCTCCAGTATTAGTTATTCCTAGTAGTGACGAGCCATATGAGGTTTATGCTGATGCTTCAGGGCGCGGACTTGGATGCGTGTTGATGCAGCATGGACGTGTGGTTGCATACGGATCGAGACAGCTACGACCTCACGAGCGGAATTATCCTACTCACGATTTAGAGCTTGCAGCGGTGATCTACGCGCTGAAGATTTGGAGATGTTATTTGTATGGAGCGTCGTTTCAGGTCTTCTCCGATCACAAGAGTTTGAGGCATTTGTTCACTCAGAGGGATCTCAACTTGAGGCAGCGCAGATGGGTGGAGTACATGGAGGATTATGATTTCGCGTTGCAGTATCATCCCGGGAAAGCTAATGTGGTAGCGGACGCGCTTAGCAGGAGGTCTTCAGGGATTCTCGCTTGTTTGATTTTTGAGGACTGGAGCAGGGATGCGACAGTGAGTGAGTATCGGCTACAGTATCGTGACGACGGTGATCGAGTTTCGTTATATCATGTGGAAGCGACTCCAGCTCTTGTTCGGATGGTGAAGCAAGGTCAGTGGCAGGATCGACATTTGCAGGGGATTTGGTCGCGGATTCAGAACGGAGAACAGTTTGAAGAATGGAGCGTGCATGCAGATGGATCGTTGTACTTCCGGGAGCGTCTTGCAGTTCCAGTTATCGCCGAGGTGACGAAAGCCGTTCTAGATGAAGCTCATAGGTCTCAGTTCGCTATTCATCCGGGGAGCACCAAGATGTATCGTGATTTGAAGAGGCACTATTGGTGGAGAGGCATGAAGAAAGATGTTCGCGAGTACGTGGCCAAGTGTTTGACGTGTCTTCAGGTGAAAGCCGAGCATCAGAAGCCTGCAGGTCAGCTTCAGCCGCTTCCTATTCCAGGGTGGAAATGGGAGCATGTGACGATGGATTTTCTCACAGGTTTGCCGAGGACGGAGCAGCGGCATGATGCAGTTTGGGTTGTGGTCGACAGGTTGACGAAATCGGCGCATTTCATTCCGTTTAGGTCGACGTGTTCCAGGAAGACTCTCGGGGAGTTGTATATGCAAAACATTGTGAGGTTGCATGGAGTTCCTTTGTCCATCACCTCTGATCGAGACACCAGGTTTAATGCTAAGTACTGGAGGAGTTTTCAGGAGGCTTTGGGTACGGATTTGAACTTCAGTACGGCGTTTCATCCTCAGACTGATGGGCAGTCTGAGCGGGTTATTCAGGTTCTCGAGGATATGTTGCGTGCTTGTGCGTTGGACTTCGGCGGGAATTGGAAGCAATGTTTGCATTTGGCGGAGTTCTCGTACAACAACAGTTATCAGGCGAGTATCGGTATGGCACCATTTGAGGCATTGTATGGGCGACCGTGTCGGTCACCTGTGTGTTGGGCCGAGCCGGAAGATAGAGTTATTCTTGGGCCGGAAGAGATTCGTGATAGCAACGAGAAAGTCGCGGTGATTCGAGATCGGTTGAGGGCAGCTCAGAGTCGGCAGAAGAGCTACGCGGATAGGAGACGTAGACCCTTAGAATTCGCGGTTGGAGATTTTGTTCTCTTGAGGGTGTCACCTCGTAAGGGAACCATGCGGTTCGGAGTGAGTGGAAAGCTCGCGCCGAGGTATATTGGGCCGTTCGAGGTCACTCAGCGTGTTGGTGTGGTCGCTTATCGGCTTGATCTTCCGCCCGAACTTTCTCATGTGCACGATGTGTTTCATGTGTCGATGCTTAGGAAGTGTCCACCTGAGCAGGATAAGATAGTTTCGTTTCGCGATGTGCAGGTTCAGGAGGATACGACGTACGAAGAAGTGCCGATTCAGATCATCGACCGGAAAGTGATTGGCTTGCGTCGTCGTGAGATACCGTTGGTAAAGGTCGTGTGGCAGCATCACGGGGTTGATGAAGCCACTTGGGAACGAGAGTCTGGTATGCGGGAGTTATATCCGCATTTGTTTTGTTTTTGAGATGAGTCTTAAATTTCGAGGACGAAATTTCTTTTAGGGGTGGAGAGCTGTAACGTCCCGAAATTTATTTAATATTAATGTAATGTAAATGATGAATTAGTGTGCCATAATTAAAGTTTTAACTTTAATTAGATTATTTGGTTGGATTTTTAGTTTTTGGTTGTTTTGTTAAATTGATGTGTTCAAAAGATTCTTTGTTGATTTAAAATGATGTTTTGAGTTTTAAAACACAACAATTTGTAAAATGTTAAAAATACTCTGTTTTACAAAACCGTGGGCGGCACATGGTTTTCGCACAGTAAAACCGCCCACCGATTTTCTCTATTTATTTTCCTTTCCCCTCTCTCTCTCCTCACTTCCACGCCCATTTCTCTCTCTTCACTCTCCCTCTCGGCAGCCTCTCTCTCTCTCTCAATCTCTTTCAAAAATTTTGATTTCCATTCGAATCCAAGCTTCGGAACAGCAAGGAGGAAGCTCGGGGACGTGATTCGGCGACCGAGAACGTGGATTGAAGCTTCGATTCGAGATTAGATTCGAAATTTCTAAACTTTTTACAAAATTTTCGATTTTGTGTGTTTTTGAAATCTAAGTTTGTTTTAGCTTAGAAGACCATGGATTTGTGTTAAATGAGCTTAGAACAACTAGAATCTAAGCCTAGATTGAAGAAAAAACGGATTTGATTCAAGATTTCCATTTTTCTCCTCTTTTTCTCATTTTCGGATTTTTGAGGATTTTGAGTTTAAATGTTGTTTAAATGATCCCAAACATGTTCTAGAATGTTTTTCTATCAACTATGATTGTTTTTCATGCCTGGGAATTGAGAAAAACAGGTTGGAATCCAGATTTGGATTTTGGGGATCGAGAAACCCGTGGCTGGGATTTCTGGATCTTCCCAGTTCGGCAGGCCGAAGTTCATGTTCGGCAGGCCGGAGTGATGATCGGCAGGCCGGTGTTCTTCCGATCGGCAGGCCGAATCTGGGGCAATGTTCGGTAGGCCGAACCTTGTTTCCGGCAGGCCGAACTGTGCAGTTCGGCAGGCCGAAGCAGGGCGTCCGGCAGGCCGACCGAGGCATGGAAAATTTTGTGATTTTTACCCGATTTCACTGTTTTGAACCCTAATTTAAATCCCAACCTTATAGGATGATTTTAATGATACAAATGGCACACTAGGACATCATGAAATGATTTAGTAACATAGAATGTCTCGAACTAGATATTGATCGGCTTAGTTTGTATCTAGGATTGTTCGTGGTTCCGTGGAGCTAACGTATAGCGGACCGGGATTACGGTGTGGGGTACCGGCACGAGTACTGAGGTAGGACTTCTATCCTATTTCTTTGGTAGCCTGGTTTTGAAATGATTTGGCTTTGAAAATGATTTCTATCAAAATGTTTTCAACGGTTGTTTGGAAATGGTTTTATCGGTTATATTTTAATACACCGTGATTATGAAATGAATTTCATAATGAATGTAATTGACAATACTCGGTAATTGGGTTTGAATGATAATGATAACAAACACTAAGGCATGATGCCATATCAGAGATCGGGTTGTGTGACGAACGACCTTGGGGGCAGGTCCCGAAACCCAGCTGGGCCACTACGGTGGTGATATCATGGTTTGCCTAGGTAAAAGTAAATTGGTGTTTTGATTTGACGAGTAGACTGTTCTGTGTCAGAACGGTTCTACTCAATTTATTTATTTATTTATCTAACGTTTTATTTCTGTATACTCCTGATAATGTTTTGTTTCTTTGCATCAAATTATTTTATAAAACCTAGTCCTACTGAGCCTTTCGCTCACGTTTTATTGTTTTAAATTTCCCCCCCCTTCTAGGTGGTTTTCCATATAGGTTTGGAGGAGATTCTTCAGACCGGACTCAGGAGCACTAGGAGAATTTATTTATATTCTGTATTTATTAATCAAGGCATGTAAGGCTCAACTTTATTTGTACTTGGACTGTAATTGTATTTGTGATATTGTCAGATCCATGTGTGTGCACAAGTTGTGGGTTGTGGAACCCATATTCGCGGTTTTTATTCAATTATTGTTATTTGTTTAATGATTTTAAATTCTTTATAAAATGTGGTGGAAAAATCTTCTTTATTTCTTGCTTAATGGGATTTTTAAACCCTTAATTTCGATTAAGTTCTCTTTTAATTAATCTAAATATTCCGCCACGTCACCTCCCGTACTCTGGGGCGTGACACATATCGTAGTGTATCATATCCTCATAGGATTATCTATAACTGGCTTAAGGACAAGTTTTGTCTTACCTTCTCAATTATTTTAATCTTACATTCCATTATCTCACTATTAGAAAACTTACCATCCAAAGACAGTATACCATTCTGTTACACCTATGTATCCAAATGGTTGAGCGCTCTAGTTTTTCAATTACAGGATAACACATATAAGAGGATACCACTACGCTTAAAGAGGAGCTATGGATTCCATAACTATTAACAATAGGTTTACGCTATAAAGAGTTATGCCTCTAACATACCGGCATGCATACCACTATTAAATGTAGGTGTCACCCTTTGGTACATCAAAAGATACAAGTCAAGACAACGGGCCCATTATTCATCTCAGGATTAAGATACAATACAAATGATTGTCTAAAGTGAATCGATTTGCCGAGGTAGAATTATTAATCTAAAATCAATTCACTTTATGTCCCGATCCAATACATCGTCACCTATAACAATGTGCCAATGTTTCTATTCATGGAGTTCACCTCCTATGGTTAAGACAAACCATCTTCCAATAGGGATATAGACAACATAACAATCTTTACATGAATAAAGTGCCCAACTTTATTCCCTCAATTGCGGATCTCATGATCTAGGCCATCACCTTAAGAATCGTGTCTTCTGCATAATCTGTCCATCATATGCCTAATTCTTAAAGGTTTAGACCAACAGTCTCTGACTATTGTTTGCTTAACATATATTCAACAAATATGAACATAAAGAGGACAAGATTTGGTATATAAATAACAAATGAATTCTTTATTGATAAAAATATCTCCAAAAACATATTATATTTTTACTCTTTAGGGCATACACGTCTAACATAAATTAACTAGATTTTTCTAACCTCGTTTGTCGAAAAGCTCCCACAATATGTGTAGAGAAGAACGTTCTAGAAGAGTCTCAACCAACTAGTCTTCTTTGCTATTCTCTATCCATGATCGGAGTGCATGTGGGCGCACGTCGTACAGCATTTCCCCGGTGACTCTCCTTCTAACCAATCGAGAAAACCCAAAACTAAGGTTCATGATTTATGAGCAATAGCTCTTAGGGGAGTTTCAGAGACTCACAGACAGAGTGCTCACTCTAGATTTCTCAACTGATCTAAGTAACATATGAGTCTCACTCCCAATTTATAAAGTTCGTGCCTAGGTTGGTCCTTATCAGATAAGGCTTTGAAAATTCAAATATAAATCAATCTCTGATAAAAACACGTGATCAAATTATCGTTCGATTGGCAAGCCAAACTTACTCATTTGGCAGGCCAAAATAGAAGATCGACTTGCTGAACTAACGATAAATAGTCCATACGAATCTTCATTTCCCACCTGAGATTCTTGGGATAGAGCCTAATTTTTAATTCAAATAACCCAATAGAGAAGTTATCTGATTAAAACAATCATATCTAGAGAATCTCTAAGAAAATAAATAATCCTGATAATTCAACAAGTTTATCTTGAATTAATTTATTCAAAATTAATTCAACCTATAAAGAGACATGAATTATCTGATCCCGATAATTCAACAAGCTTATCTTAAATTAATTTTAACATAAAATTAATTCAACCGATAAACAAACATGAATTATCTGATCCTACTGAATTTCAGTCAATCTGATAATTTGACATAAGTCACTAATTTATTAGAAAAGCACATCGTATCATTACAGGTTTTATTATGAGCTAGCAAAGGGAACCTAATGGACCTATATATGTTAAGCTCCCCATAATTATGAAACCCAATATCCTAGATAAACATTTCATAATTATCAACCCTAACGCTACTCCACTAAAAGCTTAGAGCTGCACTCTCGAACTATATAGAATTACAAAGCCTAAATAGTTAAGTCTCAATGACATATCATAATGTATTGCATCCCCGTAGGATTATTCATAATCAGCTTAAGGATAAATTCTATCTTACTTTCCCAATTACTTTTCTCTTACATCCCATTATCACACCATTAGAAAACTTACCATCCCAAAATAGTATACCATTTGGTTACACCAATGTATCCAAATAGTTGAGCGCTCTAGTTTTCTAATTACAAGATAACACATATAAGAGGATATCAACGATTCCTAAAGAGGAGTTATAGATTGCATATCTATGAATAACAAGTCTACGCTATCAAGAGTCATGTCCCTAATGTATTGGTATGCGTACCAACATATATTGTGGATGTCACCCTTTGGTACATCAAAAGATATAAGGTAAGACAACGGGCCCACTACTCATCTCAAGATTAAGATACAACACATATGATTGTGTAAAGTGAATTGATTTGCCGAGATAGAATTATTAATCTAAATCAATTACACTTTATGTCCTGATCTAATATATCATCACTTATAACAATACACCAATGTTTTTATTCGCGAAGTCCTCCTCCGATGGCCAAGACAAGCCATCTCCTGTTAGAGATATAGACAACATAACAATCTTTATATGAATAAAGCACCCAACTTTATTCTCTCGATTGCAGATCTTATGATTTAGACTATCATTTTTAGAATCATGTCTTCCACATAATTTGTCCATTATATGCCTGATTTTAAAGGTTTAGACCGACAATCTCAGACTTTTATTTGCTTATCATACATTCAACAAATATGAATGTAAAGAGGGCAACAATTTGGTATATGAATAATAAATAAATTCTTTATTAATAAAAAGTCTCCAAAAACATATTACATTTTTACTTCTTAGGGCATACATGTCTAACAATAAAGGTGGAGGAAATATAGTTAGTTACGATTTGGGAAAGTCAGGTTGTGACATTAGAAATGTAGGGCATGCTTTTGATCATTTTTTTGAAAGCGTTTTTGGTTATTTTGGGTTAGTTTCTGATGCAAAATTCGTATCCAAAGGGGAAAAGTTAAAATAAGACAATCCGGTTTGATTGATGAATGGTTCATGAATTGGATAAGGTTTTGTGGGAATTAAACAGTAGCAAGTGATTGTTGAAAGCTTTCGTGGCCTTGGCCTAGTCATAGGTAAGTCTCTTGTCTATTCTTTTAGTGGCAAGGCTACTGTGGTGGAGATGGCTGTCCTGTGCTTTTTGGCTCCATACTAGTAATGAAGTATGTTAATGCTTAACTAAATCATGTAGATTTGACCAGTTTTGTATGTGATATTTTAATGCCATTGACAAATTCATAAATTACCTATTATTTTCTTATTTCTATAATTCATCAACGGAGACATGCACATGTTTCTTATGATTTTGCTTTGTTATGCTTAAATAATTGGATAACAGTCATTGTGCTTTTTGCAATATTGTCGTGTTACGTGGTTACCTTATTATCTTTTTTATGACTATTCTTAGATACGGAAGTGTGTGACATAAAATAAATAAATAAGTAAAACAAATAAAAGAAATAAAAATCGGCAATCTTATCACCAAACAAAAGCTCTTTCAAAATTACAAACATATATAAAAGTCCAAGAGTTTCCGAGGAGTACTACAATACACACACATATATAAGAGTATTTTGTTTCCTCAATGAGAAAAAAAAAAGGGAAACAGAAGGAAAAAAAGATTTGGTTAGAGCATAACAAGCAAAAGGGGAGAAAGAGCAAGCTAACTTAATAAAGTAACAGAGGAAGTGAGAGAAACCATTAGTGTGATAGGAGATTGGGAAAGTTGGGGAGAAATGAAGAGAAAGCACTGCTTTTAAAGAAGTTGCTAAAGTCTTATATTAAAACAACTAACAAATCATATGAGGACAAGGACATTTTATCTATCTAGGCAAATATATGAACCATTTTCATCTTAATACGTAGACTGATGCATGTATTCTTTCAATCAATCTATGATATGCTTGGACACGTATTTGCTCTGTATTTTTAGTCTAATATGTATATATATAAGAGTATATTTTGAGGCAAGGCACTTATTGTTGGGTTTGGTGTAACGCCCCAAAATTAATTAAGTGGTATTAGTGAGTAAGACGGTGGATTAGTGTGCCATAGTGAATATTTTAAACTTACTTTGATCATTTTGTGAAATTTCTAATTTTATGTGTTTTTAATTATTTTATTTTGATGATTTTTAATTATTCTTAACAAATTTTGAATTGTTATTTTGAATATTTAAAACAAAATAATTTGTCAAATATCAAAAATGCCTATTTTACAAAACAGTGGGTGGCACACGGTTTTCACATAGTGAAACCACCCACTTTTCCTTTTATTTAAACCCTTCCCTCTCTCTCTTTCACTCACCTTTCTCTCTCTCTCGCTCGTCTTTCTCTCTCCTCTTTACCTCTCTTTCCCTCTCATTTTCTCTCAAAATTTTGATTTCAAATCAAGCCCAAGCTTCGGTTTTTGGTGGATTGGAAGCTTGGGAACATGTTTAGATGATTATAACTTCGAATCAAAGCTCAAATCTGAGGTTAGTTTCAAAATTTCAAAACTTTTATAAATTTTTCTAATTTCTTAGCATTTTGAAATTTAAGCTTTCCTAAGCTTACAAAACCATCAATCTAGGTTAGAGGAACTTAGAACGTTTAGAATCTAAGCTTTGTTTGATAAAAAACAGATTTGAATCAAGATTTTCTATTTTTTCTCTATTTTCCTTCAATTTCAGGATTTTTCAAAATTTTTGTGCAAATCTTGTTTAAATTGGTTCAAAAGTGTTTTATAATGTGTTTCTATCATCTATAGATCTTTTCTAGGCTTGAGAACTAAGAAGAACAGGTTGGAATTGAAGATTTGGGCTCGGGAGGCCGAGAACCCGTGCCTAGAAATTTCTATAATTTTCTAGTGCCACAGGCTGGATTCATGGGTTCGGCAAGCCAGATTCATAAGTCCAGCAAGTCGAACCTAGAAAAGTTCAGCTGACTGGACCTGGCATTTCGATAGGCTGAGCTGCACAGTTCGACCGGCCAAACTACGACAGCTTACAGGCCGACCGGGCATGATGAAATTTTGTTATTTTTCACCCATTTTTACTATTTTAAACCCTGATTGAAATTCCAACCTTATAAAATGATTTTATAAGTACAAATGGCACACTAGGACACTAAGAAATAATTTAGCAATGTAAATATCTTAAGCTAGAAATTGATAGGCTTAGTTTATATATATTTAAGGTGTTCGAGGATCCACGGAGCTAACATATAGTGGACTGGGATTTCGGTGTGAGACACTAGCATGAGTATTGAGGTAGGACTTTTACCCCTTTCCTTGGTAGCCTAGTTTTTGAATGATTTTGGCCTCAAAGGGATTTTCATTCAAAAAAATTTTCAATGATTGATTGAAAAAGGATTTTGTTGATCGTTTTCACAAACAGTGGATTTAGGTGATCTTCATAATAAACCCCATAATGAAAGTAAAGGAAAACACTTGGTAAAAAGAGATTTTTAGTAATTGAAGAAAATATATAGAAGGGCATGATGCCATATTAGAGATCGGGTCATATAGCGTGCGACCTTGAGGGCAGGTCCCAAAACCCAGTAGGGCCACTACGGTGGTGTTACATATATGATTTGCCCAGGAAAAAGAAAATGATATTCTTTCTGATCGACCAATAAATGGTTTTGGTAAGATTAATTTTATTGAATTTTTATTTATTCTTTATTTAAGTCTATTTCCTGAATGATTTCTTGATTAAAGAAATTTTGAACTATAGTCCTACTGAGCCTTTCGCTTACTTTTTATTTGTTTTAAAACCTTTCCCCTCTAGGTGGATTTTGGTTAGGCATGACAAAGAGTCTGTAGATCAGACCAGCGAGCAGTAGAAGATTCCAAGTGGGTTGATTGTATAAGATTAGTCAAGGCATGTATTACTTTAACTCTTTCTTTCATTTTGGACTATGGTTGTAATTTAATATTGTCAGTGTTATGTGTGTGCACAAGATGTGGGTCAGTGAGACCCAACTCGTATTTCTTATACCTTCTTTATTTATTATTTTATTATTTTTGGCTGTTTGTTTTGCTATTCTTATTTATTAAATGATTATAAATATTTGTTTAAAAAGGATTTTAAATTACCACTTTTTATAACTAAACTTTCACTTAATTAACTTAATTAATCTATCAACGCTCAAGGTTATGAACCTTGGGAATTGTGCACACATAAGTACGATAATAAAATACTACTGACAGTCCAAATTTTGTTTTCAGAAGTGAGAGATGGCACCTAGACGTCGTTTGATAGCTGACGCAGAGTTTGAAAATGATGAGGCCATGATGAGGGCCATGTTTGCTGCATTTTGGCAGATGGCAGCAAGGGCAAGACCGGAGGATTTCGAGGCTAGTCGTCGGCGTGCGTACTTTAAGGCATTCTAGCGTGCATCTGTTCTAACCTTCGACAAAAATGGGGACCCACAAGTGGCTGAGTATTGGTTAGACTCAATTATGAAACACCTGGATACTCTTGGTGTGCCAACAGAATATCGAGTGGAATTTGCAGCACATAAGTTCAAAGGTGGTGCCAATATTTGGTGGAAGCAGGCTAAATGCTTGGAAAATAATAGGAGCATCAATTGGGACAAGTTTGAGGAGTTATTTTACGATCGATACTTTTCGCAAGGATATAGAGACTAGAAGGCGGCTAAGTTTTATAGATTGCAACAGGGTGATATGTCCGTTTAGGAATATGAGAGGAAAAGTTTAATGAGCTGGCCAGGTTTGCTCCATCTACAATGGCATCGGAGCGCGAGAAGTGTATTAAGTTTCAAGAAGGGCTTAAAGCCTCCATTCGATGGCAGGTGGTTGCCCTGCGACTTAGGAATTTCGAAGAGCTTGTGTCATTAGCGATATCTATAGAAAATGATTATGTGTAGTACTATGAGAATCGAACCAAGACGTTAGGAGGACCATAGAGGAGCGACAGGAGGAGCACCAGTAGCCGACCAACTCTGAGAAAGAACAAACAGGGTAGTGTGAACAGTGGTAGCAGTAGTTCATCCAGTAGCTGGTGTAGCAATCCCTACAGCTTTCACTGTCATTATTGCCAGTAGCCAAGACACATCAAGAAAAACTGCCTGATCAAGAGTGGTAGCCTAGGACTTCAGACCGGAGAAGGAGCTAGTCATCAGCCTTAACCCCAGACCCTAACTTCATCTCAGCAGTTTCCTCAGCTCTGGTTCCATCAGTTCTCTCCTCAACAACAACCATACCCAGCACAAGGACATTAGTCGCAGAACTTTCAATGCAATATCCCTCAATACCGAGCATCGAGTTTAGCCAGTGTTCAGTCACCACCATCGCAGCAATATCAGCCAGCTAACCCAAGACCTAGCAACATTGGTAGAGGAAAAGGGAAAGCTCTAGTTCAAGTTCATTCGATGACGATAGGAAGTTTGGATGCCCAAAACAGCAACGTGGTTATCGACGATATGATTCTAGCTTCTCAGTCACTAGCTCATGTTTTATTCAATACCGGTGCCACTCATTCTCTCATTTCAAGTTCCTTTGTACATGCTTTGGGATTAGAGATAGAAGAGTTTAATGAACCCCTACTTATAGCTTCACCTTTGGGGCGGTTGTGTGTGAACTGTGTTTGTAAGGCCTGTAAAGTAAATATTAGGGATGAGATTCTAAAAAGTGATTTGATTGTAATCCCTATGAATTCGTATGATGTAATCATGGGGATGGACCGGTTGTCCAGGTGTAACGTAGTTATAGATTGTCAGCTTAGGAAAGTGACCCTAATGTCTGACAAGGAGACGATGATCACTTACTAGGGTGGAGGTGATCGGCTAATGAGTAAGCGTCTCGTAAAGACATGTCTTCGAGGGCAGAAGAACTAGCTTGCTATGCCTTCCTCATGAACCTAGAAGGAGAGCCTAGTGCCTTAAGAAGAAACGTAGCAGTCTTAGTGGTGGGCAAATTTGAAGACGTCTTCCCCGATGAGCTGCCAGGATTACCACCGCATCGGGAGATCGAATTTGGTATCGAGTTGCTTCCAGGAATAGCACCGATTTCTGTAGCACCTTATCGGATGGCACCAGCAGAAATGAAGGAATTGAGAAAGCAACTTCAGGAGCTTGCTGATAAAACATATGTCCAGAATAGCACATCGTCATGGGGAGCACCGGTCTTGTTCGCCAAGAAACATGATAGAACTCTCAGGTTATGTATAGATTATCGGCAGCTGAATCGAGTCACGATAAAGAACATGTATCCTCTGCCCAGGATCAATGAACTATTTGATCAGTTGGGAGGTTCGCAGTATTTCTCAAAAATAGATTTGCGATTGGGATACCATCAACTCAGGATTAAGGAAGAGGAGATTCCCAAAAAAACTTTTAGGACTCGGTGTGGACATTTTGAATTTTTGGTAATGCCGTTTGGACTGACGAATACTCCAGCAGCCTTTATGGATTTAATGAGTAGGATATTCAGGCCTTATCTAGATGAGTTTGTAATCGTGTTCATTGATGATATCTTGGTTTATTCTAAGACTTGGGAGGAGCATGAGCAGCATCCCGGGATCGTGCTTCAGAGGAGCATGAGCAACATACCAGGATTGTGCTTCAGACCTTGCAAGACCAGTTGTATGCCAAAAAGGAAAAGTGTGAGTTTTGGTTGACAAAAGTTAAGTTTTTGGGGCACGTCATCTCTGAGCATGGTATCCCATTAGATAGCAGCTCATAGTTTCTTGGGACTTGCAGGGTACTACAGGAAATTTGTAAAGGATTTTTCAAAGATAGTAGCTTGTTGACAAGATTAATTAGGAAGAATGTCAGATTTAAGTGGGATGAAGAATGTGAGCTCGCTTTTCAAGAATTGAAGAATCGGTTGACCTCAGCTCTAGTGTTGATTATCCCCAACAGTGATGAGCTGTATGATGTATACACAGATGCTTCAGGACGCGGACTTGGGTGCGTGTTGATGTAACATAGACGCGTGGTGGCATGTGGATCGAGGCAATTGCAACCTCATGAGCGAAACTACCCTACTCATGACTTGGAGCTCACGATGGTAATTCACGCACTGAAGATCTAGAGATTTTATCTGTACAGGGTGACGTTCCAGGTTTTCTCTGACCATAAGAGCTTGAAGTATTTGTTCACCTAGAGAGACCTGAACATGAGGCAGCGAAGGTGGATGGAATACATGGAGGATTATGATTTCATGCTACAGTATCATCCTGGGAAGGCTAATGTGGTCGCAGATGCACTCAATCGAAAGTCTTTAGGAATTCTTGTTTGCTTGGCTCTTGAAGATTGGAAAAGAGACGCGACAGTAAGTGAAGATAGGCTACAGTACTATGAAGACTACGATCAAGTTTTGGTATGTTATATGGAGACGACCCTGGCACTCGTTCAGATGGTGAAATAGGACCAGTGGTAAGATCCGCATCTGCAGGGAATCTAGACGCAAATTCAGAATAGAGAGCAATTTGAAGAATGGAGGATTCATACGGATAGATTGTTGTACTTTAGGGGATTCTAGCAGTTCCAGTAATCACAGAAGTGACAAAGGCCGTAATGGATGAAGCTTATAAGTCTCAGTTTGCCATTCATCCAGGAAGCATGAAGATGTATCATGATCTGAAGAGGCAATACTGGTGGAGAGGCATGAAGAAGCATGTCCGACAATACGCGGCCAAGTGTGCAACTTGTCTTCAAGTAAAAGCCGAGCATCAAAAGCCAGCGGTCAGCTTCAACCGCTTCCTATTCCAAGGTGGAAATGGGAGTACGTGATGATGGATTTCCTTATCGGATTGTCAAGGATGGAGCAAAGGCATGATGCAATTTGGGTCATGGTCTCCGAGCTCACTTTCTTTCTCTTAATTTGTTATTTTCCCTCTAAATCACAAATCCTCTTCTTTTTCACTAGAAATTCTTCTTTCCCTCTAAAATAAGAAGGAATTCTAGGATTTTGCAACTTACTATCTCAATTTTTCCTTTCTATTTACTCTTCTTTCATCTCATCATGGACCCAAAGTATCAACACCTAAGAAAGTACTTCCCATCACTCTCCCAAAAGATTCTCAGAAAGAAATACAAGGCTAGAATCACTCGGTTGTGGATTCTTATGCGTTTTGGCATCCCTTGTGATGTGAGAATGTTGATAGAGGGGAAGATCTGTCTGAGTGACTTCAATCAAGATGCTGGTTTACCAGGAATGGGTACCAGTCGTAGTGCAATGAAAAGAAGAGCTCGTGCCATCGTGGTCACTTGTAACAAATGTGGAAGACAAAATTTTAATGGTAAATGTACTTCACCTAGTTATATGTCTACGAATAGAGAGGATAAAATAAGGTTTTATAGGGATGGACTTTCAAAGGAGAACTTGGATAGCATCCATCCTCCTCTTCATGGTCACCCTAGTGGATATGTTTAAGGAGCTATTTTTAAACTCTGGCCTAAATTTTATGCAGAAAGACAACGCCTCAGGAATATGGTATTTCTAAATCCCGTTTGCCAAGCCATAAGAAAACTGGATGGGGAATAAGTCATCACTCTATAAAGGTTATTTAGTCTTTGCTTATTTGAAACAGTTTTAGCTGATGTTCAACAGTTTGTGTTTTTCTTTTACTCAGAATATTTGCTTTTGTGTTCGAAATAATTGTGATTATTAGATTGATACAGTAAGTGTTAATATCTCATTTAATTTATGGTTTTCTTAAATATATATATATATAATAAAATATATTATCTTATCAGACACATCACATACGGTATAGTAACATGTTTGAATTTTGAAAACTTATCCAGACATTTCCATAGTAAGATTGCATAGAGTTCCTTTGTCCATCACATCAAATAAAGACACCAGATTCAATGCCAAATACTAGTGAAGCTTTTAGAAGGCTTTGGGTACAGATTTAAATTTCATCATGGCATTTCATCCCAAGACCGTTAGGCAATCTGAGCAGGTTATTCAGATTCTTGAGGACATTTTACGTGCATGTGCATTAGACTTCAGCGAGAACTGAAAGAAATATTTACATCTAGTAAAGTTTGTATACAACAACAGCTATCAATCGAGCATTGGCATGGCACTGTTCAAAGCACTATATGGATGACCATGTCGGTCACCAGTGTGTTGGGCTAAACCAGAAGATAGGATTAT
Source organism: Artocarpus heterophyllus (assembly GCA_025403435.1). NCBI lineage: Eukaryota > Viridiplantae > Streptophyta > Magnoliopsida > Rosales > Moraceae > Artocarpus > Artocarpus heterophyllus. Next base: position 31,770,795 of record CM046342.1, on the reverse strand, counting down.
TCTTGGGCCAGATGAAATTCGTGACAGCAATGAGAAAGTCATCGTAAGACAGCTTAGAGTCGAAAGGAAAGTTACGCGGATAGAAGACATCGACCCTTGGAATTCAAGGTAGGAGATTTTGTTCTCCAAAAGGCAACACCTCGCGAAGGCATCATGTGATTCGAAGTAAGTGGTAAGCTTACATCGAGGTATATCAGACCGTTCGAAATTACTCGATGTGTGGGTGTTGTTGCCTATTGCTTGGATTTTCCTCCCGAACTTTCACATGTTCACGATGTATTCCACTTTTCAATGCTTCGAAAGCGCCTGCCTGAGCAGAACAAGATTGTTGCATTTCATGATGTGCAGATTCAAGAAGACACGACATATGAGGAAGTGCCAATTCATATTATTGATTAGAAAGTGATCAGCTAATGTCGTCGCAATATCCCATTGGTAAAGGTCGTGTGGTAGCGTCACAGGGTTGATGAAGCCACTTAGGAATTAGAATTGAGAATGCAGGAGTTGTATCCGTATTTGTTTTGTTTCTGAATTGATTTGAAAATTTCGAGGGAGAAATTTCTTTTAGGAGTGGAGAGTTGTAACGCCCCAAAATTAATTAAGTGGTATTAGTGAGTAAGACAATGGATTAGTGTACCATAATGAATATTTTAAACTTACTTTGATCATTTTCCAAAATTTCTAAATTTATGCTATTTTTAATTATTTTATTTTGATGATTTTTAATTATTCTTAACAAATTTTTAATTGTTATTTTGAATATTTAAAACAAAACAATTTGTCAAATGTCAAAAATGCTTGTTTTACAAAATAGTGGGTGGCACACGGTTTTTACACAGTGAACCACCCACTTTTCTTTTTATTTAAACCCTTCCTTCTCTCTCTTTCACTCACCTTTCTCTCTCTCTCACTCTCTCCCTCGCTCGTCTCTCTCTCTTCTCTCTGCCTCTCTTTCTCTCTCATTTTCTCTCAAAATTTTGATATCAAATCAAGCCCAAGCTTCGGTTTTCAGTGGATTGAAAGCTTGGGAATGTGTTTAGACGATTACACCTTCGAATCAAAGCTCAAATCCACGGTTAGTTTCAAAATTTTGAAACTTTTCTAAATTTTTCCAATTTCTTAGCATTTTGAAATTTAAGCTTTCCTAAGCTTAGAAAACCATCAATCTAGGTTAAAGGAACTTAGAACTTTTAGAATCTAAGCTTTGTTTGATAAAAAATAAATTTAAATCAAGATTTTCTATTTTTTTTCTATTTTTCTTCAATTTCAGAATTTTTCAAATTTTTTTTGCAAATCTTATTTAAATTGGTTCAAAAGTGTTTTATAATGTTTTTCTATCATCTATAGATGTTTTCTAGGCCTAAGAACTAAGAAGAATAGGTTGGAACTGAAGATTTGGGCTCGGGAGGCTGGGAACCTGTTCCTAGAAATTTCTAGAATTTTCTAGTTGGAAGGCCAGATTCATATGTTCAGCAGGTCGAACCTGAAAAAGTTCAACCGACCGGACCTGGCTTTCTGGCAAGCCGAACTACACATTTCGGCTGGCCGAACCAGGGCGACTGGCAGGCTGACCGAGCATGATGAAATTTTATTATTTTTCACCCGTTTTTACTATTTTGAACCTCAATTGAAATTCCAACCTTATAAAATGAACTTATAAGTACAAATGGCATACCAGGACACCAAGAAATAATTTAGCAACGTAAATATCTTAAGCTGGAAACCGATAGCTTAGTTTATATATGTTTAAGGTGTTCAAGGATTCACGGAGCTAACATGTAGAGGACCGGGATTTCGGTGTGGGACACCAGCACGAGTATTAAGGTAGGACTTTTAGCCCTAGCCTAGTTTTTAAATGATTTTGGCCTCAAAGGGATTTTTATTCAAAATGTTTTTCAATAATTGATTGAAAAAGGATTTCATTGATCGTTTTCACAAACAGTGGATTTAGGTGATCTTTATAATAAACCCTATAATGAAAGTAAATGAAAACACTTGGTAAAACGAGATTTTTAGTAATTGAAGAAAATATATAGAAGGGCATGATGCAATATTAGAGATAGGGTTATGTAGCGTGCGACCTTGGGGGCAGATCCCGAAACTTAGCTGGGCCACTACGATAGTGTTACACATACAGGTTTGCCTAGGAAAAAGAAAATAATATTTTTTCTAGTCGACCAATAAAGGGTTTTGGTAAGATTAATTTTATTGAATTTTTATTTATTCTTTTATTTAAGTCTATTTCCTGAATGATTTCTTAATTAAAGAAATTCTCCATTTAAAATTAAATGTTTCTGAACTATAGTCCTACTGAGCCTTTCGCTCACTTTTTATTTGTTTTAAAACCTTTCCCCTCTAAGTGGATTTCGGCTTAGGCATGACGAAGGGTCCGCAGATCGGACCAGCGAGCAGTAGAAGATTCCAAGTAGGTTGATTGTATAAGATTAGTCAAGGCATGTATTACTTTAACTCTTTCTTTCATTTTGGACTATGGTTGTAATTTAATATTGTCAGTACTATGTGTGTGCGCAAGATGTGGGTCAATGAGACCCAACTCGCATTTCTTATACCTTCTTTATTTATTATTTTATTATTTTTGGCTGTTTTTTTGCTATTCTTATTTATTAAATGATTATAAATATTAGTTTAAAAAGGATTTTAAATTACCACTTTTTCATAACTAAACTTTCACTTAATTAACTTAATTAATCTGCCACGTTACCACCCGCACTGCAAGGCATGACATTTGGTGCCCTATAAGCTATGACATTATATATATTGTTAATTAATAAATAAAGTCACATTTATAATTATTTTGGGGTTTATATGTATTATGAATACATTTATAAACATCAAGAAAATTTCATGATTATTTGTGTGACTATAAATTTAGCATATAAGTGTTTATGCTTAGGAATAAAATTTATAATTATTGTTTATGCTTAGCATGAAATTTAGCATATTCTTAATTAATAAATAAAGTCACATTTATAATTATTTTGGGGTTTATATGTATTATGAATACATTTATAAACATCAAGAAAATTTCATGATTATTTGTGTGACTATAAATTTAGCATATAAGTGTTTATGCTTAGGAATAAAATTTATAGATAATGATCTAAATAGTCTATAATAATTAATTAAAGTTTAGGATCTTTAATTAAATATTACAAATATAGTCCAATCTCATTTAGATTGAAATAGTCTTATCTGGACTATTAATGTAGAGATATTAGATTGGAGGTACTTTATATAATGAGATTATATAAGACTGGACCAGAGAAATTCTGAATCTCTAATAATCACCTGTTACAAATAGAGTATTAAAATTTATCACTGTAATGATAATATATTTGATAGCCTTAGTCTTAAGTATTTGTTAGACTCCTATTTATGACATTATGTTTTTTGATTTGCATGGTAAGATTTGTCTAAGCATAGATTATAACTTAGCATTTTAGAATAATGGAATAAATGGCTGGGAATAATGTTATACAGATATGGATTCCATTCCTTCTTTATGGAAGTTAAAAAATAGTTCTCTTGAGTGATGATTCAAAATTTAAATAGTAGAATGCTCGTTCATAATAAGATTATGAATTAACTATTCATTAGAGAATTATTGGAACTCAAAAATAAAGATGTAAAAGAGAGATAAACGAAAATTGAACCTAGCTCTTGTTATGAACTATTTATGGAGGACTGACTTATACATAATGATTATATCAATGGACTACTCGCTAATTTTCTTTGAGTAATTCTCACTATAATTTCAAGTTTTTAGTGGAGTAACACTGAAACTAATAAATTTGACACATTAATTAAAGAGTTTGATTAATTTTTAAATTTATTAGAGCCTGAATTATAGGTCCATAGGTCCCAATGCTATCTTTATAACGCTTTATTGGATTTAATGCATAGAATGAATTATATATATTTAATTTAAAATTATTGAATTATGAATTAATTATTTTACACTTGAGTTATCAATATGACGCATAAAAATATTCTCTGTAACACATGATGTAATGTGATAAATGTTGTCACATTTAACTGAGCATTAGTTAAATTAATTAATTGATTATATTTAATTAATGAGATTAGTTAAATATTGTTTTAAATTAATTAATTGATAATATTTGAACAATAAGATTATTTAAATATAATTTTTAATTTTGTGTGACACATGTATGGTGGGACCATATTTGTCTTTTGAACATAGACAAAAAATTAAATTATTAATTAATTTAAAATCTATTCTTAAATAAATAATTATTTTTTTTCAAATTTATATATATATATATAAAGTCTATTTAAATTATATATATATTATATATAACAAAATCACGTAAGTTACTTATTATATATATATATATATATTAATATATTCACGTTAATGTGTATCGTTTTAAGTTTCGAACTATATATATATATATATATATATCGTATATGATTGTATGCAATTTTAAAATAATGAAAAAAACTTATATTAAAGATATATATATACACATACATAGATTTGTTGTTTAAATTTAAATGCACATAATGTAAAGTTTATTTAAATTTAAAGTTTATTATTATTAAATTTATATATATATATAAAGTTTATTTAAATTATATATAGACTATATATAACAAAATCATGTAAGTTACTTATTTATATATATATATATATATATATTTATATATAGATTCACGTTAACGTGAATCGTTTTAAGTTTTTGAATTCAAACATATATATATATATATATCATATATGATTGTATGTAATTTTAAAATAATAAAAAAAACATATATTAGATATATATATATATATATATACACGCGTACATAGATTTGTTGTTTTCAAATGGATAAAGGTGTTTCAGTTTTCGGATTTTGAATTAATATATATGTGATATATATTAAGTATATGTGGGAGTTGTGGATTTCTCCAATTATTACATCACACGCGTGAAGGAGATTTTATCTGCTGATGTGGGTATGTGATATCCCATTTAAATTTAAATAAATTAAAATTAATTAAAAATAACTAATTGTTCAGATATAAAAAAAAAAAAAAGATAACAGTTTTTTCATCAATCTATTTTTTTCACATAACTTTTTTCAGAATACTCAGAGAGAAAAAACTGAAAGTTATTCTCTTCAAAAAAGGTCTGTTATCTCATAGTAGATCCAAAAAAGTATAAGGCTAATTCATTCTTACAGTTTAACGCCCACTTGTCTTTCCATTGGTATAGAGGCCTGGATTAAAGATCGTGGTGTCAAAGAGAAAAGCTAAGATACCCTGATAGTCTTCAAAAGTTTTGTAAAAATTCCCATTGCTTTCTATTATTAATTAAAATTATATATCTATTTCCAATGAACAAAATTTTTAGAAAATTTTTATTTGTCAACAATCTAATCCTTCCGCTGCATTTCATATTTAATTCCAACACTTATATATTTTTATTCTTAAGTTTTCAATAGTATTAATATGCTAAAAGCAGTTTCAATTCTAAAACAAATAATAACTTTTCTGATTTGAATACTAATTAGTAAGGCCTAGAGTTCATCAGTGCTAGCTTTGCTTTTTTGTACGCGAGTTATGTTTGTTTGTTAAGTAATACTGATGCGTAATAACAAGCAAGAAATAGTGTTGGCTTCGTTCCAGAAGGCAAATAATGTTCCACAAGCGGATAAACTTTAAATTCAATTGCATTCTCTAAACAATCAAACTCAAGGGAAAACAAAAAAGAAAATGTCACCCATCCCCAAAAACAGCACACACTAAACAATTCGTCAATAGCTGTACATAGTTAATAATTAACCAAGCAAGACAACCTCAATACAACTCACAGGTTGATGTTTCCTTAACACCGCAAGGATCAATAAATAGTTATCGTCTCAAATATTGTATAATGAACGTCAAAATATATAGTGTCTAGGACCAGACATTTGACTTCAGTCCTACACAAAAAATAAATCTACCAACCATCCATAGGCCAAAATAACCAATGTACAAAGCTTTGGTTTTCAGTTAGCAACTACTATTCCACAAGAAAATTTTTTCCATTCCTAATCATTTTCAGCAATACTGTGTCTAACACAATAAAACAGAATATGTTGTAAGCTTATATTACCCTTCTTGAAACAATGATCAAATGACTATAGTTTGATTCATTTCATAGTTTTAGAATCCGGAGCACAATTTCAAATAGTCAAAAAAAAAATTTCTATAACAACTAAAACAGAAAACCAAAGAATTAACGGTACCTTATAGGAGACATTATATTAACAAAACTGTTAAAGCAGCTTCTAAAGCGGCTATATTTTGTTGTCATGTTATAAAATAGCTTATGAGATTTCACAACAAACATAGACCTTAAAACTCAGAATTGAGCAGGATTATTATTTTGAATTCTATATGAAAAAGAACAACAACATACCATAGAAGATATCAATAGGCGTGAGTAATTATTGCTCTCTTCTTCTCTTGATGATGATGTGGTCTATTTTATCTTATTTTTTCCTTTTTGGTCCCCAAATATAAATTCTAGAGCCATGTAATACTATGAGCAAATTACAAAAACAGATTAATGAATAACTTGATTCAAATAAAAGGTATGCTTGTAAATGCTTTTTCCAATCAATGGCAACTTTTCTGTTGGACCCAATTGAGCATCGCTCAAACAATAAAGAGAGATAGCCTTTTTACAATAGTACTTTCTTTGAGCTCAAATCAATTTTTTTTTTTAAATATATATACTCCATTTGGGGTCTGGAAGAAAGCCAGGCCAAAGAAAAAATACAATCAATCTAAAATTTTTCACTATTTGAGTACTCAAAGGTGGACTAATTTCAAAAGCAACAGCAACTTAAAAAAAGAACACGACTATATGACTTGATTGAGGTTGGTTTGTATCATTCTATATGACTTGATTAAGGTTGGTTTGTATCATTCTTTAATGTGAAAAAATTTATGACAGGTTCAGAATTTTGTTCCTTTCCTATTCTTTAATTTTAAACCTGTTTATACTCTCGACATTTTCCCAAAGCCCCCAAAACAGGGAAAACAAATTCCAAACCCAAACTCTTGAATAAAAATTCAATCTTTATAGAAATTAATATTAGGATAACAAATCCACAACAAACCCGTTAATCAATCAAAGAAAAACTCTAACTTGTTTTTAGGAAATAAGCTAGGAATTTTTGAACTTCCTTTATTTTTCAATCTCCAGCATCCGCCTAGTTTGGCACTGTGGAGGCCACCGTCGTAGTTCAAAGACAAGCCTATGGAGATTTGCAGCGACAACCAGCAGAAGTAGATTTGCTGGGCAAGAAGAAAAGAAAAGAAACGAAGAGAAAGAGAAGAAGAAAGAAGAAACAAACGATGGAGCTTCCAATTGTCCAACCTAAATATTATTTCAGAAGAAGAAAAGAAGAGAGAGAAGGGGGAAGAAAATGTGAAGCTGGACTTTACCACATAAGGCAAAATAGAAGAAAAGAAAATGAGAAAATAACACGTGGTTGCGAGTAAGAGAGACCGCAAGAAGAAATGAGGTACGGAGAGCAAATAAACTAAAATACAGCAAGAGGTGAACAACTTGCAGTTTGACGATTTTAGGCAGATATGGGTCAGTTTTTTAGATGACAATTTTCATTGGATGTGGACAGATTGAGGCGGTTTAGGTCTATACTATAGCTCAATGTAATTATTTGGGCTTTTTGGAAAAAAATGAAAAAAAATTTGTAGAAAAATTAAAATTTCATGTACTTTAAATATGTTTCTAGAAAAAGCGCTAAACCAAACTTAATTATCTAGTATTTGTGCTTGTAGTTCAACCAAATATTGACAAGTTAGGTTACACGGCTTTTTTTTCTTTTGATAATCAAATATACATTCCATATTACTATGCATAAAGAAAGTGTGAAAGAAGTAGCTAACCTAAATCTTTAATTTGATACGAGAGCATTATCCCTTGCTCGTAGAACAACCTTTTTTATAAAAAAAAAACATAGGCAAGTGGGTTCGGGTTGAACCTGCCGCTTAAATCTCAAAATCGAACCCACCCGTGGGCAGGTTACTAACATGGAACCTTTTTTTTGGGCGGGGCAGGTGCTGGTGCGAGCGGGTGGCAGGTGCGGGACAGTTTTTTTCAACCCTAAATACAACTATGTAGGTTGTCAACTTATCCTGCTTTTTATATGTACTTATAGAATTAAGATCCTTGTTAAAATGATTGCCTTTAACTCTTACATGAGGTTATCGAATGATAATATCATAATATCACATTTGTTACGTTTTTCATACAAGGAGCACATAAAATTGTACATTAATAACATCATTTATTGCTAAAGCCTTATTGTTATTAAGACTTTTAAAATGTAGGTGAATTTGAAACATTCGTAATTATAAACTGTGATTAAGTTGCGATTTAACCTTGTGAATTTTCGAGGCATTACAAAAGGTTTCTAAGCTTGAACTGAACTCTTTACAGCTTCTCATATTTCATAAGAATATTGGATGCTACCGAATTTAAATCGAATTATAGAATCGCAGAATTTAAGCTGTAAATCCACGAATAATTCCACAAATCATGCATAAGTAAATTTTTAGGTTTCCAAGTTCTTGATTGAAATATTTAAATTTCCTCATAGCTGTTCATCTTGCTATATACTCTTATGGCCCACCATTAAACCATCTATCTAATGGCTCATGGCTATTCTTAACCTTGCCAATATACATAAGCTTTTTATATTTTTGTTATCCTCATAATTTTTTATAGAAATTTGCACTTATAAGCTCTAACCTTGTATTTCCTTAAAAATTTAACGACTTAGTTATGAAAAAATCCTTAATGAATTATACTTAATCATTACTGGGTTTTGTTCCAAATATTACAATCTACTCATCTTACATAATTTTCTATTAGAAAAATAGTACGCAGTGGAAATTTAAAATTTTTTTCTTTAGAATATTTTTCAAAACACGAGTTTGATACACTAAATGCATAAATTAATCAAATCTTACTAACCTTATATGCTGAAGAGCTCCTGCAATCTATGAAGAGAAGGGTGTTCTAGAAGAGCCTCAATCAACTAGTCTTCTTTATTATTCTCTATCGATGATCAAAGTATGTATGGGCACACCTCATACAGCCTTTCCCCGTTGACTCTCCTTTCAACTAATTGAGAAATACCTAGAACTAAGGTTCATGATTTGTGAACAATAACTCTTCGAGGGAGTTTCAGAGACTCACAGTATAGAGTGCTCACTCTTGATCTCTCAACTGATCTAAATAACTGTGAAGTCTCACTCCCTATTTATAAAAGTTAGACCCTAGGGTTAGTCCTTATCAGATAAGGCGTCAAATATTTGAATTTGAATCAATATCTGATAAAATCTCATAAAAACACGTAATCAATTTATCGTTTGGCTAGCAGGCCGAACTAGAAGATTGACCTGCCGAACTTACTCCATCAGCAAACTGAACCTGAAGACCAGCCTGCCAAACTTATAATAAATGATCCCTGTGAACTTTTTATTTTTCACTCGAGATTCTTTGGATAAAGCCTTAGTTTTAAGTCAAATAACCTAATAGATAAGTTATCTAATTAAAACAAACATATCTAGATAATCTCTAGGAAAATAAATATTCCCGATAATTTAACAAGTTTATCTTGAATTAATTTTTTACAAAATTAATTCAACTGATAAGCAGACATGAATTATTTGATCCTATCAAATTTCAACCAATCTAATAATTTAACATAAGTCACCAAATTATTAGAAAAACACGTCGTATCATTACAAAACTTATTATGAGTTAGCAAAGGGGACTTGATAGACCTATATAGTTCAGGCTTCCGATAATTATAAAACCCAATATCCCAGATATACATTTCATAATTATCAACACTTAAGCTACTCCACTAAAAGCTTAGAGCTACACTCTTAAACTATATAGAATTATGAAGCCCGTACAGCTAAGTCTTCATGACATATCATAATGTATTGTATTGCTATAGGATTATCCATAATCGGCTTAAGGATAAATTCTGTCTTACCTTTCCAATTATTTTTTGCTTACGTTCCATTATCTCACCATCGAAAAACCAACCATCCAAAGACAGTATACTATACGGTTACACCTATGTATCCAAATGGTTGAGCGCTCTAGCTTTTCAATTACAAGATAACACATAAAAGAGGATATCATCGACTCCTAAAGTAGAGCTATGGATTTCGTATCTATGAATAACAGGTCTACTCTATCAAGAGTTATGTCTCCAACGTATCAACATATGTACCAACATGAATGTGGATGTCATCCTTTGGTACATCAAAAGACATAAGTCAAGACAACGGGCCCATTATTCATCTCAAAATTAAGATACAACACATATGATTGTCTAAAGTGAATTGATTTGCTGGGATAGAATTATTAATGCAAATCAATTACACTTTATGTCTTGATCTAATACATCGTCACCTGTGACAATGCACCAATGTTTCTATTTGCAGAGCCACCTTCGATGGCCAAGACAAACCATTTCCCATAAGGGATATAGACAATATAACAATCTTTGCATAAATAAAACGCCCAACTTTATTTTCTTGATTGTAGATCTTATGATTTAGACCATCATCTTTAGAATCATGTCTTCCACATAATCTGTCCACCATATGCCTAATTCTAAAGGCTTAGACCGATAGTCTTAGAGTTTTGTTTGCTTATTATACATCCAATAAATATGAATGTACAAAGGACAACAATTTGGTATATGAATAATAATTAAATTCTATATTGATAAAAATTGTCTCCAAAAGCATATTATATTTTTACTCCTTAGGGCATACATGTCTAACAATCTCCCACTTACACTAAGTGAGTAAATATGACAAATCTCACATCCCCATAGCTTCCACATGCCTCTCGAAAACTCTCATAGTTAGTGTCTTCGTGAATGGATCTGCTAAATTGTCCTCGGATGCGATTTTGCATACAGCAACATGCCCACCCTCAACGAACTCCTTTATCACATGATACTTTCGATCAATATGCTTATTCTTTTTGTGAAATCTTAGTTCTTTAGCATTAGCTATCGCTATAGTGTTATCAAAATATAGCAATACTGCCTTATCCATATCAAGAACTACCTCAAGATCCCCAAGGACTTACGGAGCCACACTTCTTCTTTCGAAACATCACTAGCTGCCACATACTCGACCTCTATTGTTGAATCTGAAGTGCAATCTTACTAGACACTTCTCCAAACAATGACACTGCTGCCCAGAGTAAGCGCAAAACCTGAAGCCGATCTTCTCGAATCCAAACAAGATTAGAAATCTGAGTTAGTGAATCCTAGAAGTGTTAAGTCCTCACCCGAATACATAAGCATATGCTCTCGAGGCTTTCTCAAGTATTTGAAAATATGCTTGACTGCAACCCAGTGGTTTACTCCAAGATCCAACTAAAATCGACTTACTATCTCGACCGCATAACTAATATTCGGTCTTATGCAAAGCACGACATACACAAGACTACCCACCGCCGAAGCATAAGGCACTTTCTTCATGTATTCTCTTTCTTCATTAGACTTTGGTGAGTCTTTCTTAGAAAGAGAAATTCCAGACCTAGATAGTTATCCACCTTTCTTGGAATCCTATATTGCATACCTTTTGAGAATTTTATCTATGTAGCCAGCTTGGGATAAAGCTATCATTGTGTTCTTCCTCTCCCAAAAAATCTAGATACCGAGAACACAATTAGCTTCACCCAAGTCTTTCATGTCAAACTGCTTAGTCAACCATAATTTGACAAGTGACAATGCCGAATCGTCATTGCCAATTAGCAGAATGTCATCTACATGTGCAATAGAAAAACCACATTCTGATCCTTAATGTGTTTGTAAACACATAGTTCGTCCATATTTTGTGTGAACCCCTAAATCTTAATCACTTAATCAAATCTTATGTTCTAAGAATGGGAAGCCTACTTAATTCCATAAATTAGCTTTAGCAGTTGCAGCTTGCAAACCTTACCCTTCTGACCCTTAGCCTTGAACCTATCTGGTTGTACCATTTATATGGACTCATTAAGATAGCCATTTAGAAAAGCCATCTTGGCATCCATTTGCCAAATCTTGTAGTCGAGAACGGTAGCTATGGACAAGAGAATATGGATGGACTTAAGCATGGCCACAGGCGAAAAGGTTTCCTTGTAATCAATTCCTTCCTTTTGCATGTATCCCTTAGCCACCAATCTAGCCTTATAGGTTTCAACTTTTCCATCCACTCCTCTCTTTCTCTTATAGATCCACTTACACCCTATGGGTTTTGCCCCACCTGATTAGTCTCTATAGACTTCATCTCAGTGTTCAGGGCTTCTGTCTAGAGTTTTGAATCAACAGCCTCCATAGCTTCCCTGTCTTATTCAACTAGTTCAGCGAAAAAGGTTTCACTATTAAACATATACCTTTCCAATTGATGCTTAATCCTCTCACTACACCAAAGCCCCTTAGGTTGTTGTTCGGTTGGGTTTTCTATATTAATTGGAACGGTTTCAATCAGAACCCTCAGAGTGATTGAATCACTCGCCAACTCCTTAAGCACCACTTTGCTTTGAGGTTTAAAGTTGTCCATGTAACTTTCCACAAGGGATGTTGTATTATTTGAAACTACGACTTTATTTTCCTTTATATTATAGAAATAACGCCTTTTAGTCCCTTTTGGATATCCTACAAATATACAAACTTCTGAACGTACTTCTAACTTATTCGCTTCCTTAAATAGGACAAGGGTCGGACATCCCCATATGCAAATATGGTTGAAGGATGTCCTTTTCTCCATCCACAACTTGTGAAGAGTTTTAGGAACCGATTTTGAAGGTACATTGTTCAAAAGATTACATGTAGTTTGTAGTGCATATCTCTAAAAGGATAAAGGTAATGATGAATAACTCATCATGGACCTAACCATGTCTAACATAATCCTATTCCTTCTCTTAGCCACATCATTCTACTACGGAGTGCCCGGCACAAACAAGTGGGATAAAATCACATTCTCTAATAAGTGTTCCAAGAACTCATCAGATAGGTATTCACCATCTCGATTGGATCAAAGTGCCTTTATGGGTCTACCTAATTGCTTTTCCACTTCATCCTGAAACTCTCTGACTTGTCATAAGTTTCGCTTTTGTGGTGCATTAGGTATACATACCCATACCTTGAGTAATCATCAATAAAGTGAGAAAATACTCATACCCTCTTTGTGGCCAAATGTTCATAGGTTCGCAAACATCACTATGTACAAGTTCTAGAACCCCTTCGGCCCTCTTGTCCTTAGATCCAAATGGTCTTTTGGTCATGTTACCCTCCAAACAAGATTCACATTGTGGTATAGATTCCATCTTTAAGTGACTTAAAGGTCCATCCCTTACCAACCTTTGAATCCTATTCAGGTTAATATGACCTTGTCGTAAATGTCAAAGATAAGTTAAATGAACAAGCTATAGAAATTAAATTCCTTTCTAATTTAGGAACATAAAAACAATCTTGCAAACTAAATTCCTATAATTATCAAAATAAAGATAGACGTCTTCCACTGCTTCAGACAACACTAAGGATCCATCGCCTACCCGAAGCGTGAAGTATTCATGTAGCAGACTTCTCGTTTCTTTGAACCCCTATAAATAAACACAAACATGATTAGTTGCTCCAGAATCTATGACCTAAGTGTCACTGGATTCCTTAGCCAAACAAGTTTCAATAACTAGAAGATCACATCTACCTTCTCAAGAAAGAAAGTCCTTGCAATTCTTCTTAATGTGCCTGACCTTTCCACAGAAAAAGCGCTTGAGTTTCTTTAGGTTCTTCTTTTTCTTCTTCTTGTTCTTGCCATTTGCAAGAGTAGAAGACTTCCTATTCTTAGCCCGTTGCTTCTTTCCATTCCTAGAGTTAGGATTGGAACCAGAGGCAGCTGCCAAGTTGGCCTCTCCACTAGCAGGAGTTTCCCTTATCAGATTTTTGAACTCCTTTAACTACTTCATCAGCTTCGTCAAGGTCATATCTTGTCTATTGCTCAAATTAAATGAAGTTCTAAATGGAATAAATTCCTTAGATATAGTTTTAAAGACCGTAATCATCTGAGTTTCAGCATCAATGTTAACTCCATTGGTTTGACCCTTAGTGAGGTAACCCATGACTAACATCATATGCTTCTTTATAGATGTCCTCGATCTTTGTCTGCAGTTTAGAAGTTTCCGAAGAGCCGCTTGCTATTTTGTTAGGGCCTGGCCTCCAAACATTCCTCAAGATTATCAAAGATCGGCTTCATGTCTCATAATCTTCAAGTTGAGCCTGCAGCACATTATTCATGCTGGCCATAACATAACAGCAAGCCTGATTATTAGCATCTCTTCAGCCATCATACGCTTGGATTTGCTCATTAGTGGAACCTCTTATAAGCTCGGGATGACATGGAGTTATCAGCACAAATTTTAGTTTCTTAAAGGATAGGACGGTATTCAAGTTCTGTTTCCAATCATTAAAATTCCCACTGGTTAATTGGTTTTTGTCAAGTATCAAAGATAAAACGTTTTTAGAGATTTTTAATCTACAATAAAGAATCATATACCAAATATAAGCAAACATGCCATAATAATTTAGAAAGATAACACAACATGTAAAACATACAATGTGTTTATGTGTCAAAACCTTAAAAAAATCACAACCTTATAATGAAAATTCCTAGCTCAAAATTCAACAAGCCGCCTAGGGGAGACTTGCCAAATTCAATTAAGAACATGGATCCTCTCTTGATTAATATAGGTCATTTAGGACCCGTATGATCCAGCATGTATTAATAATCATTTCTTTAGCAATCAATTTTATTAATTGAGCTCCTATGGGAGGTTAATAATAAAATTAATATGAGTATATAACCATTGTTTTAATATTTTATCTATGATTTATAATTACCGCCTAGGGGTGTGCAATGATAAATCATGCTAAAATACCTTATCCTTTCAGAGATCCAACCAGGTACATGACGAAGTCCCTTCTTAGGGGTCGAAACTACCATATGCTACCTATGGACCAACGATGCACACCGTAGGCCCTTTCTTAGAAAACCTTCTTCCACTCAATTTTTTGAAATCAAGGTTTTATTTTAATAACTTGCATGAACAATTTTTAATGAACGACACTCCCTATGTAATGACCAAGGGGAATTCATTAACAAAATCTGATATTTAATTGGGTTTAATTAACGAATTTACCCTCATAAATCGTATTTTTATAAAAATTACAATAATGCAGACTGAATGCTATTGATAGAAAATATTACTATAGATTTGATGCGATGATGAATATGGTCCAACTACAGATTTTGTGAGCATAAATGCTCAAAAATTTATAAAAAATAGCCATAAAATGAATTCTTATATCACAACTAAATACAATATTATGATATAAATTAATGGACGATTAAGGTATAGATAAGATAGAAAGGCATGCCAAAATCCTAAAACAGCGTAAAAGGGGTTCAACGCAATGTAAGTATCCTCTAAGATAAAAACATAGATATAGAAAATACTATGTTTTGACTCCAAAAGTGGACTAAAGAATAGGTAGGATATTCTATGCAGTATAACAACATGTTTTCCAATGGTTTCACCAAACAGTAAAAAAAATACTACGTGGTGAAAAATTATACTGTGTAAAATTTTGGGGGCCCACTAGTTGGACACCCCATGAGTTTTTATTGGGCCACCCACTACACCATGAAAGGTGGCCCAAGCACCTAAAGCCACCAGCACCCCTAATCATGGTTTAAAATGATGACTCACCCATTTATTTAAAAAATCTTTAAAGAGATAAGCCTTAATTAAGGCATAAAAGAAAAAAAAATTCTTTACTCTCTCCATGCACATTCGATAGCTCCAAGCCCTCCTTCTCAAAAATTTTCTCAAATCAAAATTCTCACAAAACCTTCTCCAACCAAGTTTCAAGCTTCAAACATCAAGGTTTTACATATTTTTAAGGTAAAAATCTAAACTTTTTCTCAAGTTTACCTAGGGTTTTTCTTGGTTTAGGGGGGGAATTTGACCTAATATTTGCTCACATAAAACGTGATTAGGAAATTACAAAGAAGCCCCTGGAAGGTCTAGGGTCACAAATTTTTCTTTTGGTAAGTTCAATTTTTTTGAAATCTAAAGTTTATTTGATTTTTTTTGTTTTGGTTTTGTTGTTTCAAAAAGGCATGTGATCCTTTATATAAGTTGTGGTTTGATTTTCTTAATTCCATGGTTTATGTTGAAGTTTGTTGTTGAAATTTGGGTTTGAAAGTAAAAATTGGTATTTGGTGTAAAATAGGATAATTTTGTAGATTTTGATGTTATTGTTTTAAGGAATTGTGATTTAGCATGAAAACCGATTGGGAGAGTCTTGAAATTGCATGAACAGTAGCTAGAATGCTGTCTTAAACGAATTTCTGAAAAAAATTATCTTAAGGACTAAGTTGCAAAGACGATTGTTTTCTTGGTAGAATTGAAAAAAGGCCAAAAGGCCCCTATATAGTGGGTATTTTGAAAAAGTTAAAACACAAAAGTTGTAGATCTCAATGAAACTAATAAAAGTCACGGACGGTTCGTTGAAAATTGCCTTCATTTGCAAGTTATGGAGTTTACAAAACTTGTTAAAATTGAGAAAAAAATTTAAGGGGCAAAAACATCTTTTTGCAAAAAGAATTTTGGTAAGGTACTTTAAGAAAATTTGATCCTCTTGAAAAAAGGGGACTAATGGTTTAAAAAGATTGTTTTTGGTCCAGGGGCAAAATCGCCAAAAATTTTTAAATTAGGGATAAAATTGTAAAGTTTTGATAAACTTGGGTTTTCACTACAAATAAGTGACCCGATGCCTTGAATCTTTGTTTCCACATTAATAAGTGGCATTTTGAATTAAATTAGCTAAAACGGACCTAGGAATTCAAAGTAGCCCATCGAGGGCAAAAATGTTATTTTTCATAAAATGGTCAGTGTGGATCCCGAACCGCTCAAGATAGAGGAAAACAACCCTAATAAGAATTTCCTTTTTTTTAGAAACTAGAAAATAGAAGGAAATGAGATGGCAGTCACACTTTACAAAATCAGAATAGTAATCTAAATTAGTAACTAATAAGTATACCTTATCGATGTATAGTTAAACGATGATGATTTGGCTCATAATGATATAATTGGCCAAACAAGTCATTAGACGTGTAACAAAAAACCCGAAGATAGTCTTTGTAGCAACAAAAACAAGTAAGTTCCAAACCCACCTATAGTATGAAAGAGTAGATTTAAGGGTATAGTATACTTATGTGAATATGCCTATGTGTGCTATACAAATGAAAAGTGTAAACATTTTACACTTAGTATGTACGTATATTGACATGCATGGTATGATAACCAAAATAACTAGACTGGTAAATGAATTACCAGAAATAAGGAAAGTGTCTTACCAGCTCCCAAAGTAAAAAGGAGTTTAAAGTTAAAGTTATGTTATGGTCTCGGTGTTACGAAGACCTATGTGCATATATGGTGTGAGCACTTGGGCCCTAATAAAAGAGAAGATATAATAAGAATAAGGAATGTTCATAACAAAGCATAAAGGGATCATGCATATTAGTATAAGATTCATGTCGGCTATGTTTGAACTTACTGAGCACACTATAGGAATTTCTACTAGAAGGTCGAATGAGCATACTGATGAGCTGGCAGGGGAATATTGAGCAATGTACAGACCACGGTTTGGATACCACCACATATTTGTTTCCGTTGCTATGTATTTTTAAGTTATTTTGGATCTTGATGTATAAAAGATATAGTATGGTTAGGTGAGTCAAAACCTCTTTTGGACATGCTAAGTATATGATGTTTTAAAGAGAAAGTTTGTTTATGTAGTTATACATATAATTATAAAAGAAGTTGCAGTATGTATGTGTAATATATCTGTTGATGCTTACTAGAGTTCAGCGTCAGATCAACACCACGTGTGGCTACGCAGGCGGATGGCTCTTCCTTGTTCGGCTCTACCTGATCGGGTGGTCCTAAAACAAGAGGAGGGATGCTTCGGAGATAAGAAGAGGCAGGTCAATAGATAGACAAGGGCTCTCTGATGTTTAAGGCAGGGGTTGCATGGCAGAGAACGAGAACTTGTTAGGTGGGAAGGAGCATGCCTCCCAGGATGCAATAAATGCATCCTATTTATACTTGGACTGGGTGTTAGGTGGGTTTTGCCCACAACCCAAGTGTCACATCAAGGTGTATCAGATGGCTGGGGACAAGTGTCACCTCCCTTCGCCGGTGGATTGCTTCTTATCTGATGGTGAGTTGTTTACCATCTGTTGGCTAGAGATGGCGAGTAGCAGCCCACTCTTAAGTGGGAAGAGTTTGACCCGAGCTGGTACTCGATCCGAGGAGGCAACCTGTTGAGGTGTGGCCTAGGAGACCCTGAAAAGCACCTCGGATAAGTGATCCAGGCTCATCAGGATAAGTAGTATCCTCCCCATAGCTTTGCCAAGCTGTTTGACCAACCACCTGGAGTATGGCACCTCGGTGGTGGCACCGAGCTCACCCTCAACAGTAGCCCCCAGTTCACCTGGTCGGTGCTCGGCCGAGTGGACTATGCCAAGTGGGTGAGGTCGGCTCAAGACAGAAGACCAAGGAACCTCCTAAGGTAGCGTGAAACGAAAGGTAACGCGGTGAAGCCTGGAGGGACACATGACGTAACGCAAGCGAGTTACTCCCTGATAAGTGTAATCATCGCGCCTCTTCGTTTTCTCACCTAGGTTTCCCGTTGAAAGCTGCTATAAATAGAATCCATCTTCCTATTATTTTCACATGTAATCAAGGCCACGCTCCGCTATTCTTGAGTTTTAACTACCAGGCTATAGTTAGCAACCCAAGAACTCTCTGTTCCCAAGCTTCCATAGTCTAACAAGGTAATTTCCCACGGAGCACGATAAAGATGAGTGACTTGTAAGATTCCCAAAATGTTAATGTTTTCTTGTCAAAAAGTAGTCCAAAGACTGCATCGTCCTCCACAGAGGTTGATATAGAAGGTTTGTCCTTAGAATAGGACAAGGCTGATCGGTTGGCCAAAATATTGAGAGTCGATGCACAGATCATCCCCAAGCAAGAGTTGCTAAACATGTTGGATGGGGAGCACCTAGTGAGACGTTACAGGGCAAGAATCCCTACATCAGGGTAGCCACCGCTGACATGTCCTGAGTTACGGCTCAGGAATGGGCTAAGCTAGAGGCAGCCGGTAATGAAGCTAGCACATCTGGTCAGGACATCGGGGCCCCTGTCTAGATCGTTGGTAGGGTTACCGTTGACATATCTGATGAACAGGCTGTTGAAGAAACCGAGCCAATGATGAGTGCCATGAAGAGGAGGATGAAAAGGTCTGAGTCACCCAAGTATGGGAAGTGCCACAAACTGAGTAACCAGGCCTGGACAGACTTCAGCAACGGCTTACTCCAACGCAATGACAGAGTCTCAACTTGAGGATTTACGTACTGAGTTTGACATCCTAGATGACATCATCCTCATTGCACCCAAGGAGAGCGACTTGCCCTTGACTCTGCCTGAGGGGTGTATAACATTATACGTGGAGTTTTTTAGAGCTGGGTTGCGGCTATCATTTCATCCATTCCTTCACCAGGCACTCAAGAACCTTAACGTGTGCCTGGCTCAGCTTAACCCAAATAGCTACAAGTCACTGATCGGGATGTACATGTTATGGAGGTACCATCAGGCTACCGAGATGCTATGGGAGGCATTCAAGCAAGTTTATAAAATAAAGAAGCTTCCCAGGCAGTCTGACTAGTATTACGTCACCGGTTTCAGGAAAGATTTCATTTTGGGCAACCTCGATTTAGACAAACTCTAGAAGTACGAGTGGTTCTACGTCAGGGGTAATTACCTAGCCCAAGCCGGTGAGGCCGTCCCTGAAGATCAGCATGTCCCGAGGACATTCGAACAAGGACCTATGTGGTCTAAGAGGCCGTGGACGTCGAGCCACATATTAAGGGAGGTCAAAGACCTGTTCGAGAAGCCAGAAGCCATGAGGCAATAGTCGTTCCTACGCGAGAAGAAGACCCTCTCCTGTTATGGCTAGTTCGAGGAACCTAGCAGAATCGATTCCCCATCAAATATCTAACCTACCCGATCAGCCGGGTAGGTTATAGTCTCAAGGCCGAGCGCCGTGGACATCCCAAGGCCAAGTACTTCTAGATCTGGATGGCCAGCGACGGAGACATCATTGTCCAGCTTAAGGGGCTTGTCGGGTGGCTCCTTCGACGTAGGGCCACCCGTAGCGGACGAAGACCTCGAGAATTTAATTCGGCTCCTACACCCGCCTGGCTAGCTCTACATCAGAGTTTAGCCCGGATTTTTTTTTTAGCCGAGCTTGCCTTGACTTGGATTTTGATTTCGTAGAGATGTCTTCCCAACCAAGGAACACATAAGAGAGACAAGCCCTTATGGAGAGCCTTCGCAAGCAAAAATGGAAGGCCAATAGAGGTCGAGAAAAAAAGGAAGAGGACTCCAAGATCGAAAGTGCCAACGCGGTCCAACCAGCCACCTAGTTTAGTACAAGTGCCCCCACCCCCATCGATGAGGACTAGGGCTTCGTCAGGTGAGATCCAACCTCCCGCCGTTGCTACAATCGTGGTGGCTCCCTCGGGAGAGCCTTCGAGGAGAAGAGTTAACTTTCATCGCCATATCCTTAAGCACCTCAGGGACACGATGCCCGATGAATCTTTTCTACAGAACCTGCACAAAGAGGATTTTGAGGGTTTATACGACGCTGCCTTTCGCTGCACCGCCAAGGTGAGTGATTATTGCACCCGGAGCTGCCTTTTTTTTTTCTTATTTTTCTCGTATGCTAAAAGTTTTACTTTCCTCAGACATGCGCCTTCTTACACATGGCCTATTCAGCCGGGTTGAAGGAATTCAACCTAGAGAAGGAAAGACATAAGAAGACCGCCCTCGGCAAGGATGAGGTCGAGAAAGAGCTTAGTGCCAAGAACATGAAGCCAGAACAAATGAAGGAGGCTCTTTCCTGGACTAAAGAGGAGGCCAGGAGGGCAAAGCAAGACTCCGATCAAGCCAGGGTGGCAGTGGAGGAGGCAAGGAATAAGGCCGGCCAGTTTTAGGATGAGGCTGCCCAGCTCAGGGGGTAGCTACAGCTTCCTAGGCCAAGCACCAGCACTTCTAAGAAGAGCTGCCCGGCTGACTTGCCAAGCTGTGGAGGAATTCAAGGCGTCCCCAGAGTACGTCGACTACTACTACTTCGGCATGATGGACCTCAAAGACTACCTGATCTAGAAGCACCTCGAGGCTGAGGGCTTTGACTGGTCGTTTATGGTCTAGTAGGAGTAAAGTGCAGTATAATAGTCAAGGGATGAGGAGGTCGTCGAAGTGGATAGCGAGGACGATGGGGACGAATAAGGCAAAGACGGCAGAGGCGGTGATGGTGATGGTGATGCCGAGGAAGGGGCCCAGGCTTAGCTTTCTCTTTTTTTTGGTTTGTTTTGCTTATCTGGGCTTGGGAGGTGCCCGGTTAACTGTACCTTTCCATCACTCTTTTAATGAAAATTTAATCTCTCCAAGTTCACTACTTCTTGGAGTTTTATGTACTTCATTTTTGAAATTTTCCAAGTGTGATTGTTCTTAGGTAGATATTTTCATGCTTTAGGTGAGGAGTTCCTCAAGAACGAAGTTTGACCTTTGCCTTGTCGAGTTAACTAGGACCTCAGGAGGGATCGAATTGGGAACTTTTCCAAGTTAGGTGCTCCTCGGGAGGAGCATTCTTGAACTTTTGGATTCCAAGCTCACTTCTTTCAACTCTCACCTTGCTGAGTTTGATACCTCGGTTACAAGGTGTCTTACTTTCCCATAAGAAACTTCCTGGGGGAAGTGATTAACGAGTTTAGTCGAGCAAAAAAAGTCCATTTCTCAGTCGAGTAGAGCACAACGGCTTGTGATACCCTGTACCTATCGCCCCCTAGACTTGTTTAAGTTTATGGAAAATTTTACAAGTCTAACGTCGGTTGGGCATAGTTATGCTAAGGCGACTCTGCACGGGTTGTCCGTACAGCAACAGACTAATGGTCGATGAAATGCCAATTAGCCCCCCCAGTCTGGTTGGTCAGGATGACCCTCCCTTTTTGGGAGTTATGGTCTGGTCCCCCAAGCTGGAGTTACAGCTTCCTTCTTTAGGACTTGTTTTTTCCTTAAACACATATTGCTCGATGAAATAGTGTAGGAATTTCATTTCATTGATGTATAGTATTTATATTCCAGTCCTATTTAGTAGGCCTAGTTACAAAAAGAATGCAGCCAGAGGTCAAAAAGGAATTCTGTCATCGACTAACAAAAGAATCTCTTTAGGAGCTCGGTATTCCAAGGATGACCAAGTAAGTTGCCATCCATGTCAGATAGTCTATAGGTGCCTGCCTGGATAATTCCAACGACCTTCTACGGCCAGTCCCATTTTGGACCAAAGGACCCTGCCTTAGGCTGCTGAATCATGACCTTTTTAAGCACCAAATCCCCAACCTTGAAGCTTCTCAGTTGGACCCGCTTGTTGGAGTACTAAGCAACGACTTGGTTCTAAGCTGCGTTACGGATTGCTGCCCAATTCCTTTTTTCCTCGAGCAAGTTCAGCTCGGACAACATGACCTCGATGTTTCAAATTTTGTCATAATATTCAACCCTAAAGCTCGGTAGTCCTACCTCTGTCGGGATGACTGCTTCTGCTCTATACACGAGCGAGAATAGGGTCTCTCCGATAGCTATTTGAGCAGTTGTTTGGTAAGCCCATAGCACTTTTGGGAGCTCGTCAATCCATACTCGCTTGAGGCCCTTGAGTTTTTTCTGCAAGTTGTCCTTGATAATCTTGTTGATAGCTTCTATCTACCCATTGCTCTGAGGGTAGCTCGGAGAGGAGAAAACTTTCTTAATGCCAAGCTGCTCACACAAGCTGAGGAGGCTTGATGATTTGAACTGCTTTGTATTGTCGGTCACGATGGTATGCGGAATTTTGAACTGGCAAATGATATTTTTTCAAACAAAGTTGGTACACTTTGTTGAAAACAAAGTGCGTAGTGGAATTTTAAAAAAAAAAATTCATCAGAGTAATTTCCAAAACACAAGTTTGACATGTTATATGTATAAATTAGACAGATCTTACTAACCTCAGTGTGCCGAAGAACCTCCGCAACCTGTGTAGAGAAGTAACGTTCCAGAAGAGCCTCAACCAACTGGTCTTCTTTGCTAATCTCTATCCACAACCGGAGTGAGTGTGGGCTCACACGTACAGCTCTTCCACCGATGACTCTCCTTCCAACCAATAGAGAGAACCCAAAGCTAGTGTTCGTGATTTGTGAACAAAAGCTCTCAGGGAGTTTTCAGATGCTCACTAGAAGAGTATCACTCTTATTCTCTCAAATTGATCTGAGTAAAAGATGAGACTCATTCCCTTTATATAGCTATTGGTCCTGGGGTCAGTCCGTATCAAATTAGGTCACAAAAACTTGAAACAAAATCAAGTTCGGATCAATATATGATAAGATTCGCGTGAAAATGCGTAATCTTATCTACCGCTGATCGGCAGTTGAACATTCTGATCGGTAGGCCAAACAGGCCAGTTCGGCAGGCCGACCACGTCATTCGACAGGCCGAACTCTCGAGAAAAAATCTCCGCGAATCTTTTATTTTCTACCCGAGATTCTAAAGGATAAAGTCTCAGTTTTGATTCAAATAACCTAATAGAGAAGATATCTGATCAAAACAAACTTTATCAAAATAATCTCTAAGAAAATAAATCAATTCACAATAATTCTACAAGTTTATCTTGTTCTAATTTGTCCAAAATTAAAACAACCGATAAACAGACAATAATTATATGATCGCAATAATTCAACAAGTTTATCTTGAACTAATTTCTTAGAAAATTAATTCAACCGATAAACAGATATGAATTATTTGATTCTTACAAATTTTGAACCAATCTGATAAATCTGACATAAGTCACCAATTATTGGAAAAGCACGCCGTGTCGTTATAGGACTTTGTGAGCTAGCAAAGGGGACCAAAATGGACCTATAAAGTTCAAGCTCATGATAATTATGAAACCCAATATCCCAGATATACATTTCACAATTATCAACTCCAATGTTACTCCACTAAAAGCTTGGAACTGCACTCTTGAACGTTATAGAATGACAAAGCTCGTGTAGCTAAGTCTCCATGACATATCATAGTGCATCGTATCCCCATATGATAATCCATAATCGGCTTAAGGACAAGTTCTGTCTTACCTTCCCGATTATTTTTATCTTACGTTCCATTGTCTCACCATTAGAAAACTTACCATCCAAAGATAGTATACCATTCGGTTACACCCATGTATCCAAATGGTTGAGCGCTCCAGTTTTCCAATTACAGGACAACGCATATAAGAGGATATCATTACTCCTAAAGAGGAGCTATGGATTCCATAACTATAAATAACAAGTCTACGCTATCAAGAGTCATGCCTCCAACGTACCGGCATACATACCACTATAGAGATGTGGGAGTCACCCATTGGTACATTAAAAGACACAAGTCGAGACAACGGGCCCACTATTCATCTCAGGATTAAGATACAATACAAATGACTGTCTAAAGTGAATCGATTTGCCAAGACAGAATTATTAATCCAAATCAATTCACTTTATGTCCCGATCCAACACATCGTCACCTATGACAACGTGCCAATGTTTCTATTCACGGAGTCCAACTCCAATGGCCAAGACAAACCATCTCCCAAAAGGGATATAGACAACATAACGATCTTTACATGAATAAAGCGCCCAACTTTATTCCGTCGATTGTGGATCATATGTTTTAGACCATCACCTTAAGAATCGTGTCTACTGTATAATCATCCCATCATATGCCCAAATCTTATGGTTAGACTGACAGTCTCAGACTACTGTTTGCTTATCATACATTCAACAAATATGAACGTAAAAAGGACAAGATTTGGTATATATATATCAATGAATAAATTCTTTATTGATGAAAATGTCTCCAAAAACGTATTACATTTTTACTCCTTAGGGCATACATGTCTAACAATCTCCCACTTGCACTAAGTTAGTAAATACAGTAAATTTTGCATCCCCATAGCTTCCACATGCCTCTCGAAGACTCTCCCAGTAAGTGTCTTCGTTAATGGATCAGCTAAATTATCCTCTGACGCGATCTTGTACACCGTGACATGCCCGCCCTCAACGAAGTCCTCTATCACATGATACTTTCGATCAATATGCTTACTCTTCTTGTGAAATCTTGGTTCCTTAGCATTAGCTACCGCCGCACTGTTATCACAGTACAGTGATACCGCCTTATCCATACCAGGAACCGCCTCAAGATCCCCAAGGAACTTGCGGAGCCACACTGCTTCTTTCGAAGCATCACTAGCTGCCACATACTCGGCCACCATCGTTGAATCCGAAATGCAATCTTGCTTTGCACTTCTCCAACTGATGGCACCGCCACCCAGAGTAAACACAAACCCCGAAGTCGATTTCCTAGAATCCATACAGGATTGAAAATCTGAATCAGTATATCCTAGAGGAGTTAAATCCTCACCCGAATACACAAGCATATACCCTCGAGTCCTTGTTAGGTACTTGAAAATATGCTTTACCGCAACCCAATGGTTCAGTCCTGGATCCGCCTGAAATCGACTTACAATCCCGACCGCATAGCTAATATCCGGCCGTGTGCAAAGCATGGCATACATGAGACTACCCACTGCTGAAGCATAAGGCACCTTCTTCATGTATTCTCTTTCTTCATAAGACTTTGGAGAGTCTTTCTTAGAAAGAGTAATTCCAGACCTAGATGGTTGCCCACCTTTCTTGGAATCCTGCATTGCAAACCTCCTAAGAATTTTATCTATGTAGCCGACCTAAGACAAAGCTATCATTTTGTTCTTCCTATACCGAAAGATCTGGATACCGAGAACAAAATTAGCCTCACCCAAATCCTTCATGTCAAACTGCTTGGTCAACCATAATTTGACCGATGACAATGCCCCAACGTTATTGCCAATTAGCAGAATGTCATCTACAAAGAGTAGTAGAAAAACCACCTTCCCATCCTTAATGTGTTTATAAACACATGGTTCATCCACATTTTGTGAGAACCCATAAGTCTTGATCACTTGATCAAATCTTATGTTCCCAAAACGAGAAGCCTACTTAAGTCCATAAATAGACTTTAGCAGCTTACAAACCTTACCCTCTTGACCCGCGACCTTGAACCCGCCTGGTTGTTCCATATAAATGGACTCATCAAGATAGCCATTCAGAAAAGCCGTCTTGACATCCATCTGCCAAATCTCGTAGTTGAGAGCGGCAGCTATGGACAAGAGAATCTGGATGGACTTAAGCATGGCTACAGGCGAAAAGGTTTCCTCATAATCGATTCCTTCCTTTTGCGTATAACCCTTAGCTACCAGTCTAGCCTTAAAGGTTTCAACCTTTCCATCCACTCCTCTTTTCCTCTTGTAGATCCACTTACACCCTATGGGTTTTACCCCTTCGGGAAGATCCATAAGCTCCCAGACCTGATTAGTCTCCATAGACTTCATTTCTATGTTCATGGCCTCTGTCTAGAGTCTTGAATAAACATCCTCCATAACTTCTGAGTAAGTATAAGGATCCCTGTCATGTTCATCCTGTTCAACCAAGAAGACCTCCCCATTGAACATATACCTCTCAGGTTGACGCCCGATCCTCCCACTACGCCGAAGCCCCTGAGATTGTTGTTTAGGTTTGTTTGGTTTTTCTACACCGATCGGAATGGTTTCGTTCGGAACCTCTAGAGTGAACGGATCACCCCTTAACTCCTCTAGCACCACTTTGCTTCGAGGTTTAAAGTCGTCCATGTAACTCTCCTCAAGGAAAGTTGCATTAGTTGAAACCACGACTTTATTTTCCTTAGGGTTATAAAAATAACCCTCTTTAGTCCCTTTTGGATATCCTACAAACACGCAAACTTCCGAAAGTGCTTCCAACTTATTCGGATCCTTAAACAGGACATGTACTGGACATCCCCATATGCGAATATGGTTTAAGGATGTCTTCTGTCTTGTCCACAACTCGTGAGGAGTTTTAGGGACCGATTTTGAAGGCACATTGTTCAAAAGATAACATACGGTTTGAAGTGCATATCCCCAAAAGGATAAAGGCAAGATGAATAACTCATCATGGACCTAATCATGTCCACCAAAGTCCTATTCCTTCTCTCTGCTACGCCATTCTGCTGCGGAGTGCCCGACGCAGTCAAATGGGATAAAATCCCATTCTCTAACAAGTGTCCCAAGAACTCATCAAAAAGGTATTCCCCACCTCGATCAGATCGAAGTGCCTTTATGGGTCTACCCAATTGCTTTTCCACTTCAGCCCGAAACTCCTTGAACTTATCATAAGTTTCGCTTTTGTGGTGCATTAGGTACACATTCCCATATCTTAAGTAATCGTCAATAAAAGTGACGAAGTACTCATACCCTCCTCGTGCCCGGATGTTCATTGGTCCGTAAACATCACTATGCACAAGTTCTAGAACCCCTTCGGCCCTATTGCCCTTAGACCCGTATGGTCTTTTGGTCATTTTACCCTCCAAACAAGATTCACATTAAGGTATAGATTCCACCTTTAAGTGACTTAAAGGTCCATCCCTTACCAACCTTTGAATCCTATTCAGGTTAATATGGGCAAGGCACAAATGCCAAAGATAAGTCTTATTAGAGTGAGAAGTTTTAAGTCTTTTTGAGTCATTATCATTTATCTCAGCATTAAGCAATAAGTCCATCTTAGGTTTGATAAAATATAGATTATTTTGCATCCATCCAGAACAGATAAAAGATTTGTTTTTACGAATCACCACTTTTTCATTAAAAGATACCCCGTAGGAGTCTTTAAATAAAGAAGATACAAAAATTAAATTCCTATTAAATTTAGGAACATAAAAACAATCTCGCAAAATTAAATTCCTATAATTATCAAAGTAAAGATGGACATCTCCTACTGCTTCCGCTGAGACCAAGGATCCATCGCCCATCCGAAGCGTTAAGTCTTCACGAAGTAGACTCCTCGTTTCTTTGAATCCCTGCAGAGAAACACAAACATGATTAGTTGCACCGGAATCTATGGCCCAGATGTCACTGGATTCCTCAACCAAACAAGTTTCTAAATATAGAAGATCACACCTACCTCCCTTGGAAAGGAAGTCCTTGCAATGCTTCTTTATATGCCCGACCTTACCACAGAAGAAGCACTTAAGCTTCTTTGGGTTCTTCTTCTTCTTCCTCTTGCTCTTGGTAGCAACAGGAATAGAAGACTTCCCACTCTTGGCCCGTTGCTTCTTTCCATTCCCAGAGTTAGGATTGGAACCAGAAGCAGCTACCATATTGGCCTCACCACCAGCAGGAGACTCCCTGATCAGCAGTTCAAACTCCTGTAACTGTTTCATCAGTTCTGTCAAGGTCATATCCCGTCTATTGCTTAAATTAAAAGTAGCTCTAAACGGAATAAATTTCTTAGACAGAGTCTCAAAGACCATAGTCATCTGAGTTTCAGCATCGATGTCGGCTCCATTGGTTTGAGCCTCAGTGAGGTAACCCATGACCAACATCATATGCTCCTTTACAGTTGTCCCTGGTCTCTGTCTACAGTTTAAGAGTTTCTGAAGCGTCCCTTGCCGCTTTGTTATGGCCTGGCCTCCAAACATGTCCTCAAGATTATCCATGATCTGCTTCGCAGTCTCATAATCCTGATGTTGAGCCTGCGGCACGTTGTTCATGCTAGCCATAACATAGCAGCGGGCCTGATCATTAGCATCTTTCCAGCGATCGTACGCTTGGAATTGCTCATTACTTAAGTCTCCCATAAGCTCGGGAGGACAAGGAGTTGTCAGAACATATTTCAGCTTCTCAAAGGAAAGGACGATGTCCAGGTTCCGTTTCCAATCGTTATAATTCTCACCGGTTAATTGGTTTTTGTCAAGTATCGATGATAAAGCGTTTTTAGACATTTTCAATCTACAATAAAGAATCATATACCAAACATATGCATATATAATAATTAAGTAAGATAACACAATCATGTAAAAACATACAAATGTGTTTATGTGTCAAAACCTTGAAAATATCACAACCTTACAACGATAATTCCCAACTTAGAATTCAACAAGCTCCTAGGGGAGTCATGCCAAATTCAATCAGGAACATGGATCCCCTCCTGATTAATATATGCCATCCAGGACCCGTATGATCCAGCATACACTAATAATCGTTTCTTTGGCCATTAATTTTATTAATAGAGCTCCTAGGGGAGGTTAATAATAAAATTAACGTGAGTGTATAACCACCGTTTCAATATTTTATCCATGATTTATAATCACCACCTAGGGGTGTGCAACCATAAATCATACTAAAATACCTTATCCTTTCAGAGATCTAATCTGGTACATGATAGAAATCCCTTCCTAGGGGTCGGGACCACCATGTTCTTCCTATGGACCAACGATGGAGGCCTTAGGTCCTCTCTTCGAAAACCTTCTCCCACTCAATCTTTTGAAGTCAAGGTTTTATTTTAAAATTATGCATGAACAATTTTAATATGAGTGGCACTCCCTATCCTATATGACATGTTATCAATATACATGGTAAATCATATTATAATGCAGACAAGCAAAGCAATTAAGCAAAGCTATAAGCAAAATAATAATAACCGTAATATTATGGTTCCACCCTAGAGAATAGAAAACTAAGATTACAAGAGAATAATCGAGATATTTATCGATTCTTCATCCTTGACTCCTCAAGCTATATCCTTCTTCATGTAATATCCATCTTCAAGTCTACAATCCCGTATGAATCGAATACTTCATATTTCTGGTCATATCCAAATTTAATGTTTCTTAGAATTGTCCCAAAAATAAAATTAAAACTGCACCGGAAAAATTGCACCTTTTTCTGGACACTTGGCAGCTCTAGGTCGGCAGGCCGATCTAGATGATCGGCCTGCCGAACTGAAAGTTCGGCCTGCCTGCAGAGCACCAAAATTTCTGCCCCACTGTCGGCCTACTGGACCACACGTCCGGCCTATCGATCTGTGACCTTCGGCCTGCCTAACTGTGAGGTTCGGCATGCCGACCGAGCAGAACACGTTCATTCCAGAAAATACAATCTTAATGCAATTCATCAATTTTATTTTCAACAATTCAAAAACATAAAATTAGAGACTCAGGAAATACCTGGAGGCGCCATCATCAATCTTCTAGATCCGTCTTCTCCGAATAATTATTTAATTACAAAATTCTTACAAATTAAAAATTAAATAACAATTCCTAGACGGAGATGATAGTCCGCGATCTAATTACATGAAAAACCTATATACACATTCTAACCTCCAAGGAACCATAACCGGTATGAATTAATTAATTAATAAATAATTAAACAACGATTTAATCAACCATAATTAATTAATAAACATTCACCACATAATCCATGACAACATATATATTATATAGAAACCTAGAGTGTCATCTCTCTATAAAATTCAATTCAAGCATAGGAGAGATTAAGATCACAAAATTTATGCATATAACATGATCACAAACTTGCAAATTTATGTAAAAACCTCGGCTCTGAAGCCAATTGATGGAAACAAAGTGCGCAGCAGAATTTTAAAAAAATTTCATCAGAGTAATTTCCAAAACACAAGTTTGACATGTTATATGTATAAAATAGACAGATCATACTAACCTCAGTGTGCCGAAGAACCTCCGCAACCTGTGTAGAGAAGTAACATTCCAGAAGAGCCTCAACCAACTGGTCTTCTTTGCTATTCTCTATCCACAACCGGAGTGAGTGTGGGCTCACACGTACAGCTCTTCCAGCGGTGACTCTCCTTCCAACCAATAGAGAGAACCCAAAGCTAGTGTTCGTGATTTGTGAACAAAAGCTCTCAGGGAGTTTTCAGATGCTCACTAGAAGAGTATCACTCTTAATCTCTCAAATTGATCTGAGTAAATGATAAGACTCACTCCCTTTATATAGCTATTGGTCCTGGGGTCAGTCTATATCAGATTAGGTCTCAAAAACTCGAAACAGAATCAAGTTTGGATCAATATATGATAAGATTCGCATGAAAATGCGTAATCTTATCTACCGCTGATCGGCAGGCCAAACAGGCCAGTTCGGTAAGCCGACCACGTCGTTCGGTAAGCCGACCACGTCATTCGGCAGGCCGAACTCCCAAGAAAAAATCTCTGCGAATCTTTTATTTTCTACCCAAGATTCTAAAGGATAAAGTCTCAGTTTTGATTCAAATAACCCAATAGAGAAGATATCTGATCAAAACAAACTTTATCAAGATAATCTCTAGGAAAATAAATCAATTCACAATAATTATACAAGTTTATCTTATTCTAATTTGTCCAAAATTAAAACAACCGATAAACAGACAAGAATTATCTGATCGCAATAATTCAACAAGTTTATCTTGAACTAATTTCTTACAAAATTAATTCAACCGATAAACAGACATGAATTATTTGATTCTTACAAATTTTAAACCAATCTGATAAATCCGACATAAGTCGCCAATTATTGGAAAAGCACACCGTGTCGTTATAGGACTTTGTGAGCTAACAAAGGGGACCAAAATGGACCTATAAAGTTCAAGCTCATGATAATTATGAAACCCAATATCCCAGATATACATTTCACAATTATCAACTCCAACGCTACTCCACTAAAAGCTTGGAGCTGCACTCTCAAACTTTATAGAATTACGAAGCTCGTGTAGCTAAGTCTCCATGACATATCATAGTGTATCGTATCCCCATATGATAATCCATAATCAGCTTAAGGACAAGTTCTGTCTTACCCTCCCGATTATTTTTATCTTACGTTCCATTGTCTCACCATTAGAAAACTTACCATCCAAAGATAGTATACCATTCGGTTACACCCATGTATCCAAATGGTTGAGCGCTCCAGTTTTCCAATTACAGGACAACGCATATAAGAGGATATCATTACTCCTAAAGAGGAGCTATGGATTCCATATCTATGAATAACAAGTCTACGCTATCAAGAGTCATGCCTCCAACGTACCGGCATGCATACCACTATAGAGATGTGGGAGTCACCCATTGGTACATCAAAAGACACAAGTCGAGACAACGGGCCTACTATTCATCTCAGGATTAAGATACAATACAAATGACTGTCTAAAGTGAATCGATTTGCCAAGACAGAATTATTAATCCAAATCAATTCACTTTATGTCCCGATCCAACACATCGTCACCTATGACAACGTGCCAATGTTTCTATTCACGGAGTCCAACTCTGATGGCCAAGACAAACCATCTCCCAAAAAGCATATAGACAACATAACAATCTTTACATGAATAAAGCGCCCAACTTTATTCCCTCGATTGTGGATCGTATGTTTTAGACCATCACCTTAAGAATCGTGTCTACCGCATAATCATCCCATCATATGCCCAATTCTTAAGGTTTAGACTGATAGTCTCAGACTACTGTTTGCTTATCATACATTCAACAAATATGAACGTAAAGAGGACAAGATTTGGTATATATATATAAATGAATAAATTCTTTATTGATGAAAATGTCTCCAAAAACGTATTACATTTTTACTCCTTAGGGCATACATGTCTAACATACTTTGCCTCGGTCATACTGGTGTATGGCTCTACCTCGACCCATTTGGTGAGGTAGTCAATAGCCACAATGCAGTACTTGAACTGCGATCGGGCTTGGGGAATGGGCCCGATCAAATCATTGGTCCACTTAGCAAATGGCCACGCTGACGTCACTGAGGTGAAGGGCTCGGCATGGTGTCTGGGCACCCCGTGAATTGCTGGCTTTTGAGGCATTTTCACATAAAGTCCTTATAGTCCTTCTCGAAGGTCGGCCAGTAGTAGCCCTACCAAAGACATTTTTGAGCCAAGGATCGCCCGCCAAAATGGTTACCACATAGGCCTTTGTGGATCTCCTTCATTAGTTATTCGGCTTCTTTGGGCCCGACGTACTTCAAACATGGCGTAGTGTAGCCTCACCAGTTTAACGTTTTGCCAATCATCAAATACCGGGCCGAGCTGTTGCAAATCCAGCCTACCTCTTCTCGGTCATCGGGCAATTCGACTATGGTCAAGCATCAGATGATTGGGTCCATCCAAGTGGTTTCGTGTTCTTCTGCTACACACGGTACTTCTTCATTAATGCTTGGCTCGGTTAACCTTTTAATAGGGACCGAATCTAGGTCGCTGTCGCCAAGACCTGAGGCTAGCCTAGCAGGTGCATCAGCCTCCGAGTTTTTCGATATGGGGATCTGCCTTAATGATCCAGGCTCATTAGGATTAGTAATATCCTCCTTGTAGCTTTGCCAAGTTGTTTGGTCAACCACCCAAAGTACGGCTTCTCGGGGTGACGCCGAACTCACCCTCAACAATATTTATTGAATTTTTTTTTTTAAAAAATGTATTCTCAAGATTTTCATAGATACGTAAGTAAGGGAAGTGTTAAAGCATAGCCCATAAATGGCGGGTTGTGACACCCTATTCTATATGACATGTTACCAACATACATAGCAAATCATATTATAATGTAGACAAGCAAAGCAATATGCAAAGTTACAAGCAAAATAATAATAAATGGCCGTAATATTATGGTCCCACACTAGAGATAAGAAAATAAAGATTACAAGAGATAAAGTAAAGCATATTGTTGATTTTTCATCTTTGAATCTTCAAATTGTATCCTTCTTTATGTATTATCAATCTTTAAGTCTTCAATCCTGCATAGATTGAATACTCCATATTTTCGGTCATATCCAAGTTTAATGCTTTTTAGAATTGTCACAAAAATAAAATCACAACTACATTGAAAAATGCACCTTTATTGAAAATTCACAGCTCTTTGTCGGATGACGATCTATGTAATCGGCCTATCAGTCATGACCCTTCAGCCTACCAAACCTCACAGTTTGGACTGTTGGTCATGACAGATCAATCTACCAAACTTGAAAGTTTAGCCTATCACCAGCATCATTAGAGTTCTACCCTACAGATGGCCTATCGATCTTGGAGGTTTAGCCTACCGAACTGCCACCATCAGCTTGTCGAACCTTAGGGTTTGGCCTGCCGTGTGAACAGGAATCATGTTTTTCTAGAAAATATAGTTTCTATGCAGTTTTTCTATCTTATTTTCAACAATTCAAAAACCTAAAATTAAACACTCAAGAAATACCTATGGAACGCTATCATCCATGTTCTATATCTGTCTTCTAGATCCTTCTTCTTTGAATGATTATTTAATTACAAAATTCATACGAATTTAAAATTAAAAAATAATTCCTAGACGATGATGGTAGACCGCCATCTAATTACATGAACAACATAGATACATATTCTAAGCTCTAAAGAACCATAACCGACACAAATTAATTAATTAATTAATCATTAAATAATAATTCAATCATTAATTAATAAGCATTCACTATATTATTCCATGACATCATAAAAGTATAGAAATCCTAGAGTGCCAACTCTCTAAAAAATTAAATTCAAGCATAGGAAAGATTAAAATCACATAATCTACTCATATAGCATAATCATAAACTCATAAATTTATGTAAAAACCATGGCTCTGATACCAATTGTTGGAAAAATAGTACGCAACAAAAATTAAAATTTTTTTTCATTAAAGTATTTTCTAAAACACAAATTTGACATGCTATATGCAAAAATTAACCAGTTTTTACTAACCTTATATGCTGAAGAGCTCCTACAATCTGTGAAGAGAAGGGTGTTCAAGAAGAGCCTCAACCAATAGGTCTTCTTTGCTATTTTCTATCCACAATCGGAGTATGTGTAGGCATACCTCGTACAGCCTTTCCCCAGTGACTCTACTTCCAACCAATTAAGAAATATCCAAAACTAAGGTTCGTGATTTGTGAACAATAGCTCTTCAAGGGAGTTTCAAAAACTCATAATATAGAGTGCTCACTCTTGATCTCTCAATTGATCTAAATAACTATGAAGTCTCACTCCTTATTTATAGAAGTTGGACCCTAGGGTTAGTCCTTATCTAGATAAGGCCTTAAAAATTCAAATCTAGATCAATATCTAATAAAATAGCATAAAAACACCTAATCAATTTATCATTGGTCAGTAGGCCAAACTGGCAAATTAGCCTATCGAACTTACTCCATTGGCACCTGACAACTAGCCTACCAAACTTACGATAAATGATCCCTATGAATCTTTTATTTTTCACCCTAGATTCTTTGGATAAAACATCAGTTTTAAGTCAAATAACCCAATAGAGAGTTATTTGATTAAAACAACCATATCTAGATAATCTCTAGTAAAATAAATATTCCCAATAATTCAACAAGTTTATCTCAAATTAATTTTCACAAAATTAATTCAATGAATAAGCAAACATGAATTATCTAATCCTATCAAATTTCAACCAATCTAATAATTTAATATAAGTCACCAAATTATTGGAAAAGCACACCGCATCGTTACAGGATTTATTATGAGTTAGCAAGGGGGACCTGATAGACCCATGTTGTTTAAGCTCTTGATAATTATGAAACCTAATATCCCAGATATATATTTCATAATTATCAACTCTAACACTACTCCACTAAAAGCTTAGAGTTGCACTCGTGAACTATATAGAATTATGATGCTCGTATAGCTAAGTCTCCATGACATATCATAATGTATTGTATCCCCATAGGATTATCCATAATTAGCTTAAGGATAAATTCTGTCTTACCTTCCCGATTATTTTCTCTTACATTCCATTATCTCACCATCGAAAGACTAATAATCCAAAGACAATATACAATTTGGTTACACCATATATCTAAATGGTTGAGCGCTATAGTTTTTCAATTATAGGATAACGTATATAAGAGGATATCATAGACTCCTAAAGACGAGCTATGGATTCCGTATCTATAAATAACAGTTTTACGCTATCAAAAGTCATGTCTCGAACGTTCGACATACGTACCAACATAAAATATGGATGTCATCCTTTGTTACAACAAAAGACATAAGTCAAGATAACGGGCTCCACTTTTCATCTCAGGATTAAGATACAACGTATATGATTGTCAAAAGTGAATTGATTTGCCGATACAAAATTATTAATCCAAATCCAATTACACTTTATGTCCCGATCCAATACATTGTCACCTGTGACAATGCACCAATGTTTCTATTCGTGGAGTCCACCTCCGATGGCCAAAACAAACTATTTCTTGTTAGGGATATAGACAACATAACAATCTTTACAGGAATAAAGTACCTAACTTTATTCCCTCGATTACGGATCTTATGATTTGGACCATCACCTTTAGAATCATGTCTTTCGCATAATTTATCCATCATATGCCTGATTCTAAAGGCTTAAACCGACAATCTCATATTTTTATTGGCTTATCATCATCCAACAAATATGAACGTAAAGAGGACAAAAATTTGTTATATGAATAATAAATAAATTCTTTATTGATAAAAATGTCTCCAAAAACATATTACATTTGTACTCTTTAGGGCATACATGTCTAATATTTTCATCCTCAAAAATTGGGATAAACTAGGGGTCTCCTACTACTTCATAACCTTACACTTATAGGGCTTATTTCATTTAGTGATTCTAACCCAAGTGGCTTGACAAGGAATATGACTTTTTTCATAGGCTCTTTTTCTCCTAGTCTAGGGCTTACACTAATCATTCTTCGTATCTTAGTTCTGTATCCACATCTAGATCATGATCTCGTACGTGAGGACTGGCTAAGAAGTCCATCTTCTTATCACTTTATTTATGGATTCTCATCATTCAATCATTAGGACTATAAATAATGATATTCTATAACGTAATTATCTACTTGCTCTAAAACTTCTGAGGATTCATCACACTTGAGCTTATCCTTTCATATCTATCCTACACATGTCTCACTCTTCTTTGGGTGTGCGAGTAAAAGGAATCAGTCCCATTTTCTACATTTGTGGGGTCTCTCATACTTATGCTCTCAGGGCTTCTCATTGGTCATGAGAAATTTTCTAGCTTTAACTCGACTACCTTAATCGTTTTAGTGATTTCTAATAGAAACTAGCGTGTTTTCGACTAGTTTTCTCCAAATTCTTTTAGGTAATGTAAAGGCTCATCTTTCTTCTAGCAGAACGTCCCTTCATGATACTAATTTAGTGGGTGGACAAGGTCTCTTAACATATAAAAATCATATTATCGATTCTCTTTACTTGTACTTATTTCATAATCTAAAATATATTACCGTAGCATATCATAAATGGTTGGGTGATTTTCTATAACACCCAGAATTTAATTAAGCCTGATTAGTATGTAAAATAGTAAATTAGTGTACCTTATTGTTATTTGAACTTAATCAAATTATTTTGTGACATTTTTCAATAAATTTCATTTTTAATTATTTTTATCAGTTATTTTAAACTTTGGGACAAAACAAATTGTCAAATTCCAAACAAGTCATTTCTTACCAAAAACAATAAGCTGCCCATGGTTTTCTCCGAAACTAACTCAGAAATGCAAAGTTTCATTTAGAGCACCTGTACTCTCTATTTTCCTCTATTTATTCCCCACTTTCCCTTACTCTCTCACCCCTCTATTTCCTTCCTTCTTTCTTTTCTTTTCCCCTCTCTACCCGTCATTCTCTCTCTCATTCTCTCTCTATCTCTCTCTCTCTCTTTCTAATTTTTTTGCTGATTTGGGGCAAGGAAACAAAGCTCAAACCACAAAAGATTCTACAAAAATGGTCCATTCAAGGTTAGCTCTCTCTCTTTTTAAGTGTCAAAGCTTTATTTTCTAAATTTTCCATTTTCTTTGAATGATTGAAATCTGAACTTCCTTAAGCTCAAGTAATGTTCAATTTGAGTTGTAGAATCTGTTTTACAATGAATCTAAGCTTTATTTGAATAAAAATCAACTTAATCAAGTTTTTACATTTTTCTTGAATTTTTTAAGTAAATGATGAAATTGAGTTTAAGTTTGGGGATTTTGTTCCAAATAGGTTTAGGATTGTTTCCTAGTGTTTTCTGCATGATTTCTAGGTTGAGATTGGCCAAAAATAGGTTGAATCGAGCTTCGAAATCTTGGGGAAGCTGTGGTTTGAAATCTAAAATTTTCCATATTTTGACAATTTAGCAGGTCAATCATGAACATCGATAGGCCGGATTCACAAGTCTGACAGGCCAGACTCATTTCTTCAACAAGCTAATCCGGTGTAGTTCGGCAGGCCGAATTTGAATGGTGGGTAGGCTGAACTTTAGAAGTTCGACAAGCTAAAGTAGGGGGATCGGCAAGCCGACCGTGCTATATGAAAATGCCTATTTTTCACTCATTTTCACTGTTTAAAACATGGATAGAGACCTTGACTTTGCAATATGATTTTGTGAATATCAAAGGCACACCAAGGCACCATGAGATAGTATAGAATTGTAGAATAGTCTGAGTTAGATATTGATGAATCTAGTTTATATCTAAGTTTGTTTGTGGCTCTAAGGAGCTGATGTATAGCTGGTCGAGACTATGGTGTATGTGGTATCATGCTAAGCAACGAGAGGACTCTGAGTCCTTTGTTCCTTAGTAGCCATAATTTTTTAAAAGGTTTTGGCTATGATGTGCGTTCCTGAAAAACATTTTCCAGGTATGATTATGATGTATTTATTCAGTTATTCTAGTATAGGTGGAATGGGGAAATGATTACAAAGAATAAATGAATAGAATAATGGATGTAAATGAGAAATTCGATAACATGAGACTTGAATAACGAAATAGTACCGAATGAGTCAAATATACCACTCAAAATGATAAGCTAGGGCATGATGCTATATTTAGAGATCAGGTCATACAGAGAGCGACCTTGGGGGTAGGTCTCGAAACCCTACTAGGCCACTACTATGGTGATACTATTGGCTTTGCCCAGTGATAAATGATAAATAGGATAATAGATGATTAATAGACCGGAACGTTTTATTGTTTAAAAATTTCCCCTTCCAAGTGGTTTGTAGAACCCATTGATTAGGATGCAGTTGATTATAAGAGTGGACTGTATGATCTTAAACTTAGCTAACTATCCCTTGATTAAGGCACAGGGTATGTAAATATCATTTATTTGGTTGAATAGTGGTTTGAATTTTATTTCATGTCAATATTATGTGTGTGCACAATGTGGGCCTAGTATGGCCCTACTTGCTCTCACTAGTTTTATATGATAATTTTGCTTAATTCAGAGGTGACCCATAGCAATATCTATTAGGACTTAATAAATGGAATTTATTTAAAAGTTTTAAATTTACCATGTTTTCATAAGTAACTTTAATAATTAACAGGCGAGTTTAGTTAATACTATTTGATTAGTTTAATTAAACCACCACATCACCACCGGGTCTTGGGTTTGTGACATTTTCCCCATTTGACAACCCTTCTATGGGAAGAAAGTGATCCTTGATCTAAATTATGTACTATTGAGTATGGTTTGCTCTTTTAAAAAGAGCAAACTTGCACTGTCTTCTTTAACTTGTACAAGGTTATTAAAAACTTGATTGTGTTCTTTCTACTTTAAGATCGTAATTCTAGCCCTTTTAGCACCTATTTCCCTACGAAGTTAGGTGTTGCTCTAGCTGTATCTAGCTCTATCTTTTTGACTACAGAATCCCTCTTAGGCCATCTTATGGCATTTCACCATCTCTCTTTTAGAGTTCTAATCGATTTTGTTTTCACTGTAGAAAAGTTCACAATATGTCTTCACTCTCTACATGGTAGATATCATATCTATGTTTGACTACGTATTCCTCTTTTTTTAGGTCACTTTAGAGTCCTATGTCATTTGAAGGTTTTGTTATAACTTCTAATAAGGGTTGTGTCTTGAGCTTTAAAAGCCTTCTCAAGTGGTTTGTTGCTTCTATTCTTTCTGATTGTTGAGTCGGAACCAAGCTAAAAGCCATAAACTCATTCAACAAGGCACAATATATGTGTCTCTACTCCAATCTTATCAACTTACTCGAGTCCTTAGACTTCTTCACTTCACATCTATTGGGGTTTTTGTCACAACTACTCTAATTTGGTACCATCATTAATATTTCAAAGCAAAGGCTTCTGCATATGGCCTTTGTTCATGGTTAGATCATTGGACATCATGGTCATCCTATCCTCAGATTAATGGGATATGAACTATTGACTCCATTCAAAATATTCTCAATCTAATTCTTGGTGTTCAACCTTTAACTTGGAACGTCTTCTTCCTAAAATAGGGCAAGTACACTAGAGATTTTCTCTCCCTTTAATAGGTACACTGTAGACAAAATTACATGTTTTTTTGTGATGGTCAAAAAGTGGGGGAAATAATAAAGAGGTGCACTTGTGTATTCTGTTCTATGGCTTGCTAACTTCTAAATTCTACCTAGAGAAAAACTATTGATTTCTTTCATGTTCATCTTCCCCTTAGATGAACATTATGATCTTGACACCTATCCTTAAATCCTTACATAAAAGTCGTGTTTGATTATGTCATAATGATTTTAAAGTGGTGCCCATAATCTCCTCATTATAGGTTTGGTTACTAGTTTTTGGTTTTTATGTAGTCTAACTTGTCAAATGATGAATCTCATTAGTCTTAAAAAGTCCAAAAGAGCATTTGATAAGTCTTACCCACCTATTATTGAGGCATGCTTATAAAACTAACTTTAGGGACTTTACCTTACTTGGTTGACACTATGCGTGTCATTTTTCCCAAACCTCTTCTTTTATCTTAACATTAGCATACCATTTATCGGTGTTGGAAGGGGCATATAAATGGCCCTTAAACCACCACTACGTCTTGAGATTCAACATCTTACCCTTAAACTTACTAATCATGTTGACTAGACGTCCTTACTTCTCTAGTCCTTACTATCTATACACCAACAGGGAGATCGTATTGATACTCCTTAAGGAGTCACTCCTTCATGTCTATCATTCTTGAGAGACACGTTATAAACTTCATAGCTTTAGCTCTAGAAGTCATTTGCTATGGGTCCTAGAAATCTCTGCTTTCAAGTTGATGTCATAGCCGGGCTTGTCTTAAGTGTTTAAGGGCACTTATGATTTTCTTAACAAAATTAACTTTAGTTTATTTCAAATATCAGCTGCATAACTAAGTTCTCCTCTAAAGATAAAGCAATACCGTTAGTAGTTCGCTTCATTACTAATCCTAAAGGATTTCTCCTCAAAATGATGTAACTTAGTTGCTCAAGGGCTTTCCTTATCCTACGTTTGTGTCTATTAGTATCTAATTAATAATGGGGCTTGGTGTTTGATTCTAAGGTCTTTGACCTTGCTTTCTCCATAACCCTTGTCTATTAGAAAATTTCATAACTAGAGTGGGACAACTTCTATTTGAGGTGGTCTTCTTAGCATAATTATTTATATAGGGTAAGCCAACTATTATATCTAAGAATTCTCTATTTGCATCCTTAAGAAAACATCTCTATCTACTTATCTTAAGTTGGTTCTTAGCCTATTGATAACTAGATGCCATTACGTCACATGGCAGGTTGTGTCTTTCGTTTAGGAATTTCTAATGGGTTCCCCTTATTCTAGCTACTCTATATGAGCTACTTATTCCTATTCAGAGTGACTTAGATATTAAATCAATTTGAAGTCGTTTCTTATTGATTCATGAATGGATAATACATATTATTACGGTGTATTGTCATTCTTTTTATCATATGATGCCCTTGCAGCATTACTTACTTCTTGTTGGTTAGTAAAAGCAATCTTCTGCTTCTAAAATATCTACTTAACGTGATCCTAATTTATCATAGGATGGTGTTTAACCGACCCACATAACTATTTTTTATTTTATTTTATTATATTTTTTCTAATTGTAGGTTGGGAAGGGGATATTTCATTCTAAGACCACTATAGCAGGGTCTAGAGATATCTCATTCTGAGAACACTATATCAGGGTCTGTTTGGTCAGATACTAACTTAAAAGTAATCACCCATAGATAGTCTATGACCTCTGGGTAGTTCTTCTCTTATCTCGTAGACTTTTACTTACATCAGGATTTCTTGTAAGGATCCAAGTAATTATTTTCATTAAGATTTTCATATGATAGAGTCTCTTCCTTCTTAACTTTAACTAAGGAAGTTAGGTTCTTAATGGGTTGTTTATAAACCTTAACATGTATATTTTATGGTACTTATAAGTCATATTGTATTTATAATACATAGGCATAAATCATAACACTCATACACATATCATGTATATACACATGTTATTCACATACATATCTTTCATATTTTCACATTATGGGATTGCTAAACATTTCTAAATAACAATAATTACATATCATAGGCCATAGTTAAGTTAGAGACCTTAGATGTTTCCAATAGGCCACGTGGAAAAAGTTCTTTCTATCAGAAGTTTCTATTAGTACATTAATCCCACTTCTTATATTATACGTATACTTGTATAATCATCTGGCGTGTCACACCACTAACCTTGTAGTGGTATGATGCCTATTCAATTGTCTATGTTGTTTCTAGGCTACATATTGATGTTCGCGCTAATGATTCAAGCTAAAAAGCTTTTTTTTGGAAAAGTGCTTGAACATGCTTTTAGAAAGCATCATGATGTCAGCATCTTTGGTGGTAATTCTTTAAAGAAGAATTTGCTCCTTTGTTTTTCGCTTATGTCTTGAACGAAAGTCTCAGTGATAGCTCTCTTTTGAATCATTGGATATAGCTCCATAAATTCTCGCTCGGATTCATACCTCGAGTGTTGTTCATCTTGAATTTTTGGTTCAAACAATCACATAATTCTAGGTGTTGTCTAGCTCACTTTGAAGGTTGGCACCTAATATAGCTTCCTATGATTTGATGCATCATGGTAGCTAGGCTTGGTGTCGAGCCTTAAGAGGATATCTAAAACCATACTGGCATGTCGATTGTTTGATTGCCACCATGCAAAGTAATGTTGCGTATTAACTAGCATAAATTAATTAATATAAACTAAATCTAACTTACTTGGACTATGGCAAAGTAGACGTGTGACGACATGGAGTAGGATTGTAGGATACTAG
Source organism: Artocarpus heterophyllus (assembly GCA_025403435.1). Lineage (NCBI taxonomy): Eukaryota > Viridiplantae > Streptophyta > Magnoliopsida > Rosales > Moraceae > Artocarpus > Artocarpus heterophyllus. The sequence goes on along the minus strand of CM046342.1, from coordinate 31,727,537 downwards.
CCTTGATACCAACTGTAATGACCCTACTAACATAGACGATTTCTAATATAATGGAATTGACTTAAACAGTGGGCACCATTACGTTCAAAACTTTTGAGTCGAGAACTGGTCTTGGATCGTCAATCAAAGGTCGAGAGCATGAAATCTGAAACTCATTTAAGTCTGGCCACCCATGTTGCCGTCGCTATGACTCCGATCATTAGGTAGCAATGATTTTCGGCTCTTAGTAGATCTCGATCACCTAAGCTCGATGGTATGGCCAATTGTACCTAACGTGGCCTCTAACACAATAGATTAGACTTAGGTTTCTTAGCCACAACAGGAGGTATAGACAGTGGTTTTCTGGCGACATATTGGCATAATTGACTAGGAGGTCTTACTACCTGTAACTTTCTAAGGATTTTGCCCTAGTTAACTTAAGTCGACGATGCAAAAGTTGAAGAGATCGAACCCTTCTTCGAAGGAGGACAACGACAAGAAAAGAACTATGACAAACTATTGTTGAATCCTCAAATTGGCTAGTGAACCATGTTCCTTATTGGCCTTTGAGTCCTACGAAACTTGTCTCAAACCACAAGTAATAGTGACTCACCTCCACGAAAGCAACAACTTACTTTACTCGATTTGGACAACAAAACAACCAATCACCATGATAAGTAACTATGATATCATGTAGTATTTTTTATGATGACCTGGTTCCTAGTACTAATGTTGCTCAGAGGTTTGCCCTTTTTCCATCTAAAAAGCCATTTCACTTCCATTATCGTGAATAGGTCTAGTGAACTACCTTTTCACTAGTTCTAGCTACTATTGGATTTGAACCCTAGCTTAGCACTCCCTCTTATTATTGTTAGGGATATACTACTTGTCTAATCTTGATTCTCTTTTACCTTGGTAACTTAAGTATCAAACTCAAGATTGCGTACCAACCACGTTAGCTAAGGTTTGAAAGAAAGAAGAAAATAGAAGACAAATGTCCTCTACAACTAACAACGTTAATCAATGAGCGGGAGGAAGGAGAAATTCAATTATTTTTGGAAGGCAAGAACCAAGGGAAGTCAGTCAAGTTGCTTCATCACCATCCCAATCTATGAAACGACGTGTCACACAACTGTGGTTTGTCGACGGTACTTATCAATCTCCAACAATCGACGGCTGAGTCATGCAATTGTCAAGGGGCTTGTTCCCCATGATGTTCTAAGTTGATTGGTGCCAGCGGTGTACCTCACTACCACCAGAGATAGCAAAAACAAACGGCTCCATCAAGGATATGCTAGCTAAAATCAAACAAGGAAACTAGTATCGTCTTCTTTGACTCATTGATCTGAAACTATAGAAAGCAATATAACATTGATTGGTGATTAGATGATGGAGAAATTGTGATGGACAGAAATAGGTTTTTCATCCCCTATATCTAGAGATTGCTATGGCCAAATTGTTGTCGACATAATATGTTGTTGAACTTAGCTCATCAAGAGGTTTCCAACAACACTGGCTATGATGAAAATGGTTATTGGAATCTTCATCAAACAAAATTTGTGAGATATGGGGAAGAGAGAGGGGAGGAACTGATTGGTGGGGTGTTTTTTTCACACGTATATATAGACATTATTTGTAGGTCCTCATAATCTAACTTAGGTCGTAGTTGGATTGATCAAATTTTGGATCCTTAAACTTTAAAATTTCTGCACACATACTCATATTTCTAAAACTATGACTTTCTTGGCTATTCTAAACATAAATAAATTCTAACTCTATCATTGTATAAATCTTGACACTCTTGTCCTAAAAAATTAGTGATCAACTATTTTTGTCATTTTTTTCACCTTTAAAGAATAATAATTTGTATTTAAGAGTTTTGATCAAATCGTAAAATTCAATCTTCCATTTATGGACTTAAGCAGGCTTCTAAATCATGAAACATTAGGTTTGATGAGGCTATTGAGTCTTATGGTTTTGAATAAAACCAGGATGAACCATATGTCTACAAGTACATAAGAGAAATGAAAGTAGTCTTGAGAGTATTTTATGTTGATGACATCTTGCTCATTGGGAATGGCAAGGAATCGATGCCACAAATAAAGGAATTGTTAGCCGACCATTTTCAAATGAAAAATTTGGGAGAGGCAAGCTATGCTCTTAGGATCTAGCTCATTTAAGATCGCAAGAATAAACTTTTTGGCATCATTTCAATGTAGAAACATTGACAAAATGCTTGTAAAATATGGAATGCATAACTCTAAAAGAGGGAATTTGGCTTCTAGGCATGATATTCATCTCTCTAAAGAGCAGCATCCTAAGACCCCTTAGGAGGAAGAATAAATGAGTCGTTTTCCTTATGCCTCCATAGTTGGAATCCTGATGTATGCTATGTTGCATACTAGACTTGACATCTGCTATGCAATATAGATAGTCAGTAAGTTTCAATCAAATTTTGGATTTGATCACTAGACGATTGTGAAGTGCATTCTCAAGTATCTTCGAAGAATGAGAAACTATATGCTTGTGTACTCCAATGGAGATTTATCTATTGACGGTTGCACTGATTTTGATTTTCAATCGGATAAGGATGATTGAAAGTCGATCTTAGGATGTGTGTTCACTCTTCGATAAGCTTGTCATATTGTTTTAGTCCTCGTAATTCTTACAGAATTTTGCCTTTGTAGCCTCTAGACTTCTTTATGAATTTAACAATGTAGTTATGAAAAAATTATTTATTAATGATATTTAATAATTACTTTTTTTTAGATATTATAATGTTCGCCACTATGATCGTGACCATTGAAATTGGAATATATTTTAAAATCTTTTAAGATATATTTATTTATTTTTGTTTGGATTTATATTTAAGTTTTTCTTTTGTATTTGATAGTTAGATTTTGTAGAGAAATTTTATTCACAGGTTGAGAAATATTTATGTTACATGTATATTGATGATAATTATATAGGAGAAGAATAACCTCAAACATCGACAAAAAAGAATTGTTCTTTTTAATGAAAAATATGATAGTGTCTTTATTTATAGATAATATTTGAAGAAATTGTTCATTTGAGCAACCAAATGGTTTTCGACTAAGATTTTTTTAATTATTTTTGTAAGATGTGACAATATTTTTTGTGATAACTATTATTAAAAGTGATACATTTAAAGATAGTTTTTGCAGAAAAGGTCATCTAAGATGCCGTGACTTGTGCATCCCACACGTATTAGCCAGCGCTTAAAAACCCTAGACATATGATAGACTAAATTTAATCTTGGTTCTTGAAACAGTCAAAATTATAATTAGATTTGTTTAAAAAAAAAAAGAAAAGAACAAAAAAAATTCTAACAATGCATCTTTGTAATGTTAGACACCCTTGGAAGTAGGACATCTTGGACATAAAAGTAAGAGCATTTGGCACTGTTACCCCCCTGAACTTGTCATACATTTACAATATGCCCCCTAAACTTTTAATTTTAGCAAGTTACCTCCTAAATTTGTAAATTTATAGCAGATCACCCCCAACAATAGTAATTTTAAATTTTTGACTAAAACAGACATGTAATTAGCACATGAACAGTTGATTATTGACATAAATGGTCATTTTTATAAATTTTAGCCTAGATTCATTGTGATTAATATCTTTAATTAAGTTTTTATCAAGTTAGAAAGTTTTGAATTAACGTTGTTTTGAATATAAATTTAGGTAAACATTTATATGAAAAAAATCGTTTTATATTCTTAAAAACGACTCATGTAAAAATCATATGTCAATTTTCCTTAAAAACTTAAAATGTTCTACCAATAGGGGTGATTTGGTATAGATTTACAAGTTTAGAGGGCAACTTGTCAAAATTTAAAGTTTACGAGGCAAATTACTAATATGTGACAAGTTTAGGGGCAATAGTGCCACTGCCATATACAAATTTTCGTTTTAACTCTAGAAAGAAACAAAAGATGTTCATCCATGTCAATTTGAGGTAATCATGGAGATTTATGACAATCTATACACCAGACATCATCACACTATCGCCCATGTCCTTTTGAAATTCGGTAAAATGATAGCCCAATTAGTCCCAAATACCTTTTACCCTTTTTCTTATCTTATCTTATCATATCACGGTCAAATATAAAGAGGGTTGTGATTATAGAGCTAAGTTGCCTACTCAAAAGGATTCAGTGACACAACCTCCTACAAACGTTAGTTCAACAAGAGAAAAGAAAAATTGCATAGAGCTTCGTTTGAGTTGCATGATTGAAAACCTATTCGAACTAATCAAGGATAGTTTTTTAATTCTTTAAGATTAGTTCTTTATTGCCATTAAAGATTAAGCATGAAAGTTAACTAAAAATATCTTCCTCATACTTCTAGTTCTAGATTTCTAGCTTTCAATGGAATTTCTAAATAATTGTTCCCTCAGTATTGCATAAAATCTTGCTTTTCTTCCAAATAGAAATTTAAGAATGGCTGCTATCATTTTGTGACAAATAGAATGAATTCATGAACTATGGTGAGAAATTCTTTAGAACTAATCTTCATCAAGGCCTTTTTATGTCAAAGAAATGATTTTTATAACATTTGTAGATGGAAGGCCCCTGTATTTTCTTAATCCATCTACTGAATTCAATGGACCATCCCCAAATGAATTCTTACACAACAAGAAACTGACTTCATTCAAACACCCCAAATCCACCTTTCCTCCAATATATTTGAGCCTTGGGAGAGACATCCACCCGAGAAAACTTGAACATTTCCGTGTTGTCTTTTCATAAAGCAAGTCAGACATTCTATCTTCTCACATATAATGGCCACGTAGGTAGGGTCGTAACAATATGTTTGCATTTATGTGGGTTCAATAGTGAGTAAGTGTAACATACTTGTAAACATTAGATAAGTCAGTCAACAAAAGTCGATTCTTTATTGTGGTTGCATTATAAAACCCCCTCGTTCACGGGGTGACACCTAAATGCTAAACAAATTATAACAACTCAATTTATAATCCTCAATTATAAGAATTTACTTTAAGAGTCCCTCTTAGTAATGTACGTACATGTTGTTATACTTTTTAATTGCTATGCTCTCTTGAAGACTACGAATTCTAGAATTGAAATTGTCTTCAAATTTGTTCGACTAAATTGTAATTAGAAATTACTAAGTGTAATATCCTTGTGCATGTGTTCTTCACTCTAGAACTCATGCAATTCCTTCTTCATATCTGATTATGTTCACAACTACTTCTATTTAGACTGGTATTTGGTTAGTTGCTATGATGATAAAGAGTATTGCGAAAGTTAGGACTGTTGTTCACTAATAATGGCTATAAGTCTAATTTTCGTTTACTTAATTTAGATTAACAAAGTATGAGGCTAGGGTGCTCACCAAATACATCCAATTCATAAATCTGAAACCATATATCCAAATATTTATATATCGGTTCATTTTGATTTGCTTTGGAGGTTAAATACTTTTTTCTTGCAATCTCTTTAGATGTTTAAAGGAGAGTACCAATTAGTTAGAATGGAAATAACTAAATATCCTTAGAATTGGCAGAATAACATCTCATGCGCAATTGAAGAAGATATGAACAGCGAGATAAGGAGAGTCAACTCAAATTATTTTGCAATTATTTTACATTTTAATCTAGAAGAACAAATACCATCGTGAGAATTTTATTGAGAGTATTTCCGATGAATTTATAGCGTCAACGATAATCATTCTAAAGTTCTATAGTTCATTCTTTATATGTGTTTAATACATTTAAATATAGCTACATAATTCATTAAATTTTTAAATTGAGGGAATGTATGATTGTTCATTTCATAATAGTGGCTTACAAACACATGGCAGTGTGCGAGTCGAGCTCTTGATTATGCATGACACGTGGCACTTGAGGAGTCAAATTTCATGGGTTTTGCATTTTTATTTATCAATTTTATCCTCTTACTTAGCATTTTTGCGTGTTTTAGTGAATTTATTTAAAACCGTAGGTTTACTTAGTATAAGTTTTATTTTAGTTCGTGTTTTTAGTTATCATTTAGTTTTGTGTTATAAGCAATTAATAATGTATATATTTTTGGTAATTTTTATTTTGTAAAATAATTAATTTTTTGAGGCTTGTTTGCAGGGACAATTAGAATATACGGCCAAAATCATAACTTTCAGATTTCATCAAGGCCTAGTCAGCGTCACAATCGGCAATCAACTGCAATGTGGCTGACTCTGGTTTGCGAGTCAACGTTGTGTCAGCAACTCATTCCTCAAAAGAAATCCACGCGTTGCCAGATGTCGCTTCATCATTGGGCCAGCTCAAGCGTGTGCAATATACATGCTGTAAAAGTGTGTCCCGATATGTTGGACCCATATCGTGTGGGCTTGGTCAAGCCTTTTTTCTACTACTTCAACAATGTTGTGTTTAGTAGTATACATTTTTTAATAAATACGTTACAATTACAATTTCTGGGATTCTTTATCGGCTTCACATGTTCTTACATACACAGTTCCCCCTTTAGCTTACCCTTCTTTAAATCACAGTGACTCGATTTCCATCTAAGGATTGAATTACGTGTGAAGATAGGAAAAGGTACCGGACTTAAAAGACTAACCCTATATATGTATATCTATTACATATATTATATGTGTGAAAAAAAAAAAAAAAAAAGAGGCAGAGAGAGGAACGTTCTCAAAAGCACCATCAACATAGCTTATTTGAAATGCATACGTCTGCTTTTGCCTTTTCGTGCAACGAAGTCAAAAACTATAGCAAGAACACATCATTTTATACGTTCAACATTAAGGAATCTCTTTGCACCAGAATCCTTAACAAACCCATAGTAGGCTAAGAAAGAGTATATGAAAATTTGTTTGCATTTGAAAGAGAATATTTTGGAGATTCAATTAAGCAATTTATCATGTTACCTTACGAACTTTAATTTTGCTGTAATATGTAATCTTGTTTGTCAACTACAATACATGAACTAGCGGCTCTAGTCTGCTATTCAAAAATTAAGAGAGAGAGAGAGAGAGATAGAGGGAACAACCAATAGCTCTAATTGAAACACGACTGCCTCTTCCAAACTTTTTTAGATTCCAGTCCTCGGGACAAAAACTCTCAGCGTGTGAAATCAGCCTACATAATTCCATTAAAAAAGAAAAAAAGTAAAAGAAAAAGAAAAAAGAAAAGAAAGAGAGAGAAAAAAGCTGGCACAAAGCTTGGCATAATAGAGATTGAGAGAGAGTGAAATGGTTATGGTATATAATCAAGCACTTGCTCGGTGTACCAGATCCAGAAGTAAGTTCTTGAAGATGCGGAGAAACTTTAAAACAGAGATCAGAAGACAATGTACATAAATTTACAAACACACTCCGAGAGACAAATAATGGACAAGCCCAATGTTCTAAAGAATTCGAAGACGAAGGATTAAACGGACTGACGAGAAACACACCAGTAAGTTGTTGGTCATCTCTTGATCCGTCCAGGACAGTTCTGACTTTAATAGTGCTAAGCCAAGAAGCAGCTCTTTAAAGTAACACATCAGGCTCCGACAAACCTCCCGTAAAGTTTACTTTACAGCAATCAGGAAATAGTAATCCTGCCTCATCGAAACCTGCTTTTGTAATTTGTGGGCATGATCTAACGTCAAGGTATTCCAAAGAGCAGCATTTGTCTAAAAGCTTGCCGATCCCAGCCACAGTGATTTTGGGGCAATTACTAACCTTCAAAACCTTCAAAGTCAACTCAGTTTCTCTACAGCTTAAATCCTCAAAGGCAGCATCAGTAACCTCCTCACAGCACCTGATGTCAATAGCCTCTATGTTTCTGCACTGTGTGAGGATACAGCTTAATGAAGAATCAGAGATGTTTAGACACCAGTCCATCCGCAAGTTCTTGAGACTATTCTTACATGAAGTGGCAAGCGATCTTATTGATTTGTCAGAGATGTTCCGGCAGCCACCGATTATTAGAGTTTCAAGATTTTTGCAGAATCTGGCCAAGGATAATATGGACATGTCCCCAATTTTGTAGCAATCCAACAACTTAAGTGTCTTCAATGAAGATGCACAGGCCTCGGAAACACTGAAAACCCCAATGTCTCCAATATTACTGCATTTGTTGACGTCCAAAAACTTGATCCCACGACACCCACATACAAGCTCAGTAAGTCCTGAGTCAGTTATGTTGGTACATCCTTGAAGCCCCAACTCTTTTAGATTACAACAATTCTTTGAAAGTGCTTGTAATACTCCATTTGTAACAAGCCTGCAGCCAGCAAGATGCAGGCTCCGTAGGTCAGAGCGACCCCCAGCAACAACCATCAATCCTTTGTCTGTCAACTTCCTGCAATATGATACATCCAAGGATTGCAGTGAAGAAAGACCACTGCCAATTGCCTCAACTCCCTCATCAGTAATTCCTTCAAAATTTAAATAAATAAACAGATAAAAAAGCTGTATATTCACATTCAAATATCGAATTATACAATGATTGTTTGGAAGAAAGACCACTGCCAATTGCGTCAATTCCCTTATCAGTAATTCCTTCAAAATTTAAATAAATAAACAGATAAAAAAGCTGTATATTCACATTCAAATATCAAATTATACAATGATTGTTTGGCTTCTTAAATTTCTAAGAAATTAGGCAATGTTTGGATCAACAGATAAAAAATTTCGGGAAAAAAAAAACAAAGAACAATTTGATATAACTTTTTAATCCAGGTTTTGATATAACAAGCAGAAACTTTTTTCTATTAAAAAAAAAAGAAGCTATACTAAGCTACTAGATCTAGATCACAGTAATGTAACCACCATAATTGACATTCCGTGACACCAAAGTCTCCAACTAGTATCAGCAGAGGAAAATAAAACTGATCTCCAGTTCCAGAATTTGGCCATCAAAGAAAAAGGATTCTAGAAATTCTTGCGGAAAATTTTAGCTGACGCTCCGAGTCAAACCAAAACAGATTTTTTTTTTTTTTTTTTTTTTTTTTTCAAACTGCCTATGGCCACAACAGAATAATTCAAGCAAAGAAAAATGCTGGCACCTAAACTTGTGATCAGAAATAGTCTCACATCGCATTGATCCCATTATACAATAGATATGAAAATGCACTTAAAAAAATATGTATATGAATATGCACTTAAAAAAATATGTAGCTCACAAAATCATCACAAAAATCACAGAGAAAAAAAGACAGGCGCGTCCCTAGATTTATCTAGATAACAGAAATACCAAAAGTGCAATTATCAAAACGTACACAGAAACTCAGTACAAAAATCAGAGACTGACAGAGAGCATAGGGATTACCTTTACAATTCTGCAAATTGAGGACTCTCAAGCACCTGAAGCCATCGGCGATGACACAAAGATCGGAATCGGTGACGCCGGGGTAGAATGACCGAGAAACCGGCTGCGAGAGGTCCAATTGCTGGAGGCGAGAGAACCTGGCGGCCATTCGGCAGAGCATGTGGGGCCCGGCACGAGCGAATAGCTTCTTCCTCTCGGTGCTCTTCAAGTATAGCCATCTCTTGCAGACCAATCCGGCGACCTCCTTGTCCTGCTCGCCCTCCAGCTTCGCCAGCACCAACCGGAGCTCGTTGTCCATCTACACGTCGTTTATGGAAATCGCTCCTACGACGTCGAGAGCCATTGTTGGGAGAGAAGAAAGGAAGATTGATTGAAGATTGAGATTAAAATTGAGTTTTATCCCTGAATTGGATCCTGACCCTAAACCTAATTCGGATTCGGAGTAACTGAATTAGGAGTTACCGTCACTGCTGATGCTGGCTCCGGTGAGTGGATAACAAACAGGAGTTGGATGGACGTTTGCGCTGGATTATATTTACGAAAATGTCCCTAAAAGGACACCTTAGCACGTTGCTCCTTGAACGTTTTTAATAATGAAATGAGTATTTGACAATGTAATTGAAACTGAAATATTGTAATATGTAAAAGCTTTACATTATAGAAGATTTTTGTTTTATATTATAATATATGAGAATTTTACACTATAATATTCGAAACTTATTCGTTCTAACTAAGTTTGTTAAATTAAGCCAACAGTTTCCTTAAAAAAAAAAGAGCAAATGACACGTTGGGCTCTTAGATTTTAATTTTAAATTAATTTAACATTTACGGCCTATTTAGTAGGGCTACTTTTATAAGTGTTTAAATGATTTATCATAAGTGTTTTTCCTTTCCAAAAGTACTTCCTATCAAAGCCACAAAACGTAGCTTCTCAAAAAAGCACTTCTTAAATGGACTTTAAAACTTATACCAGAGTATTGATAATACATTATAAGCTTAAATATAATTTTTTTTGTAACTTTTAAGAATTATTGAAATCATTTTAACTTATTAAAGCTCTTTTAAAATTATGGTCCAAACATTTAGTGAAAAGCTACAGCTTTTGATTTTCTTTTTCTACGGACTAAAAACACAAACAGAAATTGTGCCAAATGGGCCCTTAGACTTCTGAAGGCTTTGCAATGACATTAAAATCGCTAAGGGGTGCGTCAAAATTTGAAAGGCTCTTTTTTTTGAACTTTAGGTGGGATATTCAAACTCTTCACCATCACGCAAAGTCCTAACAAGACTATTCATGTGCATATCATTTGATGCATTGAATTTTTTTTAAATGGAGTTTGACATCTTGAATTTAATGCACATTGATGGAAAAAATCACATGAAAAAAAACTTCTCTAACAATAGCTTGAGAATAGAGGGAAAACGTGCGACAACATAGTGGTTTGAAGAAGTAGCTGTCAATGAGTAAGATGCCCTTCGACATCTCATGGGCAAGGTCAACGGAAAGGCTGTAGGAAATCTGAAATAAAGACTTTAAATACGTGCTAAATATGCTTTTTTTAAAGCATCATTTGCCCCCTCGATTGAAATATCTTATGGGAATCAGGAGAGGAGCCAAAAAAAAATTTTCAGTAGAAGCACTAGGAAAAAAATAAATACAATATTTTATTAAATGAATATACAGTTATATATTTTTATCATTGATTGGTGAAACAATTATAATTTTTCTTTTAAAATAGGAACAAAACAATATTTTTTTTAATTATTTAGTGTGGCAAAGTAAAGATATATCCAAAATTTTTTTAAAAAATATTAGGGTAAAAGACTATTTTTTAAAAAACAAAATATGGGAACATACCCTTAATGAAGAAACATAGAGAATTTTGAACAGCATTTTTTTTAAATAAGAAATATTTTTAGATGGATATTTACATGTGCCACATGTCATGCGCCCGTGCGCCTAATAAGCACCTCTACAACCTTATTGTCATCAACCCCTCTAAAGGTTAACAACTTCTAAAGTACTACCTCATTTCATAAGTCTCCAATAATGTGGGACTTTTTGTTATCTATAACATTCTTCTTTATGTTAAAACTTGAACAATTCCAATAATCCCTACTGGTTCTAGTATTTATATAAAGAACATCACTCCAAAAATTCAAATTGTATTTATGAATAGAGTAAGATATCCTTAAATTTGAACCTTACCTTAGCGTAAGTACCACAAGGTAATTGTTGAAATCTCTAGTAGTTAAGAACCTCGAATCAAATGTTCCTTTAATAAAAACCAATAATACCACACATATAAACACTTTCATGTTCTCATATTCTACACCATACTCTCTTAGCATTTTTAATGGCCATGTGCTAATCCTATTTTATGAACTTTTTAGAGAGAAACTCCAACTCTCCTTTAAGGTGGCATCACCTCGAAGTTTAATTGGTGAAATTCTTCCAATATCCTTGTTATATTTAAGATGTTTGTCTCAAAAAACTAAATTTCATTAAGAGTCCTTATATTGCTCAACCTTCAAAGTGTAACAGCCAACACTAATTTTTCTCATTTTAGATAGGAGCCCTTAATTTCGTGCTGAAAATTATCGACAAAAACAGCGATTTTATATTTACCCTTTGAACCTAAATACTAGTCATTTACTAGTATTTGGTTAGTTTACCTTTATTGGTGGCTATTTAATCTAGGAGTTTTAGCCACATCCCCCTTGATGTGGATTTTACTAATTCTCTTATAAGAGGTTTGATAAACGGATCCACCAAGTTATTACTTGACTTCACATATGTAAGAAAGATAATTCTACTCTTTATTAACTTCCCTACGTAATCATGTCTTAGACCAATATAGTTGGAAAAATCGGTTAGGTAATGCAGTGGAATTTTAAAACATTTTATGAAAGACCTAGAAAACTAATTCATGATGCTATAAACACTAAATTAAGTCTAATTTATCGTACCAATTGGAGATTAGAAACAACACTTTTAACTAAACAATTCTTCAAGAACGAATCACCACCATCAGATCTTCAATACTATTTTCTTCCTTCAGATTGTTGTGTATGTGGGCACAACTTAATAAATCTCCACCACAACTGCACTCATTCCAACCATTCCAGTGCTTAAGAATTAGGATTACTAAAGATGAGTAATCCAAGCTCTCTTTTCTAATTTGCACTTAAGCAGTCTGAGAATAAATGAAGACCCAGGTCAACACTTATAAAACCAGTAGGAAGAGTCGAAAGTCTATTAGAATTAGAAGATAATTTTCTCTCTCCTTTATCTGTAGTTGGCACCACTCTTAAGGCTCCAAAATTCAACCAATCACAATGTAGGATTTGTGATTATCTACATCATACAAAATAACTCCAATTCAAACAATTCAATTTAAATTAGAATTCCATTATCCAAGATAATTTTGGGACAATGAGAGAAATAGGCTAAAATGATAGTTGAATAACATTAATAGACTAAAATATTTGTAAATAGACCATTTACTTTTAAACTAGCATTAATTAAATGGTATAATGACTAAAACACCCAAATTGAAAACCCTAGCATTTTCCTTTCTCTTTGTCTCTCTTTCCCCAGTGTCTCCTCCCTTCTTCTTCACATTTTCGCTACCGTGAATAGTGATAGCACTGAAGGAATCATTGGATTCAAGCAAAGTCGCTAGATGTGGAAAGTAATGACATCGGAGACACGAAAGGAGCATTGAAGTCACGCGATGTCTCGTAGAGGGAGCGCTAAAGTAGCAAAGGGAGGCACCGTCGCGACTCCAACAAGACCCACTCCTCTGGCACCTTTGCGTGATCCGATGAGTCTGGCTCCTTCGAGCAACTTCAACGAGACTCGCTCCTCCGGCTCCTTTGCATGACTCCTGCAACACACGTGACTCCGGCGAGTCCTACACCTCTGGTGCCTTTGCTCTCCATGTGAGGGAAGTTGAAGAGCGAAAGAGAGGGTGATCTTCTAGGAAGAAAAAGACGAAAGAGAGGGGAGATGGAAAGGATAAAAATGGTAAACAAAATATTTTAAAGTAATTATGGCCTATTATTTTTTAGTGTTTTGTGTATATGCTATTTATTTTAATAATATTTATGACTAGTCTATTTATTGCAACTTTTTAATTTAAATAATTGTGAACAATTCCATTATCCATAATTCAAATTCAACTAAGCTTATATTAATTATTCAAATACTAAATTTAAATAATTAATTATCCAAAATCTCAATTATCAACTTCAATAATTATTTTTTTATGATTAATTAAATAATTAATTCTTCCCAAAAATACAGAGATAGGCATCATTCCTTTATGGGCCTGTGCCAATTAGTAATCCAACTGGATTAAGGCCCACACATCCCTCAGGTCCATTGGTATGACTCACTATACTTCTGTTTTACCAATGATAATCAAAACTTGCCTGATTTGTTATAAAGAATTCATAAGCCAACATTGGGACCCGATGGACATATATTATCAGGCTTCAATAATAATTGATAAATTAATCCCTAACTAATTATCTATTTAATTATTAACTTCAATATCTCTCCACAATAGACTCAAAGTTGTAGTCTTGATAATATATTGTATTACAAGACTCCTAAAAGAAAAGACTTGTTCATGACTCTTATACTATATTTATCCCTATAGGTTATCCATAATCAGATAAGGGACTAAGTTCTGTTTTAATTTTTAATTATTTTATCTCAAAATTCCATTATTCCACCATCAAAAAATCCATTCCTTTTATAACACATACAAAAGGAATATCTTCCAATTATCATATGCATCCAAATGACCAAAGCCTTGTTATTGTGACGCTCTGCTTTTTTGAGGCGCCACTTAGCTTGCTTGAATCATCGTTTCTTAACTTTAATCTTACTTCTTTGGTAAGAAAATATTATAAAAAAATTCTTCTTAAACATACTGTAAAACGGTTACGACTTTTGTTGCAACACTAATTGAGACATTGCTTAAAACTTGACTTCGAAACCATTCAAAACGTTTCTTAAAACTTATTAAGAAACATTTGCTTTCTTAAAAACTTTCTTAAAACATCTTTTAAAAGCAATAAAAACTTTCCCTTTCTAAAGTAGAAAACTGCCGTAGTGGTATCTATACCCAACATTTGCATCTGTCTATCGCATCACCGAGCTCTTTAATCAGTTGTACTAGTCACTTGTTAGACTACTTATAGCATGAAGGAACTTATAATGAGCTTATGCTCAACAAATTCAAACATTATCTCACAAAACTTTAAAACATTCTTTAAAAAAACTTTCTCGTAAAACATTTTTCATAAATTTTCCTTATAAAACATTTCTTAAATGCTTTTCACAAAATGTTCTTCATAAAAACATTACTTGAAAGGAATGCAAGCAATACCATAATGCATTACTCCATTTTTGCTTAATTATGAAAAAAAAAATTATGAGCTTCTTATTAACATTCTTAACTTACTTGAACTTCTTATCACTTCTTATTAACATTCTTAACTTACTTGAATTTCTTATCATTGTTCTTATCTTTCTTTTATCTTGTGAACTTAAGTGTTTATACCAACATCATTAATCATGAGAACATAAACATAATGCTTCCCTTATGGAAGACTTAAAACCATCAAATAACGAGGTCATAACTTTAACTTTACTTCTAAAAGTCATGTCAGGGAGGCTAGTATGACACTTACTTATCATCTTTGCTTTACTTTTGTTAATTTTAGTGAGCATATCAAATGCTATCATATCAAATGCTATAACTTAGCATTGAAACATTGAACATAGTATCTGCAAACATATTGCAAATCATAACTTAAACTTTAAAACATTATGCATAGCGCGTGCAAACATACTTTAAACATAGCAATTGCGAATACATTATAAGTCTTAACTTGATCTTTAAAATTTTATGCATAGCAAATGCAAACATAAAACATATTCAAAGCATTTGAAATTCATTTTCTTCATGCTGTAGGTGAGGTTTGAAACTTATCTGGACTTAGCTTTAACATTCTTGTTTCATTCCTTTTTCCTTTAATTGATCGGGTTTTGTGTTTTGTTCAAATGACACCTAACTAACTATTAGCTAACCTTCTCATCATCGACCTACTTGATTGATAGTATAACTTAAACGCTAATCGTTTATTCCTTTTACTTAACTTTGTATCCTATCGGTTTACTTTTCCTTTACTTAACATGAATGTCCCTTAGTTAATTTTTTTGTCTTACTTGATGCTTTCGTAACTTAACATATTATGAAACTTTTTCATTTAAGGGCATTTCGCTAATTTGAAAGGCCTCCGTTTTAGCTACTTTCTTAAAAATGATATTTTACCCTCAAAGGTTTTTTCGTAAGTCTCATAACTTTACTAAACTTCCCGCTCTTACTTTACCATTCTTGTACTTATGAGTTATAGAAAAATTCCTGCTAAGTGCCATTTTCCTAAATCAAGTGTTTTGAGGTCTATTTTGGCCTTTTTATAGAAAATGACCATTTTGTTCTTGACGAGTCTTAGAAAACTTTCAAAACCCATTCTAAAACAAAACTTGTGTTTCTTTATTACTTATACATTGGTTTCCTTTTCGTAAAAATCCTTTTCATCAAAACTCTATGGATTTGACCCGTAATTTGAAAATCTTGACGATTATGCCCTTAACGTTCTTTTATCATTCTTTTCTTAGTAAAACATTGAATTCTTTTAAGCTTAATATCTGTGGTTACTCACTGCCCATTATAATGTAGAGAACCAGCACTTTTCGGTGGAAAAACATAGTTTCACATGGTTTTATGGTTTTGATCTGAAACATAAAATCTTAATATTTTTGCCCCCAGGACTAAAGACGACCGTTTTATACTAAAACGTCCAATTTTCTGCAAGGATTTAAACCTACATAAGCTCCTTAGTCAAATTCAAAACATTTCATAACGTTTTTCTTTTCACAAAAATTTGTGCTTAAAATCTTATAAAATTCATAACTTGAAATTAGTATAGAAATTTCACAAAGCATCTGCAATTTGTAAACTGTTTCGATGAGATCTACAACTTTTGTTTTCTTATAATTTTGCATCTTTATGACGTTCTTGAAAATTGATTTTTGCTTGTTTTGATCAAAATTCGAGCATAATTTCTTCATGTAAGTTGTCTAGCTCGGCATTTTTAATAAAACATGTGCTAAACTAGAAATTAGTTCGGCCTCTAAGGGCCTCAAACATAAAATTCTTTCAAAAATGCCCTTAAACACACTTTTTGCACCTTAACTTATCTTAGCTTGATTTCCTAAGGTTTAATGACATTTAAACCTTTTAAAATATTTAATCAAGCACTTAACATATAAAATAATCATACCATATAGTTTTCTTTTCATGCCATGGTTAAAATCATTTCATCAAACACTTAGTTTACTTAAATTTAGTGTTTATGACAAAGTTGTCACACTTTATCTTTTTAATCTTAAACCATAGTTTTTCATCTTTCCATCATCATTAACATAACCCATAATTAAATCATGCCATAATGTCCCTTTTTACATGCCATAGTCCACTATTTTCATAAATTATATATTAAACACTTAATATGAATAAACTTAATCAAGGTTTAGGGTTTAGAATTTACTCAAGCTTTTCCAAGCTTTGAATCCTCTTCTTTGGGAAAATTAGACCTTGATATTCGTTCTTGACATAAACTATAATGAAACCACCATCAAAATCCTTCTATAAACTCAAGAAAACCACTAAAGTTCATAAGAAAAAAATTTGGATTCTTACCTCCAAAAGTGATCAATCTTGATCTACAACACTTGAACTTGATGCAAAACTTGATTGGAGGTTGAATCGTAGAAAAAATATTTGAGGAAGAAATATGGACCTTGCTTGGTTTTCATAGAGGAGGAAACGGATTCCTTATGCTTTTCATGGAACAAAAGTGGTGGAGACAAAAGAAATATCTTTCAACTTTTCACTTAATCACATATAGTCTCACTTTTTGCCTCAATTACAATTAAAAATTGCATTTAGAAGCATCGCCATAATCGGTTCCTCATCGAGGATATGTAAAAAAATTTCCACCTTAAGGGTGCCATCAAGTGGGCCTCACATTATCCTTTTAACAGTCCAAATATATATTGACAGTATTTTTTCTACACTGTAGGTACACTTTTTCTATACTATTTTAAACTTACACAGTATTCCTTACTCATCTATATCTTCTACATAGTATAATTCTTATACTGCTTAACTTTATAAAGTCTAATTTCTATACTGCATTACTTTTGTAGTATAATTTCCATATTGCATTACTTTATCAGTGTAATTCCTTACCTTGCATTACTTTTGTTGTATAATTTTTACGCTGCATAATTTTATCAGTGTAATTGGCTACACTGCATTACTTTATTAGTATAATCCTTATACTATATTGTTCTAATACTGCATAATTTTTCATATTTCTATACATTATTTTCCTTAAACTGCATTTTTGTCTTAACATTTGTTGCAATACATTTTGCAACAATTAAGCTTTCTAGCTTATTTTCACATCCTTCTTTTTTTTTTTTTGTTTAAGACTATGACATGATTTTTAGCCTTAAAAATCCCATTTTAACTTTCATGGATTATAAAAATCAAATTAAAACAATAATCCTTATGACATTCTTTATGTTCTTAAAATATTTAACAAATTCTTAAGCATAAACTTTAGCTTACAAAATTTGTAATTAATTTACTTAATATAATCCTTTGATTACTGTATTTATAATGCATTAGAAATGCTGGTGTCATAGTTATATTTTCCAACACTTGAATAATGCCTTTGAAGGATAACATTAACCCTTTGTTAAAGGTCTATGGATACCATATCTATGGGTTAGGTTGCATCTTTAACATACTGACAATGGAGTTTTTGTTCATCCAAACTCTTGCCTTTGACATATCAAAAGATATAAGCTATAAATATAGAGTCATGAATCCACTTTAGGATTAAGAAAACACATATATAATTATCAAAAAGAATTGATTTAAGTCAAATGAAATTATTATTAAATCAATTCAACTTTAGGTCCAGTCTAGTGTACTGCCACTCTTAAGTCTGCCCCACCAATGTGTCTACCATGGAGTTAATCCACTCCGATGATCTAGGTAAGCTGCCTTCTCAATTAGACGTAGATCCCCATTACAGTCTTGTCATATTTAAAGTGCTCAACTCTGTACATAGACTACAGACGATCTATAATGTAGACTATTAATTCTGAATTGGATTTTTCCAGATATATGCTTTATATATGTCCAATTCCATGATTTGTTTCTAATAGTCACGGATCATATGCTTGATAATATATAATCATTAATATGATAGTAATATGAGGACTACTATTAATACATATAATATTCGTATTAGTATTTATTTCACCAATTTTAACAAATATATCCTGACTTTTCATTATATTTCTGAATATAAATATGTGCTAAAGTGGCTTAACTATTGCAATGTACCGATTTAGCTAATACATTCTTAGTGGTCAACAGAATTTCTAAGAGAAGATCCCTAAGCCACTTTACCTTTTTCCTTGTATTTGTTAATGCAACAAACTCTAACTCCATGGTTGAATATGTAATGCAAGTTTATTTCTTGGATCTCCAATATATTACACCTCCTCTTAGAGTAAACAACCAAAGTGAGATAGATTTATTATCTCTAGCACTTGATATTTACTTCGCATCTGTATATCTTTCTAATACGACAGGAAACCTTGTATATTGCATAACAAGGCTCATGGTTTTTTTTAAGATAACTAAAATCTCTACCAATGGCCTTCCAATGCTTAACATATGGATTAATAGTAAATTTGCTTAATTTAACTGCAAATGCTATATAGAGTCTTATACATTGCATTGTATACATTAGACTATTGATAGCACTTGCATACTCTAGTTGAGTAACTGCTCTTCCATCATTTTTTGCAATTTGTATACTTGTATCAAAAAGGGTATTTAAATCTTTAACTTTCAAGTGATTAAACTTGTTCACCACTTTCCCAATGTAGTGTGATTAACATAATGTAAAACCCCTACTATGTTGCCTAACCTTCATACATAAGATCGTATCAACTTGTCCAAGATCTTTCATTTTGAATGTGGAAGATAGAAACTTCTTCGTTTATGTTATGCCATTCATATCATTACTAACAATCAGCATGTCATTGACAAAAAGAAAAAATGAAAATAACACATTTTTCACACATTGTAGTATATAAACATTTATCAATAGTATTATGTGTGAAACCATTAGAAAAAATAGCAGAATCATACTTTTCATGCCATTTGTTTAGATATTTGCTTTAATTCATACTTCTAATATTCAAATTTTCAATTTGGAAAAGTCATATTCTTCAAAATTAGAAACTTCTAGAAATAGAAAACTTGGTGCATAAGTCTTGTATTGCATAGAATCCTTCCACATGTAGGTACACTCCACACACTTGGGGTGGGACCCACACCCTGTCTTCTAAAATTAATTATTATTTATATTATTAAACAATATAATTATTAATAATTACAAATTAATTTATAATTTATTTATTTTGAGTGATTATTAATTTAGAATTCCATAGTTCTAATTTAATTAATTAAACTAATAATCCCACTTGTCCAAACAATGTTTGCAAGAATGGCAGGGGAACTAATTGACTAATAATTTAAAGATCCATTAAAGCCAATATATTTTTTGAACTCTTTAATTAATATATTATTCTTTTGTTAATTCCAAAGTTACTCTACTAAAAATAGAGAACTACACTTTTGAAGTTACAAATTTAATTACTCATATTTTGGAGTTATCCATTTGACATAGTCATTGCATATAAATTGATCTTGCATAAATATTTCATAATTAGAACAATGTAAAATCTGTTTATCTCTTTAATGAATATTTGCTTCCTTATAAAGAAGGAATGGATTCCACCTCATAACATTAATATTTTTGGCTACTTCTTTCATTATGTCTCTATAATACAAGGGATAAAATTAGAAAATTAGCATTCTCGACTTTGTGTCAAGTAAATCAAAATGCATAATTCTATAAATAGGAATCTTCTAATAACTCAAGATTAAAATCACTCATATATGACCATTGATTGATATGATTAAAACTTGTTATATTTCAACAAAAAATATATTTCCGTTCATACCATATTGTGTCTCAATCTTACATAACCTCATTAAGCACGATATACTTATTTAATAACTCATTATATTAATGCTTCGAATAGGACTATTCTATTCTCAATGGAAATGACACACACTAGTAACGTTCAATAAAATATTCCATACTTTAATTGAATAATTAATTATATATTATTGATTATTTTAATTATCATTCTTAAATATTTCCTTCTATATATAACACTTATATACAATATTTAAGGCCACATAGATAATTATGAAATTTTAATGATATACTTAAAGTATTCAAAAAATATACATACAAAGATAATGATAAATTTTCTTTATATTTATAAGTAATGTCTATTACAAAAACAATACATGTTTTAAGGATATCTATCATGACATGTATGGTGCAAAACATTCATGAATAATATCGTGTTCTTTACCAAAAAAATATTAAAAAAATATTAGGAAAATATTCACTCCCTCTATCACTTCTAAGTACTTTGATTTTTCTTCTTAATTGATTTTCTACCTCAGCTATATATTATCTAAACACGTTAAATGCATCATCTTTATATTTCAATAAAAGCAATAAAACTGTAATGGAATAGAGTTTCAACATTTTTCTTAAACTCTAAAGATCCTTCTCATGATGCTAACCCAAACTTATAGGTTTCAAAATAACTTTAAATGATCAAGTGTTTAAGACCTTCAAATCTTCCTTACTATTTTGCTCCTTCTAAGTCAACTGGTGTGTAGGCACCAGTGAGATTTCTTGAAAAATCACTTAAATATCTCTTTCCAACATCTTACTAACAGATATTCTTTAAAGCTCTAAAAGGGATAAAACTAAGAACAGTAGATGGAGGCAGCCAGAGAAAAGTCTATAGAAAATAAAACCTCCAAGGTCTATTTATATACCCTAGCTAAGTGGTTAGAATAGAATCTATGGTGAGATTCTCTCTTTGAGAAAATCACGCCCACCACTATGGTGGTTGGGCGTGATCTATCATCTTTTCAATAGGAGAATGACACATGTCCTAACTATCTCAAATAGTATGATTCTATATCCATCTAGTATTTATTCAAGATCTGATTTTGGCTAAAACTGAGATATAATTTATTTTAAAAGTTAAAATAAATATCTTCTATAATTTTCTCAATTATTTATTTTATATCATAAAATAAATAATTATTGTGTCGAATTTATTTCAATTTTTTGACAAAGATATTTTTCTACACTAAGATTACAAATAGGTCACTTGAAGATCATGTAATATATTTAAGTCTTCCACTCATGGAATTAGCACCACATGTACTACTAGAGTACAGAGGGTGGTGACCCACACAGTGCAAGTGGAACACTATGTAAATTTCTAATTTTTCCCTTAGAGATAAAAAATAATCCAAGAAATTTCCAGTGACCCATCTAAAAAAATATTATGGAGCTAGCAAGTGGACCCAATGGACATATATAATCTAACTTCCACTAAATATTTATTATTTAATTATCTCCTAATTGAATTAATAATAATTATTAAGTCCAATTTGTCCCATTATCAGAAACTGAAGTTGTACTTTTAAATTATATGCAGAAATACATTGAACCTTAAACATTATATGTCGATAATAAGGTTGTCCATTAATATAATCATTCACCATGTGATAATACACTACATAATAATATTCATAATTAGAGCTAGGTTTAAAGTCTTTTATGCAACCTTTCTAATTACTTCTTTGTCTATGAGTTATGTTAATTCTCTAATGAATAACCATTTTATGAACAAATCATAAACAAGGATTTTGAGTAATGTTTAATATCCTATATCCAACTAGCAAGATCTCTATATCTAAGTTTCCTGAATTAACAATCATGCAAGCATTATCTTAACTTCTTATCCTATAGGAGTTATGGGTTTCATATATGTGAGTAATGTTCCTAGCTACCTATATTACTATGTCTCCAATATACCAAGTTTCTGATAGTGTATTTACAGATCTCACCCATTGGCAATCAAAAAAATAATAAGAAAATGATGCTAGGCTATTAATTACCTCAAGATTATAGTATGATCCATAAAATGATCAATGATGATGGAACTCTAATTTCTCATTGAAGAATTACATGAGATATTAAATTTTATCTTGGTCTAGGTTTAATATATTTTAAACACACTGATTTCTCTATCTAGTAATCATAACATTACTGTAATCCAGATAAGATTATTCTACCAAATCGGGAATAGACAACTTCAAAATTTTAAATAAGATAAAGTGTGCAACTTATTGCTAATTGTAAAACCAAAATTTATACTAAGTACACATAATCATATCCTTTGTATTATGAACACTTCATATACATGATTATGGACTTTTATGAGTATTAGAACCTTTATGATAATTACATACATATATATCAGGATATAAACTATGAAGAACATCAAAGAATACTATTTTTTAGTAATACAATACTTTATTTCTCAAAATGTCCATTTGGGATAAAATAACATGCTTTAGAAGAACCAATCCCAACACCTTATGCTCTAAATGATAAACACATATGAACCTATATATCATACAAATTAAATCACAAATATTTGAATGCACAAGATTTAATTATCATGAATTTCTCTCAACACTATGAAATAGTTTCTTTACCATTTTAGATTTAACATGGATTTCACATGTTTTTAAATAAAGTAATTGTTGGCTCCAAGGTTTTAAATGCAATATTTATTTTTGTTTTGTTGACAACAAACAATTTATTGCTTTGTCACTAATAACTTATCTTGAGTGTGTAGAGCAATTTAGTGATATTATTTCCAGCATTTCAAGAAAGTTGAAAGAATTATTGCTCAAGAGTCATAAGCAATTAAATGCAAGGATGAATTAATTACTAAGACTTGAAGAATGAGTTAAATCAAATCTCAAGAAAAAGCAAGCAAAGAATTGCACTCATGAAGACTCCAAGATTACAAGTTATCATTTGCTTTAAGTCTTAATATAAGTCAGCAAAATTTCTCAAATGATATATAGTCTATGCAAGCTCAATCCACACGCACACATGCATCACAAATGTTTGAATCTTTGCATATGTGTTTTCAAATTATTCAAATTGTTTTATTATGAAGAATGTGTTTCAAAAGTGCATACAATTACTTAAACAGATTTCTATAAAAATAGATTTTTTAAAACACATTTTAAAGTGGTTTTGGGAAACACAAATCAACTTAGTGGCCATTTCTGGTTGGCCTTCCAATGGACCAGGATCAACCTGCTAAATGCCCTACATCAGCCTACTGATCTAGGGGCTTTTAAACCCTGTTTTGCAGAGGTTCTGATGGCCTGTCGAACTGCCACATCGGCCTACCAATCAAATGACCGTTTGGATTCCTATTTTAAAGTTTTCAAACTTTGGCCTACCGAACTATCTATAACGACTAGTTTTCTAACCATTAGAACTCCAATTGCAACAACTATTTTGACCAAAAGTTTAAATTTTAAGTTCTATCTAAGCACTTAGAAGCAATATAAATCCATCCGTTCATTATGCTCATATAGAGAACAAGGAGAAGAAATTGCTAAGTGTTCTAACATTGTTTTAATCTTTTCACACTCTTATGCACACTCTTTGAGCCAACATCATCTATATTCATTCTTGAGAGTTACTCATGCTGGGTTTGGTGCCCTAAAAGTTGTGACATTATACATATTGTTAATAAATAAATAAAGTGACATTTATTATTATTTTGGTTGCTTATATGTGTTATGAATACATTTATAAACATCGTGAAAATTTCATGATTATTTATGTGACTATAAATTTAGCATATAAGTGTTATATGCTTAGGGATAAAATTTATAGATAATAATCTAAATAGTTTGTAATAATTAATTAAAGTTTGAGATCTTTAATTAAATATTAGAAGTACAGTCCAATCTTATTTAGAATGAAATAGTCATTATCTAGGCTATTAATGTAGAGACATTGGATTGGAGGTACTTTATATAATGAGATTATATAGGACTGGACCAGATAAATTATGAATCTCTAATAATCACCCGTTACAAATAGAGTATTCAAATTTATCACTATGATGATCATATATTTGACAGTCTTAATCCTGAGCATTTATTAGACTCTTATTTATGACATTACATTTTTTGACTTGCTTGGTAAGATTTGTTTAAGCATAGATCATAACCTAGCATCTTGGAAACATAACGTAATAAATGGTTGAGAATAGTATTATACAGATATGGAATCCATTCCTTCCTTATGGAAGTTAGAAAAACAGTTCTCTTGAGTGATAATTTGAGGTTTGAACAGTAGAGTACTCGTTCATAATAAAATTATGAATTCAATGTTCATTAGAGAATTATTGGAACTCAAGAATAAAGATGTAATAAAAGAGGTAAACGGATATTAACCCTAGCTCTTATTATAAACTATTTGTGGAAGACTGACTTATATGTAATGATTATATTAATGGATTACTCGCTAATTTTCTTTGAGTAATTACACTATAATCTCAAGAGCTCAGTTTCAGGTTTTTAGTGGAATAACACTAAAACTAATGAATTTGGCACATTAATCAAAGAGTTTAATTAATTGTCAAATTTATTGAAGCTTGGGTTATAAGTCCTAGATCCTCAATACCACCTCTCTAACACTGTATTGTATTTATGCATAGAATAAATTATACATATTTAGTTTGGAATTATTGAATTCTGAATTAATTATTTCACACTTGAATTATTAATGTGACACAGGAAAATATTCTCTGTCACGCATAATGCAATGTGATAAATGTTATCACATTTAACTGAGCATTAGTTAATTAATTAATTGATTAATTTTAAAATGTATTCTTAAATAAATGTGAATTATTTTTGAATTTAGATTTAGATATATATATATAGTTTTGAACCAAATCTTATATATATATATATATAAGATTTTTCAATATATTAATATATATATATATATTACCTTTTTTTGAATTCGTTCACGTAAACAATGTTTACGATTTTTACTTTTATATATATATATTTTAAAAAAAAGGGAAGGAATCCAATTCGTTTACGAAAACATAAACATTCATATATATATATATATTAATAAAAAAAGGGTGATTCGGTTAATATAAAAAAAGGGAAAGGAAAAGTAAAATATATCCTTTCCCCATATATATGATATGGTGGTTATTTTAAATTTAAAATTAATTGAAAAATTACTAATGGCTCAGATATAAAAAGAGAGAGATAATAGTTATCTCAAAAAAATTTTCATTCACGTGACTTTTATAGAATACCCAAAGAGAAAAACTGAGAGTTCTTCTCTGAAAAAAAAAAGGTCTGCTATCTCATGTGTTGAGTACATAGTAGATTCAGAAAAGTGTGAGGAAAATTCATTCTTGTAGTTTGATGCTCACTCGTCTTTCCATTGGTGTGGAGGCCTAGATTAGAAGATCGTGGTGTCAAAGAGAAAAGCTAGGATACACTGATAGTCTTCAAAAGGTTGATAAAAATTCCCAAAGCTTTCTATTATTAATTAAAATTATATAGCTATTACCGATTAACAAGGCTTTCAGAAAATTTTTGTTTATCGACGATCCGTTCCTTCCACTATGCTTTCATATTTTAATTCCAACAAATGGCATCAGAGTGGGTTATAGCATATATAATTTATATTAAATATGATTTTAATTTGATAATTTCATGTTTTTTTTATGTATGTTTGTGGGCACTTTGTATTTATGCAATTATTTATTCATGTGATGAATGGTTGTTTAATAAATGGATTTTTGGTCGTTAATTATATGGTCCTTTTGGATTGATAATTTTATTTCAGTTTGATTAGATCAAATCTATATAAACCCATAAAGGAGTGTAGGCTTCTTTGTAATTTATTATTATTATTTCTTTTCAATTTTTTTTCTTTTCTCCTCTTCTTCACCTACTATACATTGAGCGATGAAGAAAAAGAAGTCCATTGGATCTTTTGGCCTAGTTGAGAACTTTGGGCCTATCAAATTTTAAAGATAACCTAGCAGATTGTTGCACAATAAACCACCCGATGAAGACTGCAAAATTAGAGCAGAGAATTATGTATAACTTACAAGAAGACCTTTGTAATTTTTTCTCTTATTTTTTTTATGGGTTGTAATTTTAATTATCCAAAAGGACTCGGTCAAAAAAATCCATTGTTTATATTCATGCTTTATTTTCATGTGATGATTGTGATAACATGTTTATGCATTATAACATATCATCTAGGAAAGTACCCACTTATAGTTATTGTAACATGACATGCATACACTTGTATATTATTTTTTTATAAAGGTGTTATAAAATGATTTAATATGTGTTACAATTAATTTAATGAGATTAAATTAATTGGGTTGGTTTTATAGAATCTTAATCAATCGAATAATGTGAATTTAGTTTTAATAGTTAAGACTTGGTAAAATTCACATTAATTCTAAGTTATCTAATTTTAAATTGTTTAATATTGGGTAACTTAGATAATTCATAATAAATGTAAATTTTAGAAAATCTGGTAATTTATTTAAGTGTAAGTAGAATTAGATTCTATTAACACATAATATAACTTAGTAATTAAAAATTGTTTTTATTTACTAGAAGTTTGAAACATATAACGTGTTATAAGACAAAACACATCCTTTAAAATAACGAGTAGGAGAAGGTAATATGATAATATAACCTGCGGTCTCCACTATTAGCACAATGCTGTGAGATTTAAGTGGCGCCTTGCGATGCTTTGATTTCATCCTCCCTATGGAGGGTGTCCATTTAAATCAATATTAAGGTTGGCTTCCTAGAGATAGGATTTTATAATGTATTTCAAAATTTACCTACCCTACGGCGGAAATTTTGAGTTAAGTTGTCAAAATCCCAAATAGTAGGTTACACTCATAAAGACGCAATTAAATTGTTAATTATATCTTGACTAAAATAAGCGGTTATTAATAAATATAGAAAATATGAGATATTTTGAATATATTTATTAATTGAGAATATCTCAATTCAATTCATAAATAATTTGACCTACCCTACAGCGGCACTTTATTTATTAAAATTGAATAATTGTGGAATTAGTAAAATATTATTTTGTGTTTTTCCATATGCATCACGCATCACGTTTACTATTCCAAAACATATATCTATGATGTTTATGCAACCATTTAATTTATGTTATTTTATTTATTTATTACAACAATAATGTCTAATCCAATCATCGCTATTCTCTCAAATGAAAAATTAACCAGAGAAAATTTTGTCAAGTGGAAGAATAACATGAACATTGTACTAATTTGCAAAAATTTCAAGTTTTTCCTAATGGAGGAATGTCCTTCAGAGCCTGCTGCCAATGTTCCTTGTAATGTACGAGAAGCATATGATCGTTGGATCGAGGCAAACAACAACGCCCACTGTTTTCTTTTAGTTGGCATGTCTGACGTGCTTAGGATGAAGCACGAAAGGATGGAGACTACTTATGAGATAATGTAGTCTCTACAAGACATGTTTGACAAACCTTTTGAAAAGGCATGCCACGAAGCCGTTAAGGCGGTAATGAATGCCAAAATGAAGGCAGGGATTTCGGTTAGAGAACATGTTCTCAACATGGTTAACTATCTCCATGAGGACGAGGTCAACGAGGCTGTGATAGATGAAGCCACATAGGTGGGGATGATTTTGGAAACCTTTTCCCCTACGTTCCTTCAGTTCAAAAGCAACTATTTCTTGAACAAGCTGAAATATAATATAAGTGAGTTGCTTAATGAGCTGCAAACCTTCGAGTCTATTTCGAAAGAAAAGACTAAAGAAGGTGAGGCAAATGTTGCAGAAGCTCAACCCTTCTCTTCTACTCAAAAGAATAAGAAGAGGAAGAGGACTGAAGGAAGTGGTAAGTCTAAAAATGGAGGACAACCTAAGAAGAACAAAAGCAACAACAGTAAAATGAGCTCAAACCAAAAGAAGCCTAAAGGAAAATGTTTCCACTGCGGCGTAGTTGGGCACTAGAAGAGAAACTACAAGAAGTATCCTCAGGAGCTCAAATAAAAGAAGAACAACGTTAAATCAGATTTACTTGTTTTAGAAGCTTGTTTAGTTGAAGATGATGCTTCACCTTGGATAATTAATTTAGGGGCAACTAACCATGTTTGTTCTTCTTTGAAGTTGTTAAACTTTATTTTAAAAATAAGTTTTTAATTTTGGACAATGTTTATTACATTCCTTGTTTTCGTAGAAATTTGATTTTTGTTTCTAGGATATTTGAACAATTGTTTAATGTTTCTTTTAATAATAATTATGTTAATATTTCTAGAAATGGCTTGAATATTTGTTCTGCGCATCTAGAAAATGGGCTTTGCACTTTAAGGCCCAACGAAAAATTACTACTCAATACCAAAATGTTCAAAGTTGAACAACTAAAACCCAAGAAGCAAAAGATTTCTTCTTATAATGAAACATACCTTTGCCACCTTAGATTAGGTCACGTTAACCTTGACAGAATTAACAGACTAGTAAAGGATGGCCCTTTAAAAGAACTAAAAGTTAGTTCTCTACTAGTTTGTGAATCTTGTCTTGAAGGTAAAATGACTAAAAGGCCTTTCTCTGTAAAAGGCAAAAGGGCCAAGGAATCACTTGAGCTAATACATTCAGACGTCTGCGGTCCATTGAATGTACAAGCACGTGGTGGATACGAATATTTTGTCACATTTATTAACGATTATTCAAAGTATGGATACATGTACCTAATGCAAAGGAAATCTAAAACTTTTAGAGAATAGAAAAACTAAGATTACAAGAGAATAATCGAGACATTTATCGATTCTTCATCCTTGAATCCTTAAGCTGTATCCTTCTTCATGTAATATCCATCTTCAAGTCTTCAATCCCGTATGAATCGAATACTTCATATTTCCGGTCATATCCAAATTTAATGTTTCTCAAAATCATCTCAAAAATAAAATTAAAACTGCACCGGAAAAATTACACCTTTTCTGGACACTCGGCAGCTCTCGGTCGGCAGGCCGATCTGGGTGATCGGCCTGCCGGTCTTGCTCCATCGGCTTGCCGATCTAAAACGTCGGCCTGTCGATCTATGCAGGTTCGGCCTGCCGAACTGAAACTTTGGCCTGCCGACAGAGCACCAAAAGTTTCTGCCCCACTGTCGGCCTGCCGGACCATACGGCCGGCCTACCAATCCGTGACCTTCGGCCTGCCGAACTGTGAGGTCCGACAAGCCGACCGAGCAGAAAACCCTTAATCCAGAAAATACAATTTTAATGCAATTCATCAATTTTATTTTCAACAATTCAAAAACATAAAAATTAGAGACTCAGGAAATACCTAGAGGCGCCATCATCAATCTTCTAGATCCGTCTTCTAGATTCGTCTTCTCCGAATAATTATTTAATTACAAAATTCTTACAAATTAAAAATTAAATAACAATTCCTAGATGGAGATGATAGTCCGCCATCTAATTACATGAAAAACCTAGATACACATTCTAACCTCTAAGGAACCATAACCAGTATTAATTAATTAATAAATAATTAAACAATGATTTAATCAACCATAATTAATTAATAAACATTCACCACATAATCCATGACAACATATATATTATACAGAAACCTAGAGTGCCGTCTCTCTATAAAATTCAATTCAAGCATAGGAGAGATTAAGATCACAAAATTTATGCATATAACATGATCACAAACTTGCAAATTTATGTAAAAACCTCGGCTGTAATACCAATTGTTGGAAACAAAGTGCGCAGCGGAATTTTTTTAAAATTTTCCATCAGAGTAATTTCCAAAACACAAGTTTGACATGTTATATGTATAAATTAAACAGATCTTACTAACCTCAGTGTGCTGAAGAACCTCCGCAACCTGTGTGGAGAAGTAACGTTCCAGAAGAGCCTCAACCAACTGGTCTTCTTTGCTATGCTCTGTCCACAACCGGAGTGAGTGTGGGCTCACACGTACAGCTCTTCCACCGGTGACTCTCCATCCAACCAACAGAGAGAACCCAAAGCTAGTGTTCGTGATTTGAGAACAAAAAGCTCTCAGGGAGTTTTTAGATGCTCACTAGAAAAGTATCACTCTTAGTCTCTCAAATTGATATGAGTAAATCATGAGACTCACTCCCTTTTTATACCTATTGGTCCTGGGGTCAGTCCATATCAGATTAGGTCTCAAAAACTCGAAACAGAATCAAGTTCGGATCAATATCTGATAAGATCTGCGTGAAAACGTATAATCTTATCTACCGCTGATCAGCAGGCCGAACATTCAGTTCGGCAGGCCGAACAGGCCAGTTCGGCAGGCCAAACTCCCGAGAAAAAATCTCCGCGAATCTTTTATTTTCCACCCGAGATTCTAAAGGATAAAGTCTCAGTTTTGATTCAAATAACCCAATAGAGAAGTTATCTAATCAAAACAAACTTTATCAAGATAATCTCTAAGAAAATAAATCAATTCACAATAATTTTACAAGTTTATCTTGTTCTAATTTTGTCCAAAATTAAAACAACAGATAAACAGACAAGAATTATCTGATCGCAATAATTCAACAAGTTTATCTTGAACTAATTTCTTACAAAATTAATTCAACCGATAAACAGACATGAATTATTTGATTCTTACAAATTTTAAACCAATATGATAAATCCGACATAAGTCACCAATTATTGGAAAAGCACGCCGTGTCATTACAGGATTTTGTGAACTAGCAAAGGGGACCAAAATGGACCTATAAAGTTCAAGCTCATGATAATTATGAAACCCAATATCCCATATATACATTTCACAATTATCAACTCCAACGCTACTCCACTAAAAGCTTGGAGCTGCACTCTCGAACTTTATAGAATTACGAAGCTCGTGTAGCTAAGTCTCCATGACATATCATAGTGTATCGTATCCCCATATGATCATCCATAATCGGCTTAAGGACAAGTTCTGTCTTACCTTCCTGATTATTTTTATCTTACGTTCCATTGTCTCACCATTAGAAAACTTACTATCCGAAGATAGTATATCATTCGGTTACACCTATGTATCCAAATGGTTGAGCGCTCCAGTTTTCCAATTACAGGACAACGCATATAAGAGGATATCATTACAACTAAAGAGGAGCTATGGATTCCATATCTATGAATAACAAGTCTACGCTATCAAGAGTCATGCCTCCAACGTACCGGCATGCATACCACTATAGAGATGTGGGAGTCACCCATTGGTATATCAAAAGACACAAGTCGAGATAACGGGCCCACTATTCATCTCAGGATTAAGATACAATACAAATGACTGTCTAAAGTGAATCGATTTCCCAAGACAGAATTATTAATCTAAATCAATTCACTTTATGTCCCGATCCAACACATCATCACCTATGACAACGTGCCAATGTTTCTATTCAAGGAGTCCAACTCCGATGGCCAAGACAAACCATCTCCTATAAGGGATATAGACAACATAACAATCTTTACATGAATAAAGCGCCCAACTTTATTCCCTCGATTGCGGATCATATGTTTTAGACCGTCACCTTAAGAATCGTGTCTACCGCATAATCATCCCATCATATGCCCAATTCTTAAGGTTTAGATTGACAGTCTCAGACTAGTGTTTGCTTATCATACATTCAACAAATATGAACATAAAGAGGACAAGATTTGGTATATATAAATGAATAAATTCTTTATTGATAAAAATGTCTCCAAAAACGTATTACATTTTTACTCCTTAGGGCATACATGTCTAACAAGTAACTCATGAGACTTACTCCCTTTATATAGTGATTGGTCCTGGGGTCAGTCCTTATCAAATTAGGCCTCAAAAACTCAAAATAGAATCAAGTTCGGATCAATATCTAAAAAGATCCGCGTGAAAACGCATAATCTTATCTCTCGCTGATAGGCAGCCAGAACAGGCCCCATCAGCAGGCTGAACACGTAGATCGACAGGCCAAACTACCGCATAAATATCTCTGCGAATCTTTCATTTTTCACCCGAGATTCTAAAGGATAAAGTCTCAGTTTTGATTCAAATAACCCAATAGAGAAGTTATCTAATCAAAACAAATTTTATCAAGATAATCTCTAAGAAAATAAATCAATTCACAATGATTCTATAACTTTATCTTGATCTAATTTATCCAATTAAATCAACCGATAAACAGACAAGAATTTTCCGATCCCAATAATTCAACAAGTTTATCTTAAATTAATTTTATTATAAAATTAATTCAACCAATAAACAAACATGAATTATTTGATTCTTTCAAATTTTAAACCAATCTGATAAATCCGACATAAGTCACCAATTATTGAAAAAGCACGCCGTACCATTACAGGATTTTGTGAGCTAGCAAAGGGGACCAAAATGGACCTATAAAGTTCAAGCTCTGAATAATTATAAAACCCAATATCCCAGATATACATTTCACAATTATCAACTCCAACGCTACTCCACTAAAAGCTTGGAGCTGCACTCTCGAACTTTATAGAATTACGAAGCCCGTATAGCTAAGTTTCCATGACATATCAAAGTGTATCGTATCCCCATATGATAATCCATAATCAGCTTAAGGACAAGTTCTGTCTTACCTTCCTGATTATTTTTATCTTACGTTCCATTATCTAACCATTAGAAAACTTACCATCCAAAGATAGTATACCATTTGGTTACACCTATGTATCCAAATGGTTGAGCGCTCCAGTTTTTCAATTACAGGATAACGCATATAAGAGGATATCATTACTCCTAAAGAGGAGCTATGGAGTCCATATCTATGAATAACAAGTCTACGCCATCAAGAGTCATGCCTCCAACGTACCGGCATGCATACCACTATTGAAATGTGGGAGTCACCCTTTGGTACATTAAAAGACACAAGTCGAGACAACGGGCCCACTATCCATCTCAGGATTAAGATACAATATAAATGATTGTCTAAAGTGAATCGATTTGCCAAGACAGAATTATTAATCCAAATCAATTCACTATGTGTTCCGATCCAACACATTATCACCTATGACAACGTGCCAATGTTTCTATTCATGGAGTCCAACTTCGATGGTCAAGACAAACCATCTCCATTTAGGGATATAGACAATATAACAATCTTTGCATGAATAAAGTGCCCAACTTTATTCCCTCGATTGCGGATCATATGTTTTAGATCGTCACCTTAAGAATCGCGTCTTCTGCATAATCAGTCCATCATATGCCCAATTCTTAAAGGTTTAGACCGACAGTCTCAGACTACTATTTGCTTAACATACATTCAACAAATATGAACGTAAAGAGGACAAGATTTGGTATATATAAATGAATAAATTCTTTATTTATAAAAGTGTCTCCAAAAATGTATTACATTTTTACTCCTTAGGGCATACATATCTAACAATCTCCCACTTGCACTAAGTGAGTAAATACAGTAAATCTTGCATCCCCATAGTTTCCACATGTTTCTCAAAGACTCTCCCTGTAAGTGTCTTCGTAAATGGATTAGCTAAATTGTCCTCTGACGCGATCTTGTACACCATGACAGGCCTGCCCTCAACGAAGTCCTTTATCACATGATACTTTCGATCAATATGTTTACTCTTCTTGTGAAATCTTGGTTCCTTCGCATTAGCTACCGCCGCACTGTTATCACAGTACAGTGATACCGCCTTGTCCATACCAGGAACAACCTCAAGATCCCCAAGGAACTTGCGGAGCCATACTGCTTCTTTTGAAGCATCACTAGCTGCCACATACTCAACCTCTATCGTTGAATCTGAAGTGCAATCTTGCTTCGCACTTCTCCAACTGATGGCACCGCCGCGCAGTGTAAACACAAACCCCGAAGTCGATTTCCTAGAATCCAGACAAGATTGAAAATCTGAATCAGTATATCCTAGAGGAGTCAGGTCCTCACCCAAATATACAAGCATGTACCCTCGAGTCCTTCACAGGTACTTGAAAATATGCCTTTCTAAAACCTAATGGTTCGGTCCTAGATCCGCCTGAAATCAACTTATAATCCCGACCGCATAGCTAATATCCGGTCGTGTGCAAAGCATGGCATACATGAGACTACCCACTGCTGAAGCATAAGGCACCTTCTTCATGTATTCTCTTTCTTCTTAAGACTTTGGAAAGTCTTTCTTAGAAAGAGTAATTCCAGACCTAGATGGTTGCCCACCTTTCTTGGAATCTTACATTGTAAACCTCCTGAGAATTTTATCTATGTAGCCAGCCTGTGACAAAGCTATCATTTTGTTCTTCCTATCCCGAAAGATCTAGATACCAAGAACAAAATTAGCCTCACCCAAGTCCTTCATATCAAACTGCTTGGTCAACCATAATTTGACCGATGACAATGCCCCAACGTCATTGCCAATTAGCAGAATATCATCTACATAGAGCAATAGAAAAACCACCTTCCCATCCTTAATGTGTTTGTAAACACATGGTTCATCCACATTTTGTGAGAACCCATAAGTCTTGATCACCTAATCAAATCTTATGTTCCAAGAACGAGAAGTCTGCTTAAGTCCATAAATTGACTTTAGCAGCTTACAAACCTTACCCTCTTGACCCGTGACCTTGAAACCGTCTGGCTATTTCATATAAATGGACTCATCAAGATAGCCATTCAAAAAAGCCATCTTGACATCCATCTGCCAATTCTCGTAGTCAAGAGCGGCAGCTATGGATAAGAGAATCCAGATGGACTTAAGCATGGCTATAGGCGAAAAGGTTTCCTCATAATCGATTCCTTCCTTTTGTGTATAACCCTTAGCTACCAGTCTAGCCTTAAAGGTTTTGACCTTTTCATCCACTCCTCTTTTCCTCTTGTAGATCCATTTACACCTTATGGGTTTTACCCCTTTGGGAAGATCCACAGCTCCTAGACCTGATTAGTCTCCATAGACTTCATCTCTATGTTCATGGCCTCTGTCTAGAGTTTTGAATCAACATCCTCCATAGCTTCTAGGTAAGTATAAGGATCCTTGTCATGTTTATCCGGTTCAACCAAGAAGACCTCCCCATTGAACATATACCTCTTAGGTTGACGCCCGATCCTCCCACTACGCCGAAGCCCCTGAGATTGTTGTTCAAGTTTGTTTGGTTCGGAACGGTTTCCTTGGGAACCTGCGGAGTGATTTGATCACTCCTTAACTCCTCAAGCACCACTTTGCTTCGAGGTTTAAAGTCATCCATGTAACTCTCCTCAAGGAAAGTTGCATTAGCAGAAACCACAACTTTATTTTCCTTTGGGTTATAAAAATAACCCCCTTTAGTCCCTTTTGGATATCCTACAAACACGCAAACTTCCGAACGTGCTTCTAACTTATTCGGATCCTTAAACAGGACATGAGCCAGAAATCCCCATATGCGAATATGGTTTAAAGACGTCTTTCTTCTTGTCCACAACTTGTAAGGAGTTTTAGGGACTGATTTTGAAGGGACATTGTTCAAAAGATAACATGCAGTTTGTAGTGCATATCCCCAAAAGGATAAAGGTAATGATGAATAACTCATCATGGACCTGACCATGTCCAACAAAGTCCTATTTCTTCTCTCTGCTATGTCATTCTACTACGGAGTGCCCTGCGTAGTCAAATGGGATAAAATCTCATTCTCTAACAAGTGTCCAAAGAACTCATCAGAAAGGTATTCTCTACTTCGATTGGATCGAAGCGCCTTTATGGGTCTACCCAATTGCTTTTCCACTTCAGCCTAAAACTCCCTGCACTTGTCAAAAGTTTTGCTTTTGTGGTGCATCAGGCACACATACCCATATCTTGAGTAATCGCCAATAAAAGTGACGAAGTACTCATACCCTCCTCGTGCCCGGATGTTCATCGGTCCACAAACATCACTATGCAAAAGTTCTAGAACCCCTTCGGCCCTATTGCCTTTAGACCCGTATGGTCTTTCGGTCATTTTACCCTCCAAACAAGATTCACATTGAGGTATAGATTCCACCTTTAAGAGACTTAAAGGTCCATCCCTTACCAACCTTTGAATCCTATTCAGGTTAATGTGACCAAGGCGCAAATGCCAAAGATAAGTCTTATTAGAGTGAGAAGTTTTAAGTCTTTTAGAGTTATTATCATTCATCTCAGCATTAAGCAATAAGTCCATCTTAGGTTTGATAAAATATAGATTATTTTGCATCCATCCAGAACAGATAAAAGATTTGTTTTTACGAATCACCACTTTTTCATTAAAAGATACCACGTAGGAGTCTTTAAATAAACAAGATATAGAAATTAAATTCCTTTTAAATTTAGGAACATAAAAACAATCTTGCAAAAATAAATTCCTATAGTTATCAAAGTAAAGGTGGACGTCTTCCACTGTTTCCGCTGAGACAAAGGATCCATCGCCCATCCGAAGCATGAAGTCTTCATGCAGCAGACTTCTTGTTTCTTTGAACCCC
Source organism: Artocarpus heterophyllus (assembly GCA_025403435.1). Classification (NCBI taxonomy): domain Eukaryota; kingdom Viridiplantae; phylum Streptophyta; class Magnoliopsida; order Rosales; family Moraceae; genus Artocarpus; species Artocarpus heterophyllus. Next base: position 31,690,588 of record CM046342.1, on the reverse strand, counting down.
TACAGAGAAACACAAACATGATTAGTTGCACCTGAATCTATGACCTAAATGTCACTGGATTCCTCAACCAAACAAGTTTCTAAATACAGAAGATCTCACCTACCTCCTTTGGAAAGGAAATCCTTGCAATGCTTCTTAATATGCCCGACCTTTCCACAGAAGAAGCACTTAAGCTTCTTTGGGTTCTTCTTCTTCTTCTTCTTCCTCTTGGTGGTAGCAGGAATAGAAGACTTCTCGTTCTTGGCCCATTGCTCCTTTCCATTCCTAGAGTTAGAATTCGAACCAGAAGCAGCTACCATGTTGGCCTCACCACCCGCAGGAGACTCCCTGATCAGCAGTTCAAACTCCTGCAACTGTTTCATCAGTTTTGTCAAGGTCATATCCCGTCTATTGCTTAAATTAAATGTAGCTCTAAATGAAATAAGTTCCTTAGACAGAGTCTCAAAGACCATAGTCATCTGAGTTTCAGCATCGATGTCGGCTCCATTGGTTTGAGCCTCAGCGAGGTAACCCATGACAAACATCATATGCTCCTTTACAGATGTCCCCGGTCTCTGTCTACAATTAAGAAGTTTCTGAAGCGCCCTTTGTCTCTTTGTTATGGCCTGGCCTCCAAACATGTCTTCAAGATTATCCAAGATCTGCTTTGCAGTCTCATAATCTTGATGTTGAGCCTGCAGCACATTATTCATGCTAGCCATAACATAGCAGTGGGCCTGATCATTACCATCTTTCCAGCGGTCATACGCTTGGAATTGTTCATTAGATGAGCCACCTGTAGGCTCAGGAGGATAAGGGGTTGTCAGAACATATTTTAGTTTCTCAAAGGACAGGACGATATCCAGGTTCTGTTTCCAATCATTATAATTCTCACCGGCTAATTGGTTTTTATCAAGTATCGATGATAAAGTGTTTTTAGACATTTTTAATCTACAATAAAGAATCATATACCAAACATAAGCAAGCATATCATAATAATTTAGTAAGATAACACAATCATGTAAAATCATATAAATGTGTTTATGTGTCGAAACCTTAAAAATACAACAACCTTACAACGATAATTCCCAACTCAGAATTCAACAAGCTCCTAGGGGAGTCATGCCAAATTCAATCAGGAACACGGATCCCCTCCTAATTAATATATGCCATCCAGGACCCGTATGATCCAACATATATTAATAATCGTTTCTTTGGCCCTTAATTTTATTAACAGAGCTCCTAGGGGAGGTTAATAATAAAATTAACGTGAGTGTATAACCATCGTTTCAATATTTTATCCATGGTTTATAATTACCACCTAGGGGTGTGCAACCATAAATCATGCTAAAATAGCTTATCCTCTTAGAGATCCAATCTGGTACATGATAGAAATCCCTTCCTAGGGGTCGGGACCACCATGTTCTTCCTATGGACCAACGATGGAGGCCTTAGGTTCTCTCTTCGAAAACCTTCTCCCACTCAATCTTTTGAAATCAAGGTTTTATTTTAAAATTATGCATAAACAATTTTAATATGAACGGCACTTTCTATTCTATATGACATGGTATCAATATACATGGCAAATCATATTATAATGCAGACAAGCAAAGCAAGCAAGCAAGCAAAGCTACAAGCTAAATAATAATAACCGTAATATTATGGCTCCACCCTAGAGAATAGAAAACTAAGATTACGAGAGAATAATCGAGACATATATTGATTCTTCATCCTTGAATCCTCAAGTTGTATCCTTCTTCACATAATTCCCATCTTCAAGTCTTCAATCCCGTATGAATCAAATACTTCATATTTTCGGTCATATCCAAATTTAATGTTTCTCAGAATCGTCTCAAAAATAAAATTAAAACTACACTGTAAAAATTGCACCTTTTCTAAAAAATTTTCAGCTCTCGGTTGGTAGGCCGATCTGGGTGATCGGCCTGCCGATCATGCTTCATCAGCCTGTCGATCGAAAAGATCGACCTGCCAAGCCATGAAAGTTTGGCATGCCGAACTAGAAGTTTGGCCTACCGACAAAACCAGCCTATTTCTACCCCACTAACGGCCTGTCGAACCACACATCTGGCCTGTCGAACTGAAGGCTCGACATGTCGACCAAGCAGAAATCTCCATTCCAAAAAATACAATTTTAATGCAATTCATCAATTTTATTTTTAACAATTCAAAAACATAAAATTAGAGACACAGGAAATACTTGGGCGTGCCATCATCGATCTTCTCGATTCGTCTGCTCTGAATAATTATTTAATTATAAAATTCTTACAAATTTAAAATTAAATAACAATTCCTAGACGGAAATGATAGTCCGCCATCTAATTTCATGAAAAACCTAGATATATATTCTAACCTCTAAGGAACCATAACCGGTATAAATTAATTAATTAATAAATAATTAAATAAAAATTTAATCAACCATAATTAATTAATGAACATTCACCACATTATCCATGACAACATATAATTATATAGAAACCTAGAGTGCCAACTCTCTATAAAATTAAATTCAAGCATAGGAGAGATTAAGATCACAAATTTATACGTATAGTATGATCACAAACTTGTAAATTTATGTAAAAACCTTAGCTCTGAGGCCAATTGTTGAAAAAAAAACAGTGTGAGGTGCACAGCAGGAATTTTTAAAAATTTTAACATCAGAGTATTTTCCAAAACACAAGTTTGACAAGCTATATATATAAATTAAATAGATCTTACTAACCTTTATGTGCCAAAAAACCTCCGCAATCAGTGAAGAGAAGTAATGTTCCAGAAGAGCCTCAACCAACTGGTCTTCTTTGCTATTCTCTATCTACGACTGGAGTGAGTGTGGGCTCACACGTACAGCTCTTCCACCGGTGACTCTCCTTCCAACCAATCGAGAGAACCCAAAACTAGTGTTCGTGATTTGTGAACAAAAGCTCTCAGGGAGTTTTCAGATGCTCACAAGAAGACTATCACTCTTAATCTCTCAATTGATCTGAGTAACTCATGAGACTTACTCCCTTTATATAGCAATTGGTCCTGGGGTCAGTCCTTATCAGATTAGGTCCCAAAAACTTGAAACAGAATCAAGTTCAGTTCAATATCTGATAAGATCTATGTGAAAATACATAATCTTATCTCTTGCTGATCGGTAGGCCGAACAGGCCCCATCGGTAGGCGAAACACGTAGATCGGCGGGCCGAACTTCCACGTAAATATCTCCGCGAATCTTTTATTTTCCACTCGAGATTCTGTAGGATAAAGCCTTAGTTTTGATTCAAATAACCCAATAGAGAAGTTATCTGATCAAAACAAACTTTATCAAGATAATCTCTAAGAAAATAAATCAAATCACAATAATTCTATAAGTTTATCTTGATCTAATTTATCCAATTAAATCAACCGATAAACAGACAAGAATTATCCGATCCCAATAATTCAACAAGTTTATCTTAAATTAATTTTATTAAAAAATTAATTCAACCAATAAACAGACATGAATTATTTGATTCTTTCAAATTTTAAACCAATCTGATAAATCTAACATAAGTCACCAATTATTGAAAAAGCACGCCGTATCATTACAGGATTTTGTGAGCTAGCAAAAGGGACCAAAATGGACCTATAAAGTTCAAGCTCTCGATAATTATGAAACCTAATATCCTAGATATACATTTCACAATTATCAACTCCAACGCTGCTCCACTAAAAGCTTGGAGCTGCACTCTCGAACTTTATAGAATTACGAAGCTCGTATAGCTAAGTTTCCATGACATATCAAAGTGTATCGTATCCCCATATGATAATCCATAATTAGCTTAAGGACAAGTTTTGTCTTACCTTCCCGATTATTTTTATCTTGCATTCCATTATCTAACCATTAGAAAACTTATCATCCAAAGATAGTATATCATTCGGTTACACCTATGTATCCAAATGGTTGAGCGCTCTAGTTTTTCAATTACAAGATAACTCTTATAAGAGGATATCATTACTCCTAAAGAGGAGTTATGGAGTCCATATCTATGAATAATAAGTCTACGCCATCAAGAGTCATGCCTCCAATGTACCGGCATGCATACCACTATTGAGATGTGTGAGTCACCCTTTGGTACATCAAAAGACACAAGTTGAGACAACGGGCCCACTATCCATCTCAGGATTAAGATACAATACAAATTATTGTCTAAAGTGAATCAATTTGCCAAGACAGAATTATTAATCCAAATCAATTCACTTTGTGTCCCGATCCAATATATCGTCACCTATGACAACGTGCCAATGTTTCTGTTCACGGAGTCCAACTCTGATGGTCAAGACAAACCATCTCCCTTTAGGGATATAGACAACATAACAATCTTTGCATGAATAAAGTGTCCAACTTTATTCCCTCGATTGCGGATCATATGTTTTAGACCGTCACCTTAAGAATCGTGTGTTCCGCATAATCAGTCCATCATATGCCCAATTCTTTTAGATCGACAGTCTCAGACTACTATTTGCTTAACTTACATTCAACAAATATGAACGTAAAGAGGACAAGATTTGGTATATATAAATGAATAAATTCTTTATTGATAAAAATGTCTTCAAAAATATATTACATTTTTACTCCTTAGGGCATACATATCTAACACTAATAGTCTTCAAAAGGTTGGTAAAAATTCCCAAAGCTTTCTATTATTAATTAAAATTATATAGCTATTACCGATGAACAAAGTTTTTAGAAAATTTTTGTTTATCGATGATTCGTTCCTTCCGCTGCGTTTTCATATTTTAATTCCTACAGCTCATACCCTCCATATAAACCTTATATTGTATTCATCTAGAATTGGAGAATTTACCTTGTGAGTGAACTAAAAATTGTAAATCGCATCCTTTGAGTGATAGGTTGTTGGACATGTATATCCTAAAGAGTAAAAACGTAATATGTTTTTGGAGACATTATTATCAATAAAGAATTTATTTATTATTTATATGCCAAACCTTGTTCTTTTTACATTCATATTTGATAAATATATGTTAAGCAAACAAAAGTTTGAGACTGTCGGCCTAAACCTTTAAGATTTGGGCATATGATGGATAGATTATGCAAAAGACACGATTCTTAAGGTGACAGTCTAAATCATAAGATCCACAATCAAGGGAATAAAGTTGGCATTTTATGCATACAAAGATTGATATGCTGTCTATATCCCTAACGGGAGATGGTTTGTCTTGACCATTAGAGGTGGACTCTACGAATAGAAACATTGGCACATTGTCAAAGGTGACGATATGTTGGATCAGGATATAAAGTGAAATGATTTGGATTAATAATTTTGTCTCGGCAAATTGATTCACTTTAGACAATCATGTGTATTGTATCTTAATCTTGAGATGAATAATGGGCCCATTGTCTTAACTTGTGTCTTTTGATGTGCCAAAGGGTGACATCCACATTTTAATAGTGGTACACATGCTGATACGTTGGAGGCATGACTCTTGATAGCGTAGACCTGTTGTTCATAGATATGGAAACCAGAGCTCCTTTTGGGAGTAGTTGATATCCTCTTATATGCATTATCCTATAGTTAGAAAACTAGAGTGCTCAACCATTTGGATATATAGGTGTAACCAAATGGTATACTGTCTTTAAATGGTAAGTTTTTCGATGGTGAGATAATGGAACGTAAGATAAAAATAATAGGAAAAGTAAGACAGAACTTATCCTTAAGCCGATTATGGATAATCTTATGGGGATACAATACATTATGATATGATATGGAGACTTAGCTACATGGGCTTCGTAATTCTATATGATTCGAGAGTGCAGCTTTAAGCTTTTATTGGAGTAGTATTAGAGTTGATAATTATGAAATGTATATTAGGGATATTGGGTTTCACAATTATCAGGAGCTTGAACTGTATAGGTCCATTAGGTCCCCTTTGCTAGTTCATAAAAATCCTATAATGGTACAACATGCTTTTTCAATAATTGGTGACTTGTGTCAAATTATCAGATTGGCTGAAATTCGATAAGATCAGATAATTCATATCTGTTTATCGATTGAATTAATTTTGTGAATAAATTAATTCAAGATAAACTTGTTGAATTATTGGGATCAGATAATTCATGTCTGCTTATCGGTTGGATTAATTTTGAATAAATTAATTCAAGATAAGCTTGTTGGATTATCAGGAATATTTATTTTCTTAGAAATTATCTAGATATGACTATTTTAATTAGATAACTTCTCTATTGAGTTATTTAAATTAAAACTGAGGCTCTATCCTAAGAATCTCAGGTGAAAAATAAAGATTTACAAGGATCATTTATTGAAGTTTGGTAGGCCGATCTGTCAGTTCAGCCTACCGATCGAGCATTAAAAAGGTCACGTGTTTCCATGCAAATTTTATTAGATATTGATCCTAATTTGATTTTGATTCAAATTTTTAACGCCTTATCTGATATTGACTTCTAGGCCCAACCTTTAAAGAAAAGAGAGAGAGACTCATTGTTATTAGATCAATTAAGAAATCTAGAATGAGACTCTACTAGTGAGACTCTACAACTCCTTAGAGAGCTATTGTTCACAAATCAGGAACTATAGCTTTAGGTTCTTCTCAATTGGTTGGAAGGAGAGTCACTGAGGAAAGGCTGAACGATGTATGCCCACACATACTCTGATCGTGGATAGAGAATAGTAAAGAAGACTAGTTAGTTGATGCTCTTCTAGAATATTATACTCTTCATGGATTGTGGGAGCTTTTTCTGCATTTACAAGGTTAGTAAGATATGGTTAATTTATGCATATAGTGTTTCAAACTTGTGTTTTAGAAAAGATTTTGATATAAAAAATTTTTAAAATTCTGCTGCGTATTGTTTTTCCAACAATTGGTATCAGAGCCATAGTTTTTGTATAAATTTACAAGTTTGTGATCATGTTATATGTGTAAATTATGTGATCTTGATCCTTCTATGCTTGAATTAAATTTTTTAGAGAGTCAACACTCTAGGTTTCTACATATTTTTATATGTTGTCATGGATTATATAGTGAATGTTTATTAATTAATTATAGTTGATTAAATTATTATTTAATTATTAATTAATTAATTAATTTATGTCGGTTACAATTCCTTAGAGGTTAGAATGTGTATCTAGGTTTTTCGTATAATTAAATGGTAGACTATCATTTCTGTCTAGGAATTATTATTTAATTTTAAATTTGTAAGAATTTTGTAATTAAATAATCATTCGAAGAAGATGGATGATAACGTACCCAGGTATTTCATGAGTCTCTAATTTTATGTTTTTGAATTGTTGAAGATAAAATCGATAAATTGCATTAAAAACTATATTTTCTAGAAAAAGGTGATCTCTACTCGATCGGCATTTCGAAGCCTCAGGTTCAGCAACCTGATGGTCGCAAATCAGTAGGCCAAACCTTTGGGATCGGCAGGCCGTTTGTAGGATAGAAATTTGATGGCTCTGGCGACAGGCTGATCGACCATGACCGTCAGGCTGATCACACAGATCAGCATACCAGCAAAGAGCGTTAATTTTTCAAAAAAGGTGCATTTTTTGATGTAGTTTTGATTTTATTTTTGGGACAATTCTAAGAAATATTAAATTTGGATATGATCAAAAATATTGAGTTTTTGATCTATGCGGAATTGAAGACTTGAAGATGGAAGTTACATGAAGAAGGATATAATTTAAAGATTCAAGGATGAAGAATCCAAAATATATTTCTATTGTTCTCTTATAATCTTTATTTTTTATACTCTAGGACGGAACCATAATATTACGGTTATTTATTATTATTTTGTTTGTGGCTTTGCATATGTGCTTTGCTTGTCTGCATTATAATATGATTTGTCTTGTATATTGATAACATGCCATATAGAATAGGGAGTGCTGCTCATTAAAAGTTGTTCATGCATGTTTATAAAATAAAACCTTGATTTCAAAAGAATGAGTGGGAGAAGGTTTTCGAAGAGAGGACCTACGGCCTCCATCGTTGCTCCATAGGTAGCACATGGTGGTTTCAACCCCTAGGAAGGGACTTTATCATGTCCCGAATTGGATCTCCGAGAGGATAAGATATCTTAGCATGCTTTATGGCTGCACACCCCTAGGTGGTGATTATAAATCATGGATAAAATATAGAAACGATGGTTATACACTCATGTTAATTTTGTTATTAACTTCTCCTAGGAGCTCTGTTAATAAAATTGATGACCAAAGAAACGATTATTAATATATGTTGGATCATACGGGTCCTGGATGGCATATATTAATCAAGAAGGGTTCTGTATTCCTGATTAAATTTGGCAAGACTTCCTTAGGAGCTTGTTGAATTTTGAGTTGGGAATTATCGTTGTAATGTTGTGATATTTTCAAGGTTTTGACATATAAACATATTTGTATGTTTTACATGATTGTGTTATCTTACTAAATTATTATTATATGTTTGCTTATGTTTGGCATATGATTCTTTATTGTAGATTAAAAATGCCTAAAAATGCTTTATCATCGACACTTGACAAAAACTAATTAACCAATGAGAACTATAATGATTAGAAACAGAACCTGAACATCGTCTTGTCCTTTGAGAAACTAAAATTTGTGTTGACGACACCTTGTCCTCTCGAGCCTATAGGAGATTCCACCAATGATCACATCCAAGAATATGATTGTTAGAAAGATGCTAATGATCAGGTCTGCTGCTATGTTATGGCTAGCATGAATAATGTGCCGCATGCTCAACATGAGTATTATGAGACTACTAGGCAGATCTTGGATAGTCTGAAAGACATGTTTGGAAGCCAGGCCTTAACAAAGCGGCAAGGGCTACTTCTGAAACTCTTGAACTGTAAGCAGAGATTGGGGACGTCTATAAAGGAGCATATGATGTTGGTCATGGGTTACCTCGCTGAGGCACAAACCAATGGAGCCGACATTGATGTTGAAATGCAAATGACTATGGTCTTTAAGACTTTGTCTAAGGAATTCATTCCATTTAGAGCTACATTTAATTTGAGCAATAGGCAGGATATGACCTTGACGAAGTTGATGAAACAGTTACAAGAGTTTGAATTGCTGATCAACGATTCTCTGCTAGTGACGAGGCCACCTTGGTGGTTGCTTCTAGTCTTATCCCAACCCTAGGAATAGAAACAAATAACAGGCCAAGAACGAAAAGTTTTCTATTCTTGCAAACAGCAAGAACAAGAAGAAGAAGAAGAAGAACTCGAAGAAGCTCAAATGCGTCTTCTATGGGAAGGTCAAGCACATCAAGAAGAATTACAAGGACTTCCTTTCCCGAGAAAGTAGGTATGGTCTTTTGTATTTAGAAACTTATTTAGTTGAGGAATCTAGTGATATTTGGGTAATAGATTTCAAAGCAACTTATCATGTTTATGTTTCTCTACAGGGGTTCAAAGAAACGAGAAGAGTACTACATGAAGACTTCATGCTTCGGATGGGCGATGGATCCTTAGTCTTAGCTAAAGTAGTGAGAGACGTCCATCTATATTTTGATAATTATAGGAATTTAATTTTGCGAGATTGTCTTTATGTTCCAAAATTTAAAAGGAATTTAATTTCTATAGCTTGTTTATTTAAAGACTCCTATTTGGTTTCTTTTAATAATAAAGTGGTGATTAGTAAAAACAAATCTTTTATCTATTTTGGATGGATGCAAAATAATCTATATTTTATCAAACATAAGATGGACTTTCTGCTTAGTGCTAAGATGAATGATAATAAATCTAAAAGACTTAAAACTTCTCACTCTGATAAGACTTTTCTTTGGCATTTGCGACTTGGTCATATTAACCTAAATAGGATTCAAAGGTTGGTAAGAGATGGACCTTTAAGTCATTTAAAGGTGAAATCTATACTATAATGTCAATCTTGTTTGGAGGGCAAAATGATCAAAAGACCATTCGAGTCTAAAGGTAATAGGGCCGAGAGGGTTCTAGAACTTGTGCATAGTGATGTTTGTGGACCGATTAACATCCGGGCACGAGGAGGGCATAAGTACTTCATCACTTTTATTGATAATTACTCAAGGTATAGGTATGTGTACCTGATACACCCCAAAAGCGAAACTTATGACAAGTTCAATGAGTTTCGGGCTAAAGTGGAAAAGCAATTAGGTAGACCTATAAAGGCACTTCGATCCGATTGAGGTGGTGAATACCTTTCTAATGAGTTCTTGGGACATTCATTAGAGAATAGGATTTTATCCCACTTGACTGTGCCAGGCACTCCACAGTAGAATGGCGTAGCAGAGAGAAGAAATAAGACTTTGTTGGACATGGTTAGGGTCATGATGAGTCATTCATCATTGCCTTTATCCTTTTTTAGATACGCACTGCAAACCGTCTATTATTTTTTGAACTTGTGCCTTCAAAATCAGTTCCTAAAACTCTGCACGAGTTGTAGACAGATAAGAAGACATCCTTAAACCATATTCACATATGGGGATGTCGACTCATGTCCGGTTTAGGGATACGAATAAGTTGAAAGCATGTTCAAAAGTTTGTGTGTTTTTAGGATATCGAAAAAAGACTAAAAGGGGTTATTTCTATAAACTAAAGAAAAATAAAGTCATGGTTTCAACTAATGCAACTTTCATTGAGGAGAGTTAAATGGATGACTTTAAGTCTCGAAGCAAAGTGGTGCTCGAGGAGTTGAGGAGTGATTCAATCACTTCAGGGGTTTTAGTAGAAACCACTCCAATCGGTGTAGAAAACCCAAATGAACCCAAACAACAACCTAAGGGGCTTGGGCGTAGTGGGAGGATTGGGCTCAACTCGAGAGGTATATGTTCAATGGTAAGGCCTTCTTGGCTGAACCGGATGAATATGATAGGGATCCTTACACTTGCTCAAAGGCTATGGAGGTTGTTGATTCGAAACTCTAGATAGAGGCCAAGAACACAGAGATGAAGTCTATGGTGACTAATCTGGTCTAGGAGCTTGTGGTTCTTCCTGAAAGGGTAAAATCCCATAGGATGTAAGTGGATCTACAAGAGAAAAAGAGGAGTAGATGGAAAGGTCGAAACCTTTAAGTCTATACTGGTAGCTAAGGGATACATGAAAAAGGAAGGAATTGATTATGTGGAAACCTTTTCGCCTATAGCCATGCTTAAATCTATTTGAATTCTCTTGTCCATAGCTGCAGCTCTCGATTATGAGATTTGACTGATGGATGTTAAGACGGCCTTTCTAAATGGCTATCTTGATGAGTCCATATATATGAAACAACCAGATGAGTTCAAGGTCAAGGGTCAAGAAGGTAAGGTTTGTAAGCTGCAAAAGTAAATATATGGACTTAAGCAGGCTTCCCGTTCTTGGAACATAAGATTTGATCAAGTGATCAAGACTTATGGGTTCGTACAAAATGTGGACGAACCTTGTTTTTACAAACACATTAAGGATGGGAAGGTGGTTTTTCTACTGCTCTATGCTGATGACATTCTGCTAATTGGCAATGACGTTAGGGCGTTGTCATTGGTCAAATTATGGTTGACCAAGTAGTTTGACATGAAGGACTTGGGTGAGGCTAATTTTGTTTTCGGTATCTAGATCTTTCAAGATAGGAAGAACAAAAAGAAAGCTTTGTCCCAAGCCAGCTACATAGATAAGATTCTCAGGAGGTTTGCAATGCAGGATTTCAAGAAAGGTGGGCAACTATCTAGGCCTGGAATTACTCTTTCTAAGAAATACTCTCCAAAGTCTAGGAAGAAAGATAATACATGAAGAAGGTTCTTTATGCTTCAACAGTGGGTAGTCTCATGTATGCCGTGCTTTACACACGACTGGATATTTATTATACGGTTGGGATTGTAAGTCGATTTCAGGTAGATCCAGGACTGAACCATTAGGTTGCAGTCAAGCATATTTTCAAGTACTTGAGAAGGACTCGAGGGTATATGCTTGTATATTTGGGTGAGGACTTAGCTTCTCTAGGATACACTAATTCAGATTTCCAATCATGTCAGGATTTTAGGAGATTGACTTCAGGTTTTGTGTTTACTCTAGGCAGCGGTGCCTTCAGTTGGAGAAGTATGAAGCAAGATTGCACTTCGGTTTCAACGATGGACGCTGAGTATGTGGCAGCTAGTGATGCTTTGAAAGAAACAGTGTGGCTTTGCAAGTTTCTTGGGGATCTTGAGGTAGTTCTTGGTATGGATAAGGCGGTATCACTGTACTATGAAAACAGTGTGGTGGTAGCTAAAGTTAAGTAACCAAGATTTCGCTAAAAGAGTAAGCACATTGATTGGAAGTATCATCTGATAAAAGACTTCATAGAAGGTAGGCATGTTGTTGTGTGCAAAATCATGTCAGAGGATAATTTAGTCGATCCATGTACGAAGACACTTACTGGAAGAGTCTTCGAGAGACATGTGGAAGCTATGGAGATGCAAGATTTGTCATATTTACTCACTTAGTGCAAGTGGGAGATTGTTAGACATATATGCCCAGAGGAGTAAAAATGTAATATGTTTTTGGAGACATTTTTATCAATAAAGAATTTATTTATTATTATATACCAAATCTTGTCCTCTTTATGTTCATATTTGTTGAATGCATGCTAAGAAACAAAAGTTTGAGACTGTCGGTCAAACCTTTAAGAATTGGGCATATGATGAATAGATTATGCAAAAAGCACGATTCTTAAGGTGACAGTCTAAATCATAAGATTCGCAATCGAGAGAATAAAGTTGGTTACTTTATTCATGCAAAGATTGTTATGTTGTCAATATCCTAAACGGAAAATAGTTTGTCTTAACCATCCGAGATGGACTCCATTAATAGAAACATTGGCATATTTTCATAGGTGACAATGTGTTGGATTGGGATATAAAGTGAATTGATTTGGATTTATAATTCTATCTTAACAAATCGATTTACTTTAGATAATCATGTGTATTGTGCCTTAATCCTAAGATGAGTAATAAGTCCGTTATCTTGACTTATGTCTTTTGATGTGCCAAAGGGTGACATCCACATTTTAATAGTGATACATATGACGGTACGTTGGAGGCATGACTCTTGATAGCGTAGACCTGTTATTCACAGATATTGAATCCATAGCTTCTCTTTAGGAGTAGTTGATATCCTCTTATATGCGTTATCCTATAATTGGAAAACTAGAGCGTTCAACTATTTGGATAGATAGGTGTAACCGAATGGTATACTGACTTTGGATGGTAAGTTTTCCAATAGTGAGATAATAGAACATAAGATAAAAATAATAGGGAAGGTAAGACAGAACTTGTCCTTAAGCCAATTGTGGATAATCCTATAGGGATATGATACATTATAATAGGTCATGGAGACTTAGCTACACAGGCTTCGTAATTCTATATGGTTCGAGAGGACAGCTCTAAGCTTTTAGTGAAGTAGTATTAGAGTTAATAATTATGAAATTTATATTTGAGATATTGGGTTTCATAATTATCAGAAGCTTGAACTATATAGGTCCATTAGGTCCCCTTTGCTAGTTCATAACAATCCTATAACGATACAACGTGCTTTTTCAATAATTGGTGACTTGTGTCAAATTATTAGATTGGCTAAAATTTGGTAGGATCATATAATTCATATTTGTTTATCGGTTGAATTAATTTTATAAATAAATTAATTCAAGATAAACTTATTGAATTATCAGGATAAGATAATTCATGTCTATTTATTGGTTGGATTAAGTTTGAATAAATTAATTCAAGATAAACTTGTTGAATTATCAGGAATATTTATTTTCGTAGAGATTATCTAGATATGACTTTTTTAATTAGATAACTTCTCTCTTGGGTTATTTGAATTAAAACTGAGACTCTATCGCAAGAATCTTGGATGGAAAATAAAGATTCATAAGGATCATTTATCGAAAGTTCAGCAAGCTGATCTTTAAGTTTGGCCTGCCAATGGAGCAAGTTCGGCAGTCCGATTTGCTAGTTCGACCTGCCGATGGATCGTTAAAAAGGTTGCGTATTTTCACGTAGATTTTATCATATATTGATCCTGATTTGATTCTAATTTGAATTTTTTAGGCCTTATCTGATAAGGATAGACTCTTGGGCCCAACCTCTTTAAAAAGGGGAGTGAGACTCATTTTTATTTAGATCAATTGAGAAATCTAGAGTGAGACTCTACTAGTGAGACTCTACAACTCCCCAAAAATCTATTGTTCACAAATGATGAACTATAGCTTTGGGTTTTTCTCAATTAGTTGGAAGGAGAGTCATAGGGGAAAGGCCGAACAATGTATGCCCACACACACTCTAATCGTGGATAGAGAATAGAAAAGAAGACTAATTGGTCGAGGCTCTTCTAGAACGTTATACTCTTCACGGATTGTGGGAGCTTTTTTGTATTTACGAGGCTAGTAAGATATGGTTAATTTATGCATATAGCGTGTCAAACTTGTGTTTTGAAAAATGCTCTGATATAAAAAATTTTTAAAATTCCGCTGCGTACTATTTTTTCAACATCTGTTACCAAGCCTTAGAAGTTGTGGGAATTATTGGTTTGCTAATCTCTGTAAAATTGGTGGGTTTGTTTGGTTTGTAGATCTCCATGAAAATTGGCAGGTTTGTGGTTAGTCAATCTTCGTATAAAATTGATAGTTGTAAGAAGGTATAGTGAGCCTCAGGTAAAAAAAAAACCCACCAATTTGTACAAGGAGTGATCACGCCCAAAAACCCATCATGATAGTGGAAGAGGCTGAGCCGAAGACTTTGCTTAGTGATAGTGGACATAGGCATATTGCTAAACCACTATAAATCATGTTTGCATTTCTCTAGCCCTATCTCTTTTACATTAACACATTTATATTTTGTTTAAGTTTATGACATTATCATTTGTGTGTTGTATTCACTTGTGCCTTTAATTTAGAAAATTCTAATACTTGTGAAAAAGTTTTAAAGCTCAATTTGTCCCCCTTTAGGTAGCTATTCTTGGGCTAACAGTAACATCACTAGAAACCAATTCACATTTAATGATCATTTTCATAGTACAAATTCCTCTATGTACTAATCCACCATGCCAAAGAGAAACAAAATCAAGCACATAAGCATAATTAACATTCCTATTTTTAATAACATAAATACATTGTTTGACTATACACTTACATGAATAGCCTTTTCCAATAAAAAATCATTTTGAGACAAAATTAATTTTAAGATTCATACACTGATTTAATCTCAAGTTTTCCCTAAAAATCATGACTAGCTAAGTTTCTATTTATGTTAGGAGTTGAAGAACATTGGCTAAAGCAGTTTTCTTTTGAGAAGTGAAAACATGATCAACATTCCCTTTGCCAATCACTTTGGAGTGTCCTTTTTTTTCCATTTGAATCTCCTACCTATCTTTGACCTCTTGGTAGGTCTTGAACAATAACCTACCAAAGGAAACATGAACGGTTGCATAGGTCTCATAACACCTGCTTGGAACTTTGTCTTGGACTACATTGATTTTGTTCATAGTAGTGACAATTTCTTCCTCTTCAATGAAATTAACCTTTGCCTCTTCCTTTGGTTTCTTCTTGAACCTACAATCTCGGGTATAATGCCTTAGTTTGCCACAGACAAAGGAAGCCCTAGAAGGTTTCTTCTTAAATTTTCTTGAACTTTTTTAGGATTGAGAAACTTTCCTTGATTGTTTTTATTTGCATTATTGGGCTTGTTTGCAGCGTTGGCTTCGAAAGTGACAACATAAGAGTTTTCACACTTATCTTTTGCCCATTTCTATAACAAAGTCTTCAGGATTATGAAGAGTCTTTTTCTTTTGTAACCCTTCCAAGTTGATGACAATTTCACAATAATTGCACCAACTTGAAATAGTTTAGAAAGTTCTAGTTTTTAGAGCACTCAATTTATTAACAATAACTTACAATTCATGAACTTAAGGCAACAAGGTTTATCATTAACTATTTTGAAATCAAAATATTTGGAGATTAGAAAATTTTTAGTACCTTCTACCCCTTGCTTATACTTGAATTTTAGAGTGTTTCAATTCTCCTTTGTAGATGGTGTAGAGGTTGTATAGATGATCAGACAGTGCATTGAGAAAATAGCTCCAACATATAAGTTGATCTTCTTTAGGGTTTTTTCATTCGACCTTCAATTTGTTAGTGTTTGTATTTATAGGTGGAATTGATGGTAGGGCAAAATCAAGAATGTAAAAAATCATAGAGTCATCAACAGAAATTTCAATTTGTCCTACCAAATCTCACTAGGTCTTGATTCATTAGTTTGATGGTAGCTTTAGTCTCCATTGGGATTTTAACGCTTTAGTCTCCATTGGGATTTTAACGCTTTAAGAAATTTGGAAATATCTGTAATGAATACTTAAAACACACACTAAATGCGCTTTTTTTAAACCGTTATTTGCCCAATCTTAATTGAGATTGCTTGTGAGAATATTACTGTAAATTGCTTCCAGGATACGATAAGCCTTTTTTGTGTTTCTACACTAAGCAATAATGAAGAAATAGAGAGAAGTTTGAACATTGTATTTTCTGGGTAAGAGAGAAGGAATGTGAAAACATATAATGTTATTCTTATCATCTTTTTTTCTTTTTTATAAAATAAAATACAACCTTTCAAAACACCTTTTAAGAACAAGTGTCACACATTCAATGATAAAGTAAAAATTCAAATTACATTGTTTCTGAAAAGTGAACCAAATTAAATTAAATTCAAATATTATTAAAATAAAAGTATTGTTTAGACTAAAATTCTACATGTGCTATTTGTCATGTGGCCACCCCTTCATGGCCAACTGACAAGTGCGTCCAATAAGTGTCTCCATAGTTTCACTATCATCAATCCCTCCAAAAGGTTGACAACTTATAAAGTACGTCCTTACTTCATAACTTTCCAATGTAGGACTTTTGGATGTTTATAGCATTCTTCTTTCTATTAAAACTTAAACAATTCCAACATAGGCTCATAATGCTAGGGTGGGCAAGGGCATAGTACGACGAGATGTGCAATGTGCGTTGGTTAGAACTACTAGTTCTATATGTGAGTCAAGACTAGAGACTCAAATCCTTAACCTAATGATAGCGTCTCTTCTAACTTATCTACACACCCTATTCTACTATTTACAAGCTAAAAAAAATATTATAATCATAAGTATATATTAGAACTTAAAAAAAGTAAGTAATGAAAAAAATTCTTTCCCTATAATTTGGTTCTTTTTTTCTTAACTTACATTTGCTCTTTTTTTTAGCTAAAAAAAGAGAAGGGTTTTGGTACTTGTCTTTTGACATAGTATTAAAATGATGCATCATTATTACATAATTTTAAAATGCTACATTACTTTTAAACGTGTCATTTTGAAATCTTGAGATTTTATTTATTACAAAATCTCTAATTTGATTTTTCAAGTTTTTTATTTAATTTGCTTCAGTTTTCCCATAAATATTTATCTTTATTTTTTAACATTATAAGACTGCTTCAAAAGTAAGATAAAATTGATGCTTTAAAAAATGAAGCAAATTAAATAAAAAAGAAAAAAATGCAAATTGGACATTTTGTATCCTAAAAAAGGAATCAAGATGTTTTTATTCAAAGCATCTTTTGGATTAGCTAAATTACACTGACACTCTCTGAGTTTTACTAAAATTACAAAGACACCTTCTAGAACAAATTTAATTACTATCATGCCCCGAAATCCAGAGGTGACGTGGCAGATTAATTAGGTCAATTAAGTCAAATTTTAATTAAAATCACAAATTAAAGAATTTAGTTAATTATGAAAATGTGATATATCTAAAACATTTTAAACAATTATTAAAATAATAAAACAAATAAGAGAAAAATAAAATAAAATAAAATAAAGGAAAATAAATATGTGTTGGGTCCCATCGGGCCCACAACTTGTGCACACACAAAGTATCGACAATGATTAAATCTACAACTATAGTCCAATGAGAAAAGGAAAATTAAAATAATACATGCCTTAATGAAATGATATAAATAAACTACTTGAGGTCTTCTACTGCTTGCGAGTCCGATCAGTGGACTCTCCATTGGTCTTAAGCTGGATTCCACCTAGAGTGGAAGGGTTTGAAAAGAAATAAAAAGTGAGCGAAAGGCTCAGTAGAACTAGGTTTTAAAAACAAATAATTTGAATATAAAATTTATCATTCAAGAAAAATAAATATATAGAAAA
Source organism: Artocarpus heterophyllus (assembly GCA_025403435.1). Lineage (NCBI taxonomy): Eukaryota > Viridiplantae > Streptophyta > Magnoliopsida > Rosales > Moraceae > Artocarpus > Artocarpus heterophyllus. The sequence continues at coordinate 31,672,425 of CM046342.1, read as the reverse complement.
CAGAATTAAATAAATAAATCTAATTAAATTATCCTTACCAAAAATCAATTCGTCTAGAAAGTATCTTATCATCTTTCTTGAGCAAACCATAATTATCACCACCATAATGGCCCAACTGGGTTTTAGGACTTGCCCTCAAGGTCACACTCTGCACGATCTAATATCTGAGTATGGCATCATGCTCATCTATGCATTTCTCTAGTTATTAAAATCTCATTTCACTAAGCGTATTCATTTACATTCATTATGTGATTCATTAGGAATATCATTTTGTCCAATAGTTTATGAAAACAACTAATATAAATCTTTTTCAATCATTCATTGAGAACATTTTGAAAGAATTCTTTTTGAGGCCAAAATTGTTTAAAACATGGCTACCAAAGAAAAGGGGCAGAAGTCCTACCTCAATACCCAGCACCGCAACTCGGCACCATAGTCTTGCTTCGTTACATGTTAGCTCCACAAAACTATGAACAACCTTAAATATAAACTAAATTCATTAATATCTAACTTAAGATATTCTATATTGCTAAGCTATCACATGGTTTCTTATGTGCCATTTATGTCTGTAAAATCATATTATAAGGTTAAAATCTCAATTTGTGTTTAAAATAGGAAAAACAGATGAAAAATGACAAATTTTTATAAAGCCTAGTCGGCTTGCCAGATTCCTTGGTCTGGCCTGCTGAAATGTTCAGTTCGGTCTACCAACAAACTAGGACCAGCCTGCCAAACTATTTCTAGGTTCGGCCTGCCGAAGGGATGAGTCCAGCCTACCAGACTCTTGAATCTGGCTTGCTAGACTCATGAATCTGGCCTGTCGAATTGGAAAAATCTAGAAATTTCCAAATTCAAGCTTTAGCCTTTCCAAGCTCAAATTTTCATTTCCAACCTGTTTTCTTAGTTCCCAGGCATAGAAAACATTCATAGATGATAGAATAACAAACTAAAACACTTTTAAACACATTTAAACAAGATTTGCTCAAGCATTTTCAAAGAAATCCGAAAATGAGAAAAATGGAGAACAATAGAAAAACTTGATTCTATCTTTATTTTTGTTCAATCTAGCTCAGATTCAAGTTGGGTTATGCTATATTAACTTAGGTTAAAGCCTTTCTAAGCTCATAAAACCTAGATTACAACGTTTTAAAGAAATTTAGAAAATTGAAGCAAAGTTTAAAAATTTGAAAATAAAAGAATTTACCTCGAATTGAAGCTTTAAAAAGAATTTACGGAAGTTCAATTGTGTTCCTTGACCTCCAATCCAGCAAAGAATCAAAGCTTGGATTCAAAATTTTTGAATCAAAGAAAGAGGAGAGAGAGAGGGAAAATGCAGAGGGAGATAGAGGGGGAGAGAGCGTAGGAGAAGAGAGAGAGTGTGGGCTGAGAGAGTGAGAGGGAGAGAGTGAGGGAAAGGGATAAATAGAGAGGGAGAGAGGCTTTATAGAGGGAAAACTGTGTGCCATCCATGGTTTTACAAAAAGGATGTATCAGGCATTTGACGATTTCTTTTGTTTGAAAATTTAAAATAACAAACAAATAAAACAATTAAAAATAGTTAAAAGTAATTTTAAAAAGTAATTTAGGAATAACACTAATTTCAAAACAATACAAAATAGTTGAATTGAGTTTGGATTACATCATGGCACACTAATTCATCATTTTATACACTAATCATGCTTAATTAATTTCAAGGTGTTACAGTTCTCTACCTCGAAAAGAAATTTCATCCTCGAAATTATATTCAACTTAGAAACAAAATAAGTGCAGATACAACTCCTATGTAGTTGATTCTAACTCCTAAGTGGCTTCATCAGCCTTGTGATGCTGCCACACGACTTTCACTAACGATATGTTGCAATGTCACAAGTCAATCACTTTCCGATCGATAATCTAGACTGGCACCTCCTCGTATGTCGTGTCTTCTTAGATCTATACATCATAGAATGAGACTATCTTATTTTACTCAGGTGGAAACTTTCGAAGCATTGACACGTGAAATATGTCATGAACTTGCGAGAGCTCAAGAGGAAGATCGAGTCGGTAAGCGACTATACTAACACATTGAGTAATCTTGAATGGCCCAACATACCTCGGTGCAAGTTTTCCACTCACACTAAATCGTGATATACCCTTGCACGGTGAAACTTTTAAGAGAACAAAATCTCTTACTTCAAATTCTAGGGGGTCGGTGTCTTCTATCCGCATAGCTCTTCTACCTACTTTGAGTGGTTTTCAATCGATCTTGGATCACGACGAGCTTTTTGTTGCTTTCACAGATCTCATCTAGCTACAGAATAATCCTGTCTTCTGGTTCAGCCCAACATACCAGTGATCGACACGGTCGCCCATGCAGTGCTTCAAACGGTGCCATGCCAATACTCGCTTGATTGCTGTTGTTGTACGTAAACTCTACTAGATGTAAATACTTCTTCCAGTTCCCACCAAAGTCTAAAACACACGCACGTAACATGTCTTTAAGGATCTGAATAACTCACTTCGATTGCTAATCGGTCTGAGGATGGAAGGCCGTGCTGAAATTCAAGTCCGTGCCCAAGGCTTCTTGAAAGCTCCCCCAATACTTGGTGTTGAATCGAGTATCTCTATCGGAAGTAATGGATAAGGGAACTCCGTGCAACCTTATTATAGTCTATAGATATAGCTCCCCGAGAACTCTCCTCGAACATGCCGACCTAAAAAGGGATGAAATGCGCTAATTTCATCAACATGTCAACCATGACCTAAATTGCATCATGTCTTTGCTCCGTTCTCAGTAAATTGGTAAGAAAATCCATCATGATGTGCTTACATTTCCACACTAGAATAGGAAGTGGCTAAAGATGGCCTGCTGGCTTCTGGTGCTCGGCTTTCACCTAAAGACAAGTTGCGTACTTGGCCACGTACTCTCAGACATCCTTCTTCATGCCGCTCCACGAGTATTGCCTCTTCAGATCATGGTACATCTTTATGCTCCCTAGACAAATGGTGAATTGAGACTTGTAGGCTTCATCCATTATGGCCTTCATCATTTCTACAATTGTTGGGACTGCCAAATACTCCCTGAAGTTTAGCAATCCATCCGCATGTATCCTCCATCCCTCAAATTGATCTTCATTCTAAATTCATGTCCAAATTCCCTGTAGGTGCTGATCTCGCCACTGATTCTGTTTCACCAACTGAACGAGAGTTGGGGTCATCTCCATATGATACTCTGAAACTCGGTCGTAGTCTTTATAGTACTATAGCCTATACTCATTCATTGTTGCATCTCTTTTCTAGTCTTCAAGAGCCAAGCAAGCGAGAATCCCTAAAGACTTTCTACTGATTGCATCTATGACTATGTTAGCTTTCCCAATATGGTACTATAACATGAAATCATAATCTTCCATGTATTCCATCCATCTTTGCTGTCTCAAGTTCAGATCCCTCTGAGTGAACAGATACCTCAAACTCCTATGGTCGGAGAAAACCTAGGATGTCACCCTGTATAGATAGCATCTCCAAATCTTCAATGCATAAATCACTACTACGAGCTCTAAGTCATGAGTGGGATAGTTCTACTCGTGAGGCCTTAGTTGTCTCGATCCATATGCCACCACGCATCCATGATGCATCAACAAGAAATCAACACGCACCCAAGTTCATGTCCTGAAGCATCTGTGTAAACTTCGTATGGCTCATCACTATTCTGTATAATCAACATAAGAGCTGTGGTCAACCAATTCTTTAACTCTTGGAAGGCAAACTCGCATTCTTCATCCCACTTAAATATGGCATTCTTCCTAATCAATCTTGTCAAGGGAGCTGCTATCTTCGAGAAATCCTTTACAAATTTCCTATAGTATCCTACGAGTCCCAAAAAACTACAGATCTCTGCCACATTCCTCGGCCGTTCCCACTCTAGTATGGCTTCTACGTTGGAAGGATCCACTGAAATGCCTTGCTCGAAGGTGAAATGTCCTAAAAACTAACTTTAGTAAGCCAAAATTCACACTTTTCCTTTTTGGCGTATAGCTGGTGCTCCCGCAGAGTTTGAAACACAAGCCGCAAATGTTTTTCATGCTCCTCCCAAGTCTTAGAATAGTTCAAGATGTCATCAATAAATACGATCACAAACTGATCCAAATAAGGCCTGAAAATCCTATTCATCAGGTCCATGAAAGCTGCCAGAGCATTTGTCAACCCAAATGGCATCACCAGAAACTAAAAATGTCCATGTCGGGTCTTGAAGGCTATTTTGGGAATGTCTTCTTCCTTAATCCTAAAATGGTGGTACCCCGAACGCAAATCGATATCTAAGAAGTACTGCATCGATTCTGGGCAGTGGATACTTGTTCTTCATGGTGACTTGATTTAGCTGCCGGTAGCCTATGCATAACCTAAGGGTTCCATCATGTATTTTGGCAAACAAAACTGGTGCTCCCTATGGCGATGTGCTAGTTCAAATATATTCTTTATCAGCAAGCTCCTGATGTTATTTTCTTAGCTCTTTCATTTCTAGTAACGCCATCCAATAAGGTGCTATGGAAATTAGAGCCGTTCGCAAAAGCAACTCAATACGAAACTTAATCTCTTGATAAGTCGTTAGGGAAAACATCTTCAAATTCATCAACCATGGTATTGTTGCATTCCTTATCGATGCACTAGACTCTCCTTTTAGGTTCATGAGGAAGGCATAGTAAGCTAGATTCTTTCACCCTTCAAGACATGTCTTCATTGGATGTTCACTCATCGTTCGATCATTACCACCCTAGTAAGTAATCGTCGTTCCACTATTAGACGCTAAGGTCACTCTCTTGAGTTAAAAATCTACAATTGCATTGTACTTGGACAACTAGTCCATTCCTAGGATTACATCATATGAGCTCATGAGGACTACAATCAAATCACTCTTCAACGTCTCACCCCCAATCATTATTTTATAAGATCTATATATATAGTTTACATACACCCACCCCAGGGGTAAGGTAATAAGCAAGGGCTCACCAAATTCTTCTATCTCTAATCCCAAGGCATGTACAAAAGAACTTGATATGAGAGAATGAGTGGCACCAGTATCGAATAAACATGTGCTAATGACTATGAAACTAAAACCATACCGTCGACGACTGCATTACTAGTCTGAGCATCCGAGCTTCCTAAGGTCATGCTATGAACTTGGGCTGGAGCTTTCCCTTGTCCTCTAGCAACATTGTTGAGTCCTAGGTTAGTCAGCCAATACTGCTGCGTGGAGGAGATTGCATGCTAGCAGTACTTGGCGCTCATATTGTGGGGCATTACACTGAAAGTTCTGCAGCTGGTATCCTTGTACTGGGTGTGGCAGCTGTTGAGGAGTGAACTGATGGAACTACAACTAAGGGAATTGTTGAGATGGAGGTAAAAATTGAGGCTAAGGCTGACGGCTTGCACCTTCTCCGGTCTGAAGTCTAGGCGAGCATTCCTAATCAGGCAGTTTCTCTTGATGTGTCTTGGCTATTGGCAATAATTGCAAGGGAAGCTGTAGGGGTATTGCCTTGTTGATTCTTTACCTGAGCTTGGTGACTGCTACCTCTACTGTTGCTCCTCTAAGGTCCTCCGGTTGTCCTTGCCTGGTTCTCGCAAGAGTGCACATAATTATTTTCCACAGATATAGCTAATGACATAAGCTCACCAAAATTTCAAAGTCCAAGAGCGACCACTTGCCATCGAATGGAAGCCTTAAGCCCTTCTTAAAACTTAATGCACTTCTCACGCTTCGATGCCATAGTGGATGGAGCAAACTTGGCCAACTCATTAAACCTTGTTCCAATCTATAAAATTCAGCAGTTTTCTAATCTTTATATCCTTGTAGGAAGTAACGCTCATAGAATAGCTCATCAAACTTGTCCCAGCTAATATTCTCGTTGTTTTCTAGATGTCTAGCTTACTTCCACCAAGTATTAATACCACCTTCAAGTTTATAAGTTGCAAACTCCACTCGATACTCCACTAGTACACCAAGGGTATCCAAATACTTCACCAACGAGTCTAACCAATATTCAGCCACCTACGAGGCCCTATTTCTGTCAAAGGTCTGAATAGATGCACGCTAGAACTCCTTACAGTACGCATGCCAATGACTTGCCTCGAAATCCTCTAGCCTTGCCCTCACTGCCATTTGCTGGAAAGCAACAAGCATCGTCCCCATCATACTTTCCTCATTTCCTGGGTTTGTGTCAGCAGCAAATGAATGACATTTGGGTGCCATTCTCTCACTTCTGAAAATAAAATTTGACTGTCAATGGTATTTCATTGTCAGACCTATGTGTACACAATTCCCAAGATTCATAACCTAGGGCTCTGATACCATTTTGTCATGCCCCAAAATTCGAGAGTTAACGTGGTGGATTAATTAGGTTAATTAAGTCAAATTTTAATTAAAATCACAAAATAAAGAATTTAGCTAATTACGATAAATGTGATAAATCTAAAACTTTGCAAACAATTATTAAAATAATAAAATAGATAAGAGGAAAATAAAATAAAATAAAGAAAAAGAAATACATGTTGGGTCCCACTGGGCCCACAACTTGTGCACACACAAAGTATCGACAATGATTAAATCTACAACTACAATCCAATGAGAAAAGGCAAATTAAAATGATATATGCCTTAATTAAATAATACAAATAACCTACTTGGAGTCTTCTACTACTCGCGAGTCTGATCAGTGGACTCTCCGTTGGTCCTAAGCTAGATTCCACCTAGAGGGGAAGGATTTGAAAACAAATAAAAAGTGAGCAAAAGGCTCAGGAGGACTAGGTTTTGAAAACAAATAATTTAAATATAAAATTTATCATTCAAGAAAAATAAATATTTAGAAAATAGAATTAAATAAATAAATCCATTTAAATTATCCTTTCCAAAATCAGTTCGTCTACAAAGTATTTTATCATCTTTCTTGGGCAAATCATAATTATCACCATCGTAGTAGCCTAGCTGGGTTTTGGGACCTGCCTCCAAGGTCGCACTCTATACGACCCAATCTCTGAGTATGGCATCATGCCCATCTATGCATTTCTCTAGTTATTAAAATCTCATTTCACCAAGTGTATTCATTTCCGTTTATTATGTGGTTCATTATGAATATCATTTCGTCCAACAATTTATGAAAACAACTAATTTAAATCTTTTTCAATCATTCATTGAGAACATTTTGAAAGAATTCTTTTTGAGGCCAAAATTGTTTAAAAGTTGGCCACCAAAGAAAAGAGATAGAAGTCCTACCTCAATACCCAACACTGCAACTTAGCATCGCAGTCCCGCTCCGCTATACGTTAGCTACACGGAACCACAAACAACCTTAAATATAAACTAAGTTCATCAAAATCTAACTTAAGATATTCTATGTTGCTAAGCATTGCATAGTGCTCTAGTGTGCCATTTATGTCTGTAAAATCATATTATAAGGTTAAATCTCAATTTGGGTTTAAAATAGGAAAAATAGGTAAAAAATGACAAATTTTTATAAAGCCCAGTCGACCTGCCGGATTCTCTGGTCTAGCTTGCCGAACTGTTCAGTTTGGCCTATCGACAAACTAGGACCGGCTTGCCAAACTATTTCTAGGTTCGGCCTACCGAACTGAAAAAATCTAGAAATTTTCATATTCGGGCTTCAGCCCCCCTGAGCTCAAATCTTCATTTCCAACCTATTTTCTCAGTTTCTAGTCATAGAAAACATTCATAAATGATAGAAAAACAAACTAAAACACTTTTAAACACATTTAAACAAGATTTGCTCAAGAATTTTCAAAGAAATCTAAAAATGAGAAAAATGGAGAAAAATAGAAAAACTTGATTTTTGTTCAATCTAGCTTATATTCAAGTTGGGTTGTGCTATACTAACTTAGGTTAAAGATTTTTAAGCTCATAAAACCTAGAATACAACGTTTTGAAGAAATTTAGAAAATTAAAGCAAAGTTTAAAATTTTAAAAATAAAAGAATTTACCTCGAATTGGAGCTTTAAAACGAATTTGCAAAACTGAATCGTGTTCCTTAACCTCCAATCCTGCTAAGAATCAAAGCTTGGATTCAAAATTTTTGAATCAAAGAGAGAGGGGAGAGAGAGGGAAAACGCAAAGGGAGAGAGAGGGGGAGAGAGCATGGGAGAAGAGAGAGAGAGTGGGCTGAGAGAGTGAGGAAAAGGGATAAATAGAGAAGGAGAGAGGCTTTGCAAAGGGAAAACCATGTGCCATCTACGGTTTTACAAAAAGGACGTATCTGGCATTTGATGATTTGTTTTGCTTAAAATTTTTAAATAACAAACAAATAAAACAATTAAGAATAGTTAAAAGAAATTTTAAAAAGTAATTTAGGAATAACACTAATTTGAAAATATTATAAAATAGCTAAATTAAGTTTGGATTACATTATGGCACACTAATTCATTATTTTATATACTAATTATGCTTAATTAATTTTAGGGTGTTACAATTACACTGACACCTCTTGACTTTTAAAAAAATTACAAAAAAACTCAATTAGTAGACCATTACAGTTGACTGTGATTTGGCTGTTAGTTTTGCTTAAAATGCCCAAGATGCCCATATATCCAACAAAAAATGTTTGTAATTACCGTGGAGTTTTAAATGACCCTTTTACCCTTACTTAATATAAAAATGAGTTTAATTAGTTTTTACAAATTTTAATTAGAAATTATACTGTACTTATAGATAAAAATGTTTTTTCTTTATCTTTTTCTTTGAAAATCTCTTTTTAATTATAATTTTATTGAACAAGTTATATTTATAGTAGATAGAAATATTGTTATAAATATTCTCCATCTATTAGATATATTCTTAATATTATATTTTTTTAATAAAAAATTTGATCAAAATTACAAAATAAAAAACACATTGAAATAGTGAAAAGAAATAGATATAAAAAACCAAAAATAAAAGTTCATTTTGAACAAATCATGTATAAAATGTAATAATAACTACAAATTTTAAAAGTAAAAAATGAGAAAACTAGAAAATTCCCCCACCTTCCTTCCTTTTCTCTCTCTTGCTCTCTTTATTGTCTTTCTTTCTTCTCTCTTTCAGCTCTAGTGGTGTGACGAGGAAGAAAAACAACAACTAGGGCAAGGGTCGACAATGGTGGCCAACAATGAGGGTGGGCTAGCTGGGGTAAGGGGGCAGTGTTGAGCGTCATCGTGGGTGGGGGGTGGTGGCATAGGTTAGGGCTGGGGTTAGGGTCAACAAGGGGGATTGAGGGGGCGACGTGCATGGTGGCTCGATAAGGGAGTGGGCGACGACGTGGGAGAGGGGTGGGTTGGTTAGGGCCTAGGGTAGGAAGGTTTTATTGGGGGCGGTGGTCAAGGGTAGACAAAGAATGTCAAGGGATAAAGGGCAGATGGATGGTGGGAGGTTGGGAGGAGGCAGGTTGGGTAGGTTTGGGGGGTGGGGTGTTTGGTTGGTTCGAATATTAGGATTTTTCTTCAAATCAATGGTTAAGATTTTATTTTTTATTTCAATGGTTGAGATTAAACAGGGCTTTTTGTCATTTTAAATTAAAAAAATTAACAAAGTTAAGGCCAAGGGGGTATTGGTGTGTTTAGCTTTAATGTAGAATGTGTCTCTGTAATTTGGGTAAAATACAAGGAGTGTAAATGTAATTTACCCTTTTAGATTAATTTAATAAGAGTGAATGGAATTGCCTCTTCAACTATATATTAGATTTGATTAAGCCTTATAAACTTTGAACAAGGTACATTTCACCTTTTAAAGTATATTAAATTATGCAAAACTTCTCGAGTATTTGTAATTTTGTAATATCTTCAAAGTAATAATTTTGTATTATTTTTTTTGTTTTATGAAATTAATTTGAGGTTATTAATAAAAGAGTAAGATGAACATTCCATGTCTAACAACATGTTATTTTGCCACAATGATAGTTTTAAAAAATATGAAACATTTTTCAATATTGTTTGAATAATATGGTGCCAACATGATGTTATGTTAACAAACAAAGTATCAAAATGAAAACAAAGAAAGAAGGATAAATTTTTTGAAATTCTCTAGAACTATATTACTTGTATCAATATACCCAAAACTTTGATAAAATACCTGTAATAGCCTCGAGTCTATAATATTTTCTAGATTTACCCTTTGAATTTTCAAATGTGCTATTTTTTTCTTTAACAGAATTGCCTAGTTGTCACTTAGTGTAAGGTTACGTACAACATTTAGGAATTAATGAATGCTTCTAGCTCAGATTAAAAAAAAAATGGATGGACTCAATTCAATTGGGTTAGTTATATCAATTGGGTTAGTTATAAAATTAAAAAATTATAAATTTACTATTCTTATGTACAAGGCAAGTACTATTTCGTCACAAGTTTCAAAATGTGAGGATAAATTTGAAGACATATTATACATGGAGGGACACAATAAGTATGTTTAAAAGTTTAAAGGGCTTGTTGATTCAAATGATTTTTTCTTTGACATATTCAAATGATATGTCCTTAACTATTAAAAAAGAGGAGATGTTCCCTCTATTGTTCATTTTTTAGTTGTTCAAAACGAATAGTATTGGGCTTTCTCTTTTTTTTTGGTTTTTTGGATTTTTTATTCTAAAAAACTCACTTTTTTTTTTGCTTCTATTCCTTTTTATTTTTTTGTCTTCTTTTTTTATTATTATTTTTATCTTAGTATTTTCCTTTATTTTTTTATACTTTACCTTTTAACCTTTGTTTTATTTTATTATTAATCTTTTTGTTATCTTTTTTTAAAATTTTTTGGTCACCCATTTGTTTACCATATTCTCATATTTGATTCTTTTTTTTTGAACTCCACCGCTTTGGTGCTTTACTTTTTTCTTCTTTTTTAAATTTCATTTGTTTATTATTATCTTTTACAAACAACGTTTATATATTTCTCTTTTTAATTTTTTGATATTTTATTTTTTTTCCCTTTCTTTCTTTATAGGGCTTTATTTTTTGACTCTTTTTATTTATTTGGTGTTTTATCGTAATCTATATTTTTATTTTTTCTTTTAAACTCTATTTGTTTACCATTGTCTTTTATATTTGGTGCTTTACTTTTTTCCCTTTCTTACTTTTTTGTTGTTCATACTTTTTTTTTCTCTTTTGTAACTTTGTCTATTATAATTTCTTACTCTAATGTTCTCATCTGTTTTTCCTTTTAGTTCTTTTTAAGTTTTCTCTCCATTTCAACTTCATTTATCCCTCTCATAGACTTCTTAAACCTTTAATATCAACTATCTCTGAAATAATCTCATTGCTTGTGACCAATTATGACTTATATTGTGCCCAGTTCCTATCATGGTCAAATTTATGTGTGCGCCTTAATATTATTTGGTTTATCTTAATTGAAAAACTAAATCAAAATTTTATTTGGTTAATGAATTATACAGTTTTAACTCTGTAATTGATAAACTATCTATTTTGAGACAAAAACTAACATGACATATGCCATGAGAAGTATAAGAAAGATAAAGTAATAAAAAAATAATCTTGACAAAAACCTTAAAAAATATATATTTGAAATAAAAATTAAATTGTGTCACTTTTTTTTCCCTTTTCAAAGAATACTTTTGATCTATTTATTTCTTTCACTACTTTATTTCTTGAAAACTACCTATATGGCATTTGGTATGCAGCAATTTTGAGGTGGGAATGAGAATCTTACAGATTCCTATGTTTGGTATGCAGTAATCTGAGTTTTGGATTCGTGGAAAACTCATTCCTATGGGATTCAGATTACCTCATTTTGGGGTAATCTGAATCCCACCCAACAATATGATATTCATATTCTTGAGAATCTCAAAACTATAAAAATCTCACATTTTTTCCCATGATGATGATGATAATAATTATATAATTATTAAATAATAATAATATAAATTAATATTTCTATACAATATAAATATAAAAATTATATCAAATAAAATAATAATTTGATAATAAAGATAATAATAACATTAACAATAATAATAAAAATATATAATATATTGCATATAAAATATCTAAATATAATATATATTATTATTAATTAATATTAGAATATAATATATATGAATACTATAATAATAAAATAAAATAATTTCATAGTATTATTATAAATTAATATTAATATATGATATAGATATAAATATTATATCAATATAAAATTATAATTTAATAATCAGAATAATAATAACATTAATAATAAAAACATAATAATATAACATCAATATGAATAATATAATATTAATATTCATAGTAATATCAATATTAAATTATATAAATGCTATTATAATAATTATAAATATAAAATATAACTAAATATGTTTAATAATTTTTATAAAAATATTTTTATTTAATGTTAATATTAATATAAATACTAATATATTATTAAGAATTATATTTTTATTATTATTTATATTCATATCAATATATTATATATTATATACAACATTTTAATATTAATATATTGTTAAATAATAATTCTATGATTATTACAAATTAATATTTTTATATAATATAAAGAAAGTATTATATTAATATAAAATAATAATTATTTAATAATAATGATAGTAATAACATTAATATTCATAGTAATATTAATGTTAAATTATATATAATATTTATTTTATTATTTATATTTATATTATTATTATTTAATATTAGCACTAATATATTATATTGATACATTTAATGCTAATACTATAAATTATTTTGTCAATTATACAAGATTTCTATGTATAACCAAACACAGTAATGTATTATTCCTATAAATCTAATAGAAGATTCCTATGTACAACCAAACGTGATAATCTTGGTTTCCGTGAATCATATTCCCTATAATCATTTTTCTAGGAATATGATTCCTACTAATTACTGCATATCAAACGCCTAGTATACTTGTGCTTAAAGTAATCACTTTACTAACTAGATACTAACTGTATATTTTATAAATCTTAAGATAATTAGACCCAAAAGTGAATATTAATGACCAAAATCAAACAAATGTATATCTTCATATGCTACTGGTGCAACTTTTTTTTTCAATCTTTAAATAAATTTTTTTATTTTATTCATTTTTTTATTCATAATCAATGTTATAAAAACTTCAATTACAACTTAATACGTGCATGGCATATATTTGAACTAGTATTTAGAGAAAAATCGTAAAACTTATTAAAAAAATGTTCTAGACATTAAATCTATTAAAAATATGCGTCATTAAAATTATTATTATTATTAATTATGGGTTACTTAGATAATTGTATCTTCTAATTTTAACTATTTCTTAATTTATCCTTCTATTCTTAGAAACTATAAAAGTATCCTTAAAATTTTAAAAACTTATTTTAATTTCCTCCATATTAATGGAAAAAATTGGACAAAACAACTTGACTACCTTTAAATGGTTATGATAAATATTTTATATAGGTTAATTATATCATTGCATTTATAAGTTTTAACTATTTCTTAATTTGTCCCTCTATTCTTATAAACTACAAAGGTATCCTTGAAATTTTAAAAACCTATTTCAATTTTATCCCCATGAATAGGAAAAAAATAGACAAAACAACATGAATATCTTTAAATAGTTATGATAAATATTTGATATATTAAAAACTTAAAAAAAATCCTTAAAAATCAAATTTTGAAAAAAAGATCTTAAGTTTTATGACTTTTTAAATTTTAAAATATTTTTTAACATTTTTTCAAGAAGAAATATATATTTTATAAACAAATTAGGTTTAGTCAAGTGTATTTTTATCTTATCTCTATTTTTTAAAATCAAAAAAGTCTATAAGAGATAAAATTAAAACAATTTTTTTAAATTTAAAGGATACCTTTATAGTTTCTAAAAACAGAGGGATAAATTTAAAATTAATGAAAACTAGGGGCATAGTTATGCAATTAACCCTATTTTATATATAAAAAATATAAAAAAATCTTAAAACAAAATATCAAATTTCAAAAATAGATTTTAAGTTTTATGACTTTTTAAATTTTAAAATATATATATTTTTTAAATTTTAATTAAGAAGAAACATATATTTTATAAATAAATTAAATTCAGTCAAGGGTATTTTTATTTTATTTTCATATTAAGTTAAAAAGTCTGGAACGTATAAAATTAAAATAAATTTTTAAAATTTAAAAGGTATTTTTATAGTTTTAAAAGATATATTGGTAAATTAAAAAATAATAAAAACCATAAACTGTAATTATACAATGAAAAAAAAAAGAGGCCTTGATAGGCCTTGTGTCTCTCGGACGCAAAACTATGGCTTCAGTTGCAACCCCCGCCAATCCATTCCCTTCAGGGCTGAAATGGAATCGACGGCGAGCCTCCATGAAATTACTATCTCAATTGCCACAATCAACGCCTGTGAGAGCTGCAGCCATGGAGAAGGCGAAAGAGAAGGAGAGAAAAGAGGAGGCGAACAGGCAGTTCGCTTCGAGAAAAGCCATATCTGTGATTCTGCGGAGAGAAGCCACCAAGGCCCTCATTGAGAAGAAGGGAGGCGCAACCAATTCCAAAAAGCTTCTTCCAAGAACTGTTCTTGAAGCTCTCTATGAGAGGATTTCTGCCCTTCGCTGGGAATCCGCTCTCAAGGTCACCTCTGATCTCACTCCTTTTATTTTCATTTATTTTCTCTTGTTATATTTCCTTTTTCATTTTTTTTTTTTACGAACAAAATGAAATTTTCATGATGGAGTGGTGATTTTCTGTGTTTTTTGCTTGTTGAACTCTTTTGAAAATTTAAAGGCCTGTTTGTTTCGATATTTGAATCACGGTTTGAATTATTTTGCTACAGTATTTTCTCTCATAAAAATTTAAATCTTCATTCAAATACTCTATTCAAATACTCAAACCAAACAGGCCTTAAGTGACTACTTCAAGCTCTCTCTCTATCATGGACGTTTGAAAAGATACAAAACTACCTTTCTTGCCGTTCTTTTAGCTTTATGATTTTGAGAGGGGTAAAAAATCACTGAATCCTCAGGTTTTAAGTTCGAATTTAGCATATTGTAATGATAAAAGTGAAAAAGTGATTACATCGAAATCAAATGCCGAAATTTGACATATGGTGTATATATACTTGGGAGTTAAACTTGGTACAAAGTAAGGCATATGACAAATTTAGCACAAAATATGGCACTTAATTGGAGAGTGGTTTTGCTGTTCAAATGTTAAAATGTGATATCAGCGCTAATTTAGCAATGCACCTAATGCTTTAATCTCCTAGGTTTTAAGTTTGAATTTTCCCATCCCGAACTATAGTTCCTCTGTTAGTTGTTGCTTCTATAGCTGCTGGAAATTTTGGCCTTTCACACATTAAGTAACTAAAAATCTATATCTCATTGGATGAATCTCTCTCATGGTTTGGAATTGGACAATATTTTCAGGTTTTTGAACTCCTACGCGAGCAGCTCTGGTATAGGCCAAATTCTAGTGTGTACATCAAGCTAATTGTGATGCTTGGAAAGTGCAAACAACCCGAAAAGGCTCTTGAGCTCTTTGAGGCTATGATTGAGGAAGGGTGTCCTGTAAACCATGAATCCTACACTGCCCTTTTATCTGCATATGGTAGGAGTGCTCGCTTTGACCAAGCATTTTCCCTCCTTGAGTATATGAAGAACACCACAGATCTGCAACCTGATGTCCAAACTTACACAATCCTCATCAAGTCGTGCCTGCATTTTTCCGCATTCGACAAAGTTGAGGCGTTGCTTTCGGACATGGCAGCTGAGGGGATCAGGTCCAGCACAGTCACATACAATATCTTGATTGACGCATATGGAAAAGCTAGAAAGTACTTTCCCCATATATTTCTTTCGCCTGAAAATTTTTTCATTATTTAACCTCAACATAGGGAAAATAAATGGGGGTGTGGGATTGCAAGAAATGGTCTTTTTCCATTGGGAAAATGTAGATAAACAGTAGGCATTGCTCATCTAGTTTGAGTAGAATTGGTTTCCTTTGCGTATATTTGTACAAACAAGAGCCATTGTAGTTAGATGAGGTAATACTTATGCTCAATGAAAGAGGAGTAACTTGTATTTTTTGTCCCCTAAAAGGTTTTCAGAGATGGAATCAGTGTTATTGGAGATGCTTCAACAAGAAGAACATGAGCCGGATGTTTGGACCATGAACTCGACATTGAGAGCCTTTGGTGGCAGTGGGCAGATAGAAATAATGGAGAAGTGCTACGATAAATTTCAGAGAGCTGGGATTGAACCCAACATCAAGACCTTCAACATCCTCCTGGATTCCTATGGAAAAGCCGGTGAGTACGAGAAAATGGGGGCTGTGATGGAGTACATGCAGAAATACCATTACTCGTGGACTATTGTCACGTACAATGTGGTTATTGATGCATTTGGGAGAGCCGGGGATTTGAAACAAATGGAGTACTTATTCAGGCTTATGCGGTCAGAGAGGATCAAGCCAAGTTGTGTCACGCTTTGTTCCCTTGTGAGGGCTTATGCGCAAGCGGGAAAACCTGAAAAGATTGGTGGAGTTTTGCGTTTCATCGAGAATTCGGATGTGACATTGGACACCGTCTTCTTCAATTGTCTGGTGGATGCTTATGGGAGGCTGGGATGCTTTGCAGAGATGAAGGAGACGTTGGAGATGATGAAGCAGAATGGATGTAAGCCTGATAAGGTTACATACAGAACCATGATAAAAGCTTATTCTGTCAACAGGATGGCTAGCCATGCAAGGGAGCTTCGAGACTTTATCAAGTCGGAAGAAGGAAGGCGACTAACTGTGTTGAAAAAGGCGAAGCCTGACTTTTGATGAAACAATTTTACAGGCTATGTACATTCTTAAGAGCTCTTTACATTGTCATTGCTTGTGAGCAATGTTGGTTATTTTTTAGCGTACATATTCTTTTGAGATTATACTCTAGTTTTTTCGAAATTGACCATTAACGTTGTTAAGTATTAATTGACACCAAGTGTCCTCCAGAATAATCAAAACATCACTTTGTAAAATTGGCATAAAAAGGCCCACCAAACTCTCAAATTCTAACATGATCTTATCAAAACACGTAATAGAAACTCCTCATGGCAATAATAATATTTGCAATTAAGCGTGGTTTTTAATATAACTTTGGAAATGTGAATAATTATCCTCATAGAGTTGGAGAATTTAAAAGATGAACAAAATCCTATACCAGAACTTGAAGGACGAAAATCCTATAAGCAAATGACTTGCCTCGCATTGTGTCTAATCCGTGTAATACCTCGCTATATAATTATTACCTTATCAGTGTTACAAGGTTATTATAATTTTAAGCAAGACGTGGGCTTAGTACACTGAATTAAATAAATCCAGAGGTTAAAGCTTTTACCAGTAGGAATAGACATAAACCGTTTAAATTGGGTTTGATTGCCAATATGAGAAACTATATTCAGTGCTGAATGAAACATAATTAAAACTATTTATAAATTTCTTGAGCAAAATATATATATATATGTATATATATATAAATTTATTTGCAACATGTGGACAGCATACAATTGAAAACGACATGCTAATCCTCATGTTGCAATCACCACAATCTGGACCGATGAATTAATCATGGTTTTTTTTTTTTTTTTTCCAATTCACAGAAAGAATTGCGATTTATTTGCCGGCAATGCAACGGTTACAAGTCATGAGACCTTTTGCAACCAAGAAGTACATAATCTTCTAAAAACTGGGTAAGCTGAGAAGTATAAAGTTGAGGTGTGGACACAAAGTTACAAGCCCTGACCACATGTCCCGCCTTTCTTTGCTTCTCAATGAATAACTCCACAGATCCTGCAGGAATGACCCTGTCTGCTGAACTATAGATATATAATTGTGGACAACTTGGCTGTTGCGTAGACAACAAGCCTAACACATCAGAAAGCCTCCTGTAAAACAAGAAGAACGGTAAATTTAGTTCCATGGATAATAGAAGCAAATCGAAGCATAACGACAAGACCTGCATTATTGATACATGAAAAAGTACATGTATATAATTTATTAGTCTTCCGTATAAGATATAGAGAGGTTGTCTTATAATACAAAATGATGCCAGGCTTCAAAAGTTTTTAAAGAATGTTAAAACTTGTGATCATACTCGACGCACTTTTATGGCAAACGTGCAAACTTATGTAAGATTGTTTCTATCATTTTTGTTTTTTTTGGTGGAGATCTCAAGATATCCAGGCCTCTTTGCCTTCGTCGCTAAACTCTAAAAGTGTATGTAGACCCTCCTATTCAAATACACTGGGACAAACTAGGGAAGGTGACCCCAAGAGGAATCGAACCCAAGACCTCCATGTTATTAGGTGAGGTCCTGGGTCAATTAAGCTACCCCTTGCGGTTAGCTTCTTTTTATCATTACAATAGAGTAAGAACTGATGGTTTATCAAACTCAATTTCTACATTGTGGACAAACCAAAAACACACCCTAAATCAAAGAAATGAGATTTGATGGCCAAATTAGAATTAAAAATTTCAGAGGCAATTAATCAACACAAGAACTAAAGTTCAACTGAATGAAGTGTTAACAAATAGTTTGACCAAAAAATCTAACGATGAATGCAGTAAGGTGTGTGTTGGAATTAAAATATGAAACGCAGCAGAAGGAACGGATTATTGACAAACAAAAATTTTATGAAAACTTTATTCATCGAAAATATATATATAATTTTAATTAATAATAGAAAGCTTTGGGAATTTTATTAACATTTTTAAGACTATCAGGGTATCCTAGCTTTTCTCTTTGACACCACGATCTTCCAAACCAGGCCTCTGCACCAATAGAAAGACGAGTGGGCGTCAAACTACAAGAATGAATTTTTCTCACACTTTTCTGAATCTGCTATGTACTCAACACATGAGATAGCAGACTTTTTTTTTCAGATAAAAACTCTCAGTTTTTCTCTCTAAGTGTTTTGCAAAAGTTACGTAAATGAAAAAACTCTTGAGATAACTGTTATCTCTTTTTTTTTATATATGAGCCATTAATAATTTTTCAATTGATTTTTCATTTGAAATAACCACCATATCAGATACACGAGAAAATGATATATTTTACATTATTCTTACCTCTTTTTTTTTTTTCATTCCCTTTTCCTTTTTTTATTAACCGAACGTGATTCTTGTTAATATATATATGTATATATATATATATATTCACACACACGCGCACAGTTAAATTTCCCCTTTTTTTTTTCCTTTTTTCTTTTTTTTTTTTATAGTTTTTACTGAATCACGTTGTGATTCGAATAAGTAAAATATATATATATATATAAATTAAAACGTAAACGTTTTACGTTTGACTTATGTAATATATATATCTATATATTAATAAATAATAAAATCTAATATATATATATATATTAAAATATTATAAAATCTTATATATAGAAAAAGATTTGGTTTAAAATCATATATATATATATATATATATATAAAGATTTGGTTCAAAATCATATATCATATATATATATATATAAATCTTAATTCAAAAATAAATCACATTTATTTAAGAATAGATTTTAAAATTAATCAATTAATTAATTAACTAATGCTCAGTTAAATATGACAATATTTATCACATTACATTATGTGTCATAGAGAACATTTTTCTATATCACATTAATAATTCAAGCGTGAAATAATTAATTCAAAATTTAATAATTCTAAATTAAATATGTATAATTCATTCTATGCATAAATCCAATATAGTATTATAGAGGTGGTATTAGGGACCTATGGACCTATAACCCAGGCTCTAATAAATTTGACAATTAATTAAACTCTTTGATTATATGCCAAATTTATTAGTTTCAGTGTTATTCCACTAAAAACCTGAAACGGAACTCTTTATATTATAGTAAAATTACTCAAAGAAAATTAGCGAGTAGTCCATTGATATAATCATTACATATAAGTCAGTCCTCTATAAATAGTTCATAATAAGAGCTAAGTTCAATTTCCGTTCACCTCTCTTATTACATCTTTATCCTTGAGTTCCAATAATTCTCTAATGAACAGTTAATTCATAATCTTATTATGAACGAGCGCTCTACTGTTCAAACCTCGAATTATCACTCAAGAGAATTATTTTTCTAACTTCCATAAGGAAAGAATGGATTTCATATCTATATAATATTATTCTCAGCTATTTATGACATTATGTTTCTAAGATGCTAAGTTATGATCTATGCTTAGACAAATCTTACCAAGCAAGTCAAAAAATATAATGTCATAAATAGGAGTCTAATAAATACTCAGGATTAAGACTGTCAAATATATGATCATTATAGTGATAAATTTGAATACTCTATTTGTAACGGATGATTATTAGAGATTCATAATTTATCTAGTACAGTCCTATATAATCTCATTATATAAAGTACCTCTAATCTAATGTCTCTACAATAATAGCCCGGATAATGACTATTTCATTCTAAATGAGATTGGACCGTACTTGTAATATTTAATTAAAGATCCCAACTTTAATTAATTATTACGGGCTATTTAGATTATTATCTATAAATTTTATCCCTAAGCATATAACACTTATATGCTAAATTTATAGTTACATAAATAATCATGGAATTTTCTTGATGTTTATCAATGTATTCATAACACATATATTGTAATGACCGAGGAAACGTCATTAATAAAACCTAATATTTAATTAGGTTTAATTAATGAAATTATTCTTAAAAATATGAAACTTTGTAAAAATAGTAATTTTTGTGAAAATTACAATAAAATATGAATGAGCGGCATTGATTGTAAATTTTATGGCATATGTAATGCAATGGTGGATATTATAAAATACAAATTTTATGAGTTTGATGACTCAGAGATTTGTGCATAATATCTATAAAATGAATTTCATGTCACAATTAATTGTGAAATTGTGATATAAACAAATGAATGATTAGAATATAAATAGGACATAGAGGTTGTCCTAACCCTAACCGGGGGTAGAAAGGAGGCCAGAGTAGTATAAGAATACTGCTAAATGAAAACGCAGATACGAAAAATGTTATGATTGGCCTCCAAAAGTAAACGAAAAGTAAGTTAAATATTTTTATACAGTCTAAGGATAGAAAGTACACTGATTTGACCACGACAGTATAGGAAAAATACTGTGTGGTGAAAAATTACACAGTATAAATTTTTAACTCCACAAAGTGGACACTCCTTGATTTTCTATTGCGCCACATGTCAAGAAAAGTGGCCCAATCACCTTGTGACACCTAGTGGTATACTCATGGGTTACCATGAGTCACCAAATGTGATAAGGATGCATTTATGGCAAGTTTATCACAAATTTTCTTTTCTTTTCTTTCCTTCCAAGATCCGGCAGCCATGTCCAGGTCTCTAAAAAAATTTCTCAGCCCCCAAACTTTGCAAAAATAACCCCAAACAAGTTTTACAAGCAAGTATAAGGATTTCCCACAAGTTTTAAGGTAAAATCCTAAACTTTTTCATGAGTTTTCAAGGGATTTTTCATGGGTAAAGGGAAAAGATTAATCCATGCTATTTTTGCATGAAAAGGAAGTCCAAGAAGAAGTTCAAGAAGCCTTTGAAGGCTAGAAATCCAAAAAGTGTTATTTGGGTAAGTTTTAAAGTTTAAAGTTTTGAATTTTGTTTTGATTTTATTCTTTCAAACCCATGAGGGGTTTTGAGCATGTATTTGCTGGAATTTTATGTATATGTGATGATTGGCAAGTTTGAGTTGTGAAACATTGGTTTATAGTGCAAAATCACAATTTTTGCAAAAAGTGTTATTTTTGTAATTTTGATGTTAGACTTTGCAAAAGTGATGTTTGAGTATGAGAATCTTTTGATTAAGGCATGGAATGGTTTCTGCAGGGGTAGAATTACAATTTGTGAATGGATTTTTGTAAAAATGCCATAGGGACTAAATTGAAAGAAAAAGTTCCTTCTCGGCAGATTTGAAAAATAGTCAAAAACGCCCCTGTAGAGTGAGATTTTGGGAAAAGTTAAAACACAAAAGTTGTAGATCTCGATGAAACTGTTAGTCCACGTGGGCGGTTTGCCTAAAAACTTAATCTTTTGTGAGTTTTTGATTTTTCAAGAATATGTTAAAAGTGAAAAAAGTGTTAAATGGCAAAAATTTCATTTTTCAAAATGATTTAAGGTATGGTACCTTAAGTAAAAATGATCCTTGAGAAAAATAGGAAATTTTGATGCAAAGAAGTAAATTTTAGTCCTGGGGGTAAAATCGTCAAAATTTTTAGTTCAGGGACTAAACCGTAAAGTTTTATGAAAATGGGGCATAATTGAGAAATAAAAGGATTTGACCCACTAGGGTTTATTTTGAAATTAGTATGTGGTTATTTTTATAAGAATAACGAAATCAAGCTCGGGTAGGTTAGTGGACCCACGGAGGGCAAAATCGTCATTTTTGTCCAAATAACCCGAACCGTTTTGAAATGTTTCCAATGGAATAAGAAAACAACTAGAAAGGGGTTCCCGCCCTTCATTAGAAACGATAGGGTAAAGCTAGATAGAAATAAGAAAAACCAGTGGTTTTTTGAGTTGTACATAGTAATACAACTCAATTTATTAACTAACGGATGTTTCATATCGAAACATAGTGGAATTTGGCTAATGGCTTTGTAATTGGCCAACAGGATCCTAGGAGTCTAGGAGAAGGGGAATCGAGGTTAAGTTGCCCGACATTTGCATCAAGTAAGTAACCTTCCTACCTATAGTATGAAATGTAGGTTTAGAAAGAAATGTATGTATATGTATACCTGTGCGCATAATTAAGTGTAAACTTGTATGTTTGCCATGATATGAATACCTAGGGGTATAGTCATGTATGAATAATTGTGAGCATATTAATGTGTACCAGTGTGTACAAGATGTTATGTACCTGTGTGTACAATAATGAAAATGAGCATGTGTACCATGATTTTGTACCTGTGTGTATAATATGTTATGTACCTATGTATACAATAATGAAAATGAGCATGTGTATCATGATTTCGTACCTGTGTGTACAATGATAAATACTTGAGTATGCATAAAGTAGGTATCTGTGTGTACATTTTATGTTAAGTACCTGTGAGTACATTATGCTATATACCTGTGCGTATATTAATGTATACCAGTGTGTATAAAAAGTAAGTACCTGTGTGTACTATGCTATGCAAGAGAATTTATGTTTCATGGATAATATGTGATTATCACTTCATGCATGGTATGTCAACCATAATAAATAAACTGGTAAATGTATCACCAGAAATTAAGAAAAGTGTCGTACCGACTCCTAACTCAATGGGAGTTTAAAGGATATGTTACGGTCACGGTGTTACGTAGACCTAAATGAAATTGCGCAATGGTACGAACACTTGGGCCCTAGTAAAGATAAGAAATGATGAGAATAAAGAAAGTTTATAAGAAAGCATAATTGATTCATGCATTCATGTGAATATCCATGTGGGATTTATGGGACTTACTGGGCGTTAGCTCATTAAGTATTTCATGCTGTAGGTATTCCGACGAGAAGGTCAGAATAAGTTCAAATGGTGAGCTGGCGGAGGGGTGGATTATGTGCAGATTGGGTATGGAGTCCGCTGCTGTAATGTTTTCCGCTACGTATGTTTAAAGTTAATTTGATGTGAAATGTTTGAAAGAAAGATGTTATGAAAGTAAAAGTTATGAAAGTAAAAGTTATGTGCAGATTGGGTATGGAGTCCGCTGCTGTAATGTTTTCCGCTACGTATGTTTAAAGTTAATTTGATATGAAATGTTTGAAAGAAAGATGTTATGAAAGTAAAAGTATTAATTATGTAAATACAAGTATGTGAAAGTATTTTGAGAATTATCAAGTTAAGGTAAGGCAATTATTTATTCCCGTTTAAAAAAAAAATTTCCTAAATTTTTGTCCTAAAGTAAGTAAGAAAGAGTTTTATCACAGCCCGAAAAGGCGGGTTGTGACATATAAGCAACCAAAATAATAACAAATGTCACTTTATCTATTTATTAACAATATGTACAATGTCACAGCTTTTAGGGCACCAAACCCAACAATCTCCCACTTGTCCTAAAGTATGTGAGACATGTCTCTAAGACCTAAGCCTTCTAAGTGTCCCTCAAAGTTCTTTGCAGGTAACGTCTTGGTGAAAGGGTCAACAAGGTTGTTTTCTGACGCCATCTTCACAACTTCCACATCGCCTCTATGTACTATTTCTCTTATCAAATGATATTTTCTCTCTATATGCTTTCCTTTTTTTTTTGTGGCTTCTAGGTTCTCTTGAATTTGCTACTGCGCCACTGTTATCATAATACAGTATGAGTGGTTTATCCATGCTTGGAACAACTTCCAGATCACTTAAGAACTTACGGAGCCAAACCGCTTCTTTAGCTGCTTCACAAGCAACCACATATTCAGCTTCCATAGTTGAATCAGCAATACAAGATTGTTTGAAGCTTCTCCAAACTATGGCTCCACCATCAAAAGTAAACACTGATCCAGACGTAGATTTACGTGTGTCTTTGTCTGATTGAAAATCAGAATTAGTGTATCCAATGGGAATCAAATTCTCACCGAAATATACCAACAAATAGTTTCTTGTTCTCCTAAGATACTTGAGAATATGTTTAACCACTACCCAATGATCTAATCCTAGGTTGGATTGATACCGACTGACTATACCCACCGCATAGCAAATGTCAGGTCTTGTACACAACATGGCATACATTAGACTTCCCACTGCAGATGCATAGGGTACTCGTCTCATGTTTTCTTCCTCTTGAGGTGTCTTAGGACGCTGCTCTTTTGAAAGATAAACTCCATGACGTGTAGGTAAATTACCTTTCGTGGAGTTTTGCATCTAAAATCTAATAAGCACTTTATCAATATACGATGCTTGAGACAGCGCCAACAGTTTGTTGTTGCGATCTCTTATGAGTTGAATTCCAAGAACATAACTTGCCTCTCCTAAATCTTTCATTTAGAAATGGTTGGCGAGCCGTTTCTTTATATTAGATAATATCCCTACATCATTCCCAATGAGTAGGATATCATCTACATAAAGAATTAAGAAGACCACCTTCTTATCTTTGATGTACTTGTATGCACAAGGTTCATCAATGTTTTGATCGAAACCATAAGATTTGATCACTTCATCAAATCTCAAGTTCTAAGATCTTGAAGCTTGCTTGAGTCCATGGATGGACCTCTGCAACTTGCAAACTTTTTGCTCTTGACCTTTGACTACAAACCCTTCTAGTTGCACAATATTGATGCTTTCCTCAAGATAGCCATTCAAAAAAGGTAGTCTTGACATCCATTTGCCATATCTCATAATCAAGAAAGGTGACAATTGATAAAAGAATCCGAATGGATTTAAGCATAGCTACGGGCGAGAAAGTTTCTTCATAGTCAACTCCCTCCTTTTGGGTATAACCCTTTGCCACAAGCCTAGCTTTGAAAGTCTCAACTTTCCCATCTACTTCTCTTTTCTTCTTATAAATCCATTTGTACCCTATGGGTTTTATCCCTTCAGGTAGGTCTACAAGTTCCTAGACTAAATTGGAATATATGGACTCCATTTCAAGGTTCATAGCCTCTAGCCATTTCTCCTTTTCAGAATCTTCCATTGCATCACAATATGTCAATGGATCATCCTCACCATAATCAGAGATAGCAACATTTGCTTCTCTATTTTCCTTGTAGCGAGAAGGTGGTCTCATAACCCTCCCACTATATCGAGGTGGTATGACATTCTGATCGGGAAATGTGGTCTACTCATTTTTTCCTTCGACAATAGTTGTCGGTTGCGGTCTGATCTGATCAGAAAGTAACTCTTCAAGTACAACTTTGCTACGA
This sequence comes from Artocarpus heterophyllus, assembly GCA_025403435.1. Classification (NCBI taxonomy): domain Eukaryota; kingdom Viridiplantae; phylum Streptophyta; class Magnoliopsida; order Rosales; family Moraceae; genus Artocarpus; species Artocarpus heterophyllus. The sequence goes on along the minus strand of CM046342.1, from coordinate 31,646,573 downwards.
GGTTTATAGTTTGTCATATAATCATTCTCGAGAAAAGTGGCATTTGTCGATGCAAATACCTTCTTTTCCTATGGACTGTAAAACTAACCTCCCCTCATTCCCTTTGGGTATCCCATAAACAAGCATACTTCAGAATGTGGTTCCAGCTCCCGGTCTTTCCTTTTAGCACATATGTTGGACACCCTTATATACAGATATGTCACATACCAGATTTGCGACCATTCCATAACTCTAAAGGTGTTTTTGGAATAGACTTAGATGGAACTATGTTTAGAAGATATACTGCAGTATGTAGTGCATATCCCCAAAACGAAGTGGGCAATGACGAGTAGCTGAGCATGGATCTCACCATATCTAGCAACGTTCAATTTCTTCTCTCCACACACCATTTTGTCGCGGTGTTCCAGGTGCGGTGAGTTGTGATAGAATACCATGTTCTATCATATAGTCCTTGAATTCAGTATCAAGATATTCCCCTCCTCGATCAGATCGAAGAGTCTTCACCATCTTTCCTAATTACTTTTCAGCTTCCGCTTGGAATTCTTTGAACTTTATAAAAGTTTTAGATTTCCTTTGCATTAGGTATATGTAACCATACCTTGAATAATCATCAATAAATGTGACGAAATATTCGTAACCACCACGTGCTTGTACATTCAATGGACCGCAGACATCTAAATGTATTAGCTCAAGTGGTTCCTTGGCCTTTTTGCCTTTTGCAGAGAAAGGCCTTTTAGTCATTTTACCTTCAAGACAAGATTCACAAACTAGCAGAGAGCTAACTTTTAGCTCTTTTAAAGGACCTTCCTTTACTAGTTTGTTAATTCTGTCAAGGTTAACGTGACTTAATCTAAGGTGCCACAGGTATGTTTCATTATCAGAAGAAATCTTTTGCTTCTTGGGTTTTGGTTGTTCAACTTTGAACATTTTGGTATTAAGCAGTGTTTTTTCATTGGGCCTTAAAGTGTAAAGCCCATTTTCCAGATTCACAGAACAAATATTCAAACCATTTCTAGAAATATTAACATAATTATTATTAAAAGAAACATTGAACATTTGTTCAAACAACCTAGAAACAGAAATCAAATTTCTACGAAAACAAGAAATGTAATAAACATTGTTCAAAATTAAAAACTTATTTCTAAAATAAAGTTTAACAGCTCCCACTGCTCTTGCCGAAACAACCTCTCCCGTTCCCACTCTCATCGTTTGTTCCCCGTTGGCAAGCTCCCTTGAAGAACTAAGCATTTGCAAAGAAGAACAAACATGGTTAGTTGCCCCTGAATCAATTATCCAAGGTGAAGTATCATCTTCAACTAAACAAGCTTCTAAAACAAGTAAATCTGATTTACCATTGTTCTTCTTTTCTTTGAGCTCCTGAAGATACTTCTTGCAGTTTCTCTTCCAGTGCCCAACTACGCCGTAGTGGAAACATTTTCCTTTTGGCTTTTTTTGGCTTGAGCTCTTTTTGTTGTTGTTGCTTTTGTTCTTCTTAGGCTGTGCTCTATTTTTAGACTTACCAGTTCCTTCAGTCCTCTTCCTCTTCTTATTCTTTTGAGTAGAAGAGAAGGATTGAGCTTCTGCAACATTTGCCTCACCTTCTTTAGTCTTTTCTTTCAAAATAGACTCGAAGGTTTACAGCTCATTAAGAAACTTAGTCATAATATATATATATATATATATATATATTAATAAATAATAAAATTTAATATATATATATATATATTAAAATATTATAAAATCTTATATATATAAAAAGATTTGGTTCAAAATCATATATATATATAAAGAGATTTGATTCAAAACCATATATTTATATATATATATATATATCTAAATCTTAATTCAAAAGTAAATCACATTTATTTAAGAATAGATTTTAAAATTAATCAATTAATTAATTAACTAATGCTCATTAAATGTGATAACATTTATCACATTACATTATATGTCACAAAGAACATTTTTCTATGTCACATTAATAATTAAAGTGTGAAATAATTAATTCAGAATTTAATAATTCTAAATTAAATATGTATAATTCATTCTATACATAAATCCAATATAGTGTTATAGAGGTGGTATTGGGGACCTATAGACCTATAACCCAAGCTTTAATAAATTTGACAATTTATTAAACTCTTTGATTAATATGCCAAATTTATTACTTTCAGTGTTATTCCACTAAAAACCTGAAACTGAACTCTTTAGATTATAGTAAAATTACTCAAAGAAAATTAGCGAGTAGTCCATTGATAAAATCATTATATATAAGTCAGTCCTCCATAAATAGTTCATAATAAGAGCAAGGTCCAATTTCCGTTCACCTCTCTTATTACATCTTTATCCTTGAGTTCCAATAATTCTCTAATTTATAGTTAATTCATAATCTTATTATGAACGAGTGCTCTACTGTTCAAACCTCGAATTATCACTCAAGAGAACTATTTTTCTAACTTCCATAAGGAAGGAATGGATTCCATATCTATATAATATTATTCCCAACCATTTATTACATTATGTTTCTAAGATGCTAAGTTATGATCTGTGCTTAGATAAATCTTACCAAACAAGTTAAAAAACATAATGTCACAAATATGAGTCTAATAAATACTCAGGATTAAGATTGTCAAATATATGATCATCATAGTGATAAATTTGAATACTCTATTTGTAACGGATGATTATTAGAGATTCATAATTTATCTGGTCCAGTCTTATATAATCTCATTATATAAAGTACCTCCAATCCAATGTCTCTATAATAATAGCCCGGATAATGACTATTTTATTCTAAATGAGATTGGACCGTACTTGTAATATTTAATTAAAGATCCCAAACTTTAATTAATTATTACAGACTATTTAGATTATTATTTATAAATTTTATCCCTAAGCTTATAACACTTATATACTAAATTTATAGTGACATAAATAATCATGGAATTTTCTCGATATTTATAAATGTATTCATAACACATATAAGCAACCAAAACAATAATAAATGTCACTTTATTTATTTATTAATAATATGTACAATGTCACAACTTTTAGAGCACCAAACCCAACAGTGTGGACAAAAATATTATGGAATGCAAGCAACTATGTAAACCTATATATTCTAATTTAGTTCACGCTGCCTTCCTTATCAATTCTAATTCTGAAACTGTAGCTGAAACAGGCACATTGTCTCATGTAATAAGTCAATGAATGATGATTTTTCTGTAAGATTGCCTGTTCACAGTAGGAAGGTTCAAAACCACCTGAAAAACCTTTTCAAGAAGTGCAAGCAAAGTTGTTTCAGTTACTGCTAGTTTTGGCTGAACAACTTCCTGGCTGCCAGCCAATGCTTCCATTCCTGATTCATTCGTACACACACCTCCTTTTGTCGCTACACGATGTTTTTTCATAAAGGCTGCAGAGAAGTCTAAAGCCCATCAAACATTATGGAAGATATTAAAAAGATAGCATTACGGGACTTTTAAGAAAAGCCATGATATATAATGGATGTCATTCAAAATGCAGCATCACGCTTTAATAAAACTCAACGACCATCACTAATTAATTCATTTTCACTCTAAAACATGTTTTTGTTCACAACTAAAAAATTTAGAAGACCAACAACTAACATCACACAAGGCTCTAAATTTAGTTTACCTACAGGTCAGGTGCCACGATGGGTGCAGAGTCTATAATGCAGCACCTAATGCTTCCTATCAAAGAAGGATCCTGCCTCTGGAACCTCTCAAGGATAGCCCCATACCTTAAACAAGTTGGACACAAATAGAGAAATCAAACAAATTGCCTACACCAATGGCTCTGAAAGGTAATTCCATGGTTATATGAGTCTATACTAGACAGAAACAAAGACAAAACGGACTCACGTTAGCCATCCAGTGTTGCTAAAAGTGTGGAAAACCAGGCTATTTCCATGCTCCTCTTCTAACCAATCAGCCAAATTTTCCACAAGCAAGTTTATGTGCTTTTCAGCTTCTCCTCCAACTTGGTAGCTGAGAATCTCCAACATCGAGAATGTAAAAGTAATGGCATGAAAGCCCCTTGACGTATACCATTTCACAAATCTCTTGAGATGTTTCTGCTTTGCTCCCAACCATCCTAGCAAAACCACCACAACCTCAGCTTGGCCAAGGAACAATCCAAACTACCTAAAATGTTTACAGCATTCGGCTCTGGCAAATGCCATTTGTACATAACATCTGGAGAGGTGTTAGAGAAGGACATCAACATTGAAGCCTGTCCTTTGTAACTAAGGCAGTTATAGTCGGTTAAGGTAGCTAGTCGGTTAGTTAGCTTAGTTTAATGGTCATGACATGTGGCATTCACGCATTGGCCTTGATGTAAGTCGGTTACAAATCAGAGGATGTATTTAAGAACAAGTTTTGTACACAATGAATTCAATTTTCAAGAGAAAATAATTCACACAAAACACATTTCTTTCTCTTCTTCTTCTTTATACTTCCTTTTCTTTTGCATGAAAGTTCTAACATTGCATTAGAGCTGGAACGATCTGAAACTGCCATAGCCGAATCGTCATCTTTTTCTTCAAGATTCACCATTGTGCATTTCAGCCAACTAATTACTTGATAACTCCAATTTTCTTTTGTGGAGAAAGCTGGCTCTCTCGACAATTAAGGGCCACAAACTACTGGATTTCATTTCTGGATCTCATTCGCCTCCAGTGAAGTTTCTTCAACCTGTAGATGAAGCAATAGGAGCGGTGAATCCTGCGTATGCAGATTGGGAACAACAAGATTAGTTGCTTGTTTCTTGGCTGATGTCTTCTATGACAAAAGTTGTTTTGTCAAGAGTCGTTGAATGTGAAACTACTGCACAAATATGGAACACTCTCAATGTGTCTTTTGCATCTCAGGTTCGTGCTCAAATTACTTAATACAAGATTGAATTGAAGGCTGTCAAGAAAATTCTTTAACTATGAATGAGTACCTGTTACGAATTCGTCATTGTGTGAACTTACTAGGATTAGTTGGAAATCCTCTTTCCAAGAAAGAACATATTGATGCAATCTTTAAGGGACTTTCATCAAAATATGATGTCTTTATTCTCTCTATTGAAACAAGAAATGATGACTTCTCAGTTGAAGAAATTGGGTCACTGTTACTTGCTCATGAGGCTCGTCTTGACAAACATCATGCTAATCTTGATTCTACTCAAGCACATTTAGCTGCCTCTTCTCCAACTAATCCTACATCAAGACCAATATTTAGGCCATTTTTAACTAATCTTAACTCTCATCGTGGCCATTTTGATCGTGGCTTTTCCTCCTTTGGTCGTGGTTCAGGTAGGGGATCTTAATCCCAACAAGGAAGGCATAACTCTTATGGAGGTCATCCTCGAGGCCATTCTGGTGGTGGTTGTTGGAATAGTGATAAAATACAGTGTTAACTTTATGGACGAATGGGGCATGTTGTCTTTGGTTGCTTCTACAAGTTTGATTAATCCTTTATAGGGCCATCTCATTTCTATCAACAGTTTTTCTCAAGTCACAATAAAGCTACACGAGCACTTGCTCAAGCACTGCTTGCTATGCTAGCTGTAGTATCTGATTCAACCTGGTACTCAAGCTCCACACCAGATGCCTGTTGATACTTTACCTAATACTGCCTGGTATCCTGATTCAGGAGCTTCCCATCATGTGACATTTGATGAAAAGAATTTGCTTAACATGACAGACTACTATGGTCCAGAAAAGTCCAAATTGGTAATGGTACGAGACTTCCTATTAAACATGTTGGTCAATTTAACTCTACTTTCCCATATTCATCAACAATCTTGACCTTAAAACATCTATTACATGTGCCTAAAATTACAAAGAACTTACTTAGTGTTTCTAAGTTTGCCAGTGATAATAATGTCTTCTTTGAATTTCATGCTCATCACTGTTTTGTCAAGGATCAGGTTACCAAAACTATCACTACAACAAATTCAAGATTATAGACCTATATTTAACCACTGTTTCTTAAAAAACCGTCATAATAACGAAAAAAAAACTCGGCGAGTTACACCTGCGAAGACGAAAACTGTCGTGGTATTGGTAGGAGCTACCACGACAGTTTTTAAAAAAACTGTCATGTAAGATTAAAACTTTCATGATAGTTTTTATAAAAACCATTGTGAAAGGTTTTAAAATCATTTCATTTATTACTCAGTTGTCAAACCTTTTTTTATTAGTATATACATCCCTTTAAATATTGAGGCAAAATATACCACCCATTATGACGACAAATATTTATTTGCCACAAGTGCAACTGCATGGTTATGGAGTAATACTATATATAGATAAACAGAGATATTTGATATATATATATATATTTATATAAATCATTATATGAGTTCATGGAAGAAGATAAGAAAAAGGTCAGACGTGGGGGAGTGGCAAGCAGTACTGGCTAGGAAACCAACAGAGCAACAATCACTACAACAAATTCAAGATTATACGACCTTTATTTAATGACCGTTTCTCAAAAACTATCGTAATAACGAAGAAAAATGCGGCGAGTTACGCCTGCTAAGACGAAAACTGTCGTGAAAGGTTTAATCTTACACAACGATTTTTTGACAGTTTTTATAAAAACTGTCGTAGAAGGTTTTAAAATCTTTAGAAAATTTAATCTTTCACAATGGTTTTTATAAAAACCATCGTGGAAGGTTTGGATATTTGAAATTTTTAGTATCTTGCCTAATTAAACATTTCACGACGGTTTTTACAAAAACCGTCGTGGAAGGTTCTACATGTTTAAAATTTTTAATAGCCTGCCAAAATTTAATATTTCACGAAGGTTAAATTTGGGCGGGAAACTAAAAATTGCAAACATACAAACCTTCCACGACGGTTTTTATGAAAACCGTTGTGAAAGGTTAAATTTGACGACATTCTAAAAATTTCAAACATTAGGAGCTTTCACGATGGTTTTTGTAAAAACCATCGTGAAAGGCCTTTCATGACGGTTTTTACAAAAATTGTCGTGGAAGCCACAGGGCCTTTCATGATGGATTTTACAAAAACCGTCGTGGAAGGTCCTCATGTTTGAAATTTTGAGTATATCGCCAAATTTAACCTTTTACTACGGTGTTTATAAAAACCATCGTGGAAGGTTTGTATGTTTGAAATTTTTAGTTTCCTGCCCAAATTAAACCTTCGTGAAAGATTAAATTTTAGCGGGCTATTAAAATTTCAAACATGTAGAACCTTCCATGACAGTTTTTGTAAAAACCATCGTGAAAGGTTTAATTAGGCAGGATACTAAAAATTTCAAACATGAGGACGTTCCACGACGGTTTTTGTAAAAAGCATTGTGGAAGGCCTTTCACGACGGTTTTTATAAAAACCGTCGTGAAAGGAGACCTTTCATGACGGTTTTTACTAAAAATTGTCGTGAAATGTTTCGCATGTTCAAAATTTTTAGTATCCTATCGAAATTTAATCCAACGCCAACGACATGGCCTTCCCTATTTATTTGAAATTTCTCTAACTCAAACCCACTAACTCTCAAACCCCTTTCTCTCTCTAACTCCTCCCCCCATGACCTAGCCACCGACGAAACCAACCCCCACGGCATTCCACTGACTTTGACATTCCTCTATCACTCTCTTCATAACCCACCTAACAAACCCGACGCCATTCACCACCGTTCATCCTCATCCCTTGACATTCTACCGACTCCACCATCGTTCAACTCGTCCTTTGTCGTTCGACCGACTCCACCGCTGTTGGTAAATTTCAAACCATTACTTTTAGTTTTAGCATTATTTTTAGTTCTAAACTTATTATTATTTGGTTATTTTAGTGTTATTTAGCTTTAGTTTTAGTTTTAATATTAGTTATATTAATTTGTTATTTATCATTTAGTATGTGTTACTTGTATTCGGTGTTTGAAAGAACTTTGAACAACATTTAGCATTTTGGTGTGAGAATAGGTTACTTTTTATATGTTTGTGATGTCTAAGTATTATTGTGATGCCCACCACATGTTTGATGAAAAGCTTCTATGACTGTGCGTTTGTATTTGTGTTTGTGTTTTAGTTAATTAATTTTATTTTCATTATTTTTGTTAATTATATTTATTTTTGCTTTTCTTTCTTCACCTCACACATGATAGCATGCATGGACTTAGACACCAAAAATCCATCAACTATTGTGCAAGCATGAAAAGAGTATATGACTTTACAATGTAAATATATGTATGATTTTGCCAAAATTTTATAGTTCAATATAATTATGTGATTATGAAGTTAGGTCATTGTATTAATGGTGAAAACACAGGACCATTTATCCTATAGGAAACCAGAAATTTTGGTTATTTTTTTTAGCTTCAGACCAACTTTTTTACGATAGTTTTTAGTGAAACGGTCATGAAACAAGAGTCTTACATAACAGTTTTCATAAAAACCATTGTGAAAGGCCTTCCACAACGGTTTTTAAAAAAACCGTCGTGAAAGACCTTCCACGACGGTTTTTGTGAAAGGCCTTCCACGACGGTTTTTACAAAAACCGTCGTGAAAGCCTCAAGGCCTTACACGACGGTTTTCATAAAAACCATCGCGTAAGCTTAGCTTTTCACGACGGTTTTTTGTGAAAACCGTCATGCTAGCCTCATCCTAAGATCCCATAACCCCACCAAAATAAGGAATACACGACGGTAAAAAACTGTCGTAAAAAGTCTCATTGGTACTACGATGGACGATTACACGACTGTTTTTAAACCATCGTGAAAACATACCAGGACGGTTTTAAACCGTCGTATAATCTACAATTTCTACTAGTGTATGCTACTGGAGGGAAAACTTAAGAATGGACTTTATGCCTTTGATCACAACTAGATAAGCTCTCCCTCTGTCACTTCAGCACTTCATCAGTCTTCACACTCCCCTGGTGGATTAGGTACTATCTTTCCCACTTCTAATATAACTACTAGTTCATTTGCACACAATGTGCATACTTTGGCACCTAATTCTATTAATGTTCCTTGTTCTACTTTTGAGTTGTGGCATAATAAACTTGGACATCCTTCTGAACGCATTGTAAGACATGTTCTTTCTAATTGTAATGTCTCTCATATAAATAAAAATGGCTTTATATTCTATGATGTATGTTGTCAAGGCAAAATTCATAAATCTCCTTTTTCACATTCTCAATCTGCATACAATGCTCCCTTGGAATTAATTCACATAGACCTTTGGGGTCTTGCTCCTGTCTTATCCTCAAGTGGCTACAGGTACTACATAAGTTTCATTGATGCCTTTACAAGGTTCACTTGGATCTATCTACTTCGAAATAGGTCTGATGCTCTACAAACCTTTGAGCACTTTAAAACTCATGTTGAGCTGCAACTCAATTCCAAAATCAAAGCTATAGTTAGATTGGGGTAGAGAATACAAGGCTTTTACTCAATTACTCAACTCACATGGTATCATCCATAGACTTTCTCGTGCATATGTTCATGAACAAAATGATGTTACTGAATGAAAAACATCGACATATTGTTGAGAATGGTCTAACCTTAGCTAAGGCATCGATGCCTCAAAGTATTGGTATGAGGCATATAGAACTACAGTCTTTTTGTACAATAGACTTCCTAACTCTGTGATCAACTTCAAAACCCCCCTTGAAGCCCTGTTCTCAATTAAACCTGATTATTCATCTTTGAAAGTATTTAGCTATAAGTGTTTTCCCTTTCTTTGACCCTATAACAAACATAAAATGGATTTTTGTTCTACTGAATGTACTTTTATTGGTTATAGTATAAACCAAAAAGGATTCAAATGTCTTGATCCTATTGGGAAAATCTTTGTATGTCATGATGTCCACTTTGATGAAATAGTTTTTCCTTTTTCCAAGCTTTCTTCCTCATCTTCATCTTCATCTATACCCTCCACAACAACATCTATATTCCCTTCAATTCTTGTAATTCAATGTCCACCACTGTCTAAACCTCACATAGTTCATGACCCTATTGTTGACCAACATGTTGCAGTCTCTAATGAAAATCCTTTACTTGGCTCCACATCACCCCATCCTATTCCAGTATAGGATAAACCATTAAGGCAAGTAAAATCTAGCACAAATGTACATCCTATGGAGACATGTGCTAAATGAGGTATTTTTAAGCCCAAGGTTTTTACCTTAACCACAGAACCTTCCTCAGTAGAAGAAGCCTTGTCCTTGGAACATTGGAAGAATGCTATGACTGATGAATATCTTGCTCTACAGAGAAATGACACTTGGTCTTTAGTGCCATTGCGTGCAAGACGCAAGCCAATTAGATGCAAATGGGTTTTTAAAGTCAAAGAAAATCTTGATGGGACAGTCAACAAATTTAAAGCTCGATTGGTAGCAAAGGGCTTTAATCAAGTAGCTGGGTTTGACTTTAATGAGGCTTTTAGTCCTATTGTCAAACCTACTACTATAAGAGTTGTAATAATAATGGCTCTATCTTGAAGCTGGACTATTAGGCAGTTGGATATAAACAATGCCTTTCTCAATGGAGACCTTCTAGAAGAAGTCTATATGACTCAACCTCAAGGCTTTGAAGATCCTAAACATCCTTCCTTTGTCTACAAACTTCACAAGTTCTTGTATGGTTTGAAACAAGCACCAAGAGCTTGGTTTGACAAACTCAAGACTACACTTCTTCAATTAGGCTTCAATTCCTCAAAGTTAGATAAGTCGTTATTTCTTAGAATCACAGCTCATCATACCACATTTGTTTTTGTCTATGTTGATGATATTCTTATCACAAGAAGTCATGAGAGTAAAGTTCAAAGTCTAATTGCTAACTTGAACAAGCAGTTTACTTTAAAGGACATGGGAACAATCAAATACTTCTTGGGTATACAAGTTTAACCTATTGCAAATGGGATATATCTGTCCCAAAAGAAGTACATCACTGATCTTTTACAAAAAGTCAAGATGGATAATGCAAAAGCCACTGGTACTCCTATGACTGCCAATCTGAAACTCTCAGCTTTTGGCAGTCCAGAGATGAATAACCCTCAACTATATAGGAGTGTTGTTGGTGCTCTCCAATATGTGTCAGTAACAAGACTTGAGTTATCCTACTCAGTGAACAAAGTGTGTCAATTAATGCAATGTCCTCTTGAGTTTCACTAGTAGGCTGTCAAAAGGATTCACAGATATCTTAAAGGTACTTAGACTTTGGTCTACACCTGTGTCGATCATAGCAGTTGAATTTGGTAGCCTTTTGTGATGCAGATTGGGCCTCAGACCCTAATGATCGATGCTCTACTCCTGGTTATTGCGTGTTCCTTGGCCCAAACATTGTATCTTGGTGTTCTAAGAAACAGAACACTATCTCCAGATCTTCAACAGAAGCCGAATATAGGAGTTTTGCTAATGTGGTGGCAAAAATCACTTGGCTACAGCCATCACTTGGGGAATTGCAGATATCATTAACTAAGAAACCAATTGTTTGGTGTGATAATTTGAACACAGTCCAACTCGCAGGTAATCCTGTTCAACATGTTGAACTAAACATGTAGAATTGGATCTCTATTTTGTTCGAGAAAAAGTCATTCAGGAAATGCTAGATGTCAAACATGTTCCTGCACAAGATCAAATTATAGATGTGCTAACCAAGCTTGTGCCTAGCTCTCATTTTTCTACTCTTAGAAGTAAACTCACAGTTGAAAACTATTTAACCCTGAGTTTTAGGGGGGCAGTTAGAGAAGGACATCAACATTGAAGCCTGTCATTTGTAACTAAGGCAGTTATAGTCGGTCAAGGTAGCCAGTCAATTAGTTAGATTAGTTTAATGGTCATGACATATGGCATTCGCGCCTTGGCCTTGATGTAAGTTAGTTACAAATCAGAGGATGTGTCACACCTTGCAGTACGGGAGGTGGCGTCGCAGATTATTTAAGTTAATTAAATGAAAATTTAATTAGAACATAAGTTTAAAGGGTTTAAATTAAATTTGGAAATATGGGAAAATCTAAAACCTTTTTAAACAGGCATTCTTGTTAATTAAACAGATAGAATTTTTAGAACAATTAATAAGAAAATAATAAAAGATTAAAGAAATGAATATGGATCCCACTGACCCACATATTGTGCACACACATAATACTGACAATATTACATTACATTCATAGTCCAAATAAAGAGAAAGTTAAAATGTTACATGACTTGATTTAATAATAGGAATAACCTACTAAGTTCTCCTACTGCTCCTGAGTCCTGTCCGTTGAGTCTTCCTTGAATCTAAGCGGAAATCCATCTAGATTGGGGGGGGGGGGGGGGGAGTTTGAAAACAAATAAAACGTAAGCGAAAGGCTTAGTAGGACTATATTTTAAGAAATAGTAATTTAAAAGGAAATATACTTATTCAAGAAGTCATTTAAGAAAAGACTTGAATAAACAAATTTAAATAAAACCATTCTTACCTAAAACAGTTTATTGGTCAACCAGAAAGCCATCAATTTCTTTTCCTAGGCAAACCATATGATAACACCACCGTAGTGGCCCAACTAGGTTTTGGGACCTGCTCCTAAGGTCGCGCGCTACACGACCCGATCTCTGTTATGACATCATGCCCTTATATTCATTTCTCTTATCATTTAAACCCAATTACCAGGTATTTTCATTTACATTTATTATAGGGTTCATTATGAAGTCCACTTCAATTCACGGTTTATAAAAATAACCGATAAAATCTCATTTTTCAATCAACCGTCGAAAACATTTTGATAAAACCCCTTTTTTAGACCAAAAATCATTTGAATACTTGGCTACCAAGGAAAGGGTAAAAGTCCTACCTCGATACTCATGTTGGTGCTCCACACCGTAATCCCGGTCCGCTATACGTTAGCTCCATGGAACCACGAACAATCCTAAATAAAACTAGTTCAATCAGTATCTAGTTTAAGATATTTTACGTTGCTAAACTATTTCATGGTGTCCTAATGTGCCATTTGTACCTTTAAAATTATTTTATAAAGTTGGAATTTAAATCAGGGTTCAAAACAGTAAAAACGGATGAAAATCACAAATTTTGCCCTTGTTTGGTCGGCTTGTCGGTCTCCTAGCTCGGCCTGCCGGAGGACCACGTCTGGTTGGCCAAACTTCTCCAGGTTCGGTCTGCCGAATAGATGAGTCTGGCCTGCCAATCCTTTGAATCCAGCCTGTCGAACACGAAGTCCGGCCTACCGATCTGGAAAATTTCTAGAAATTTCAGGCACGGGTTTTGGGTCCCCAAACCCCAAATCTTGATTTCAACCTATTTTTCTCAATTCTCAGGCATGGAAAACAATCATAGATGATAGAAAAACATAATAGGACACTTTTAAACTCATTTAAACAAGATTTGCACTCAAAATCCAAGAAAATCCAAAAATAGAGAAAAAGGGAGAAAAATGAAAAATCTTGAATCGAATCTGTTTTTCTTCAAACAAGGCTTAGATTCTAGTTATTCTAAGTCCCTCTAACTTAGATCGAAGGTTCTCTAAGCTTAAATGGGCTTAAACCTCAAGATGCAAGAAAAATTGAAAAATTGAAAAAGTTTTGAAAATTCAAAAACTAACCTTGGATCGAAGCTTTGAATCACGTTTTTCGTTGATCAAACACTTCCCCGAGCCTCCAATCTACTAACCTGATGCTTGGGGCTCGATTTGATTCAAAAATTTTGAAGGAAAATGAGAGAGAAAGGAAGTGGCAGAGAGAGAGAGACAAGCTTGAGAGGGAGAGAGAGAGTGAGAGCTGAGAGTGACGAGAGAAAGGAAGAGGAAAGAGAATAAATAGAGGAAAAGTAGTCGGTTTTATTGTGCGAAAACCATGTGTCGCCCACGGTTTTGTAAAATCGAATATATTTGACATTTGACAAATTGTTTTGTTTTAAAACTCAAAATAAAGATCTAAAAAAATAAGAAATCCTTTGAAATCATTAAAATAAGAGAAACAACTTTAAACTCAAAATTTCACCAAATGATCAAATTAAGTTTAAAATATTCATCATGGCACACTAATCCACCATTTTACATTCTAATATCATTAAATTAATTTCAGGGCGTTACAACTCTCCACCCCTAAAAGAAATTTTGCCCTTGAAATTTGCAAATCAATTTAGAAACAAAACAGATATGGATACAACTCCCGTATACTCGACTCTAACTCCCAAGTGGCTTCATTAACCCCGTGATGCTGCCACACGACCTTTACCAACGGTATATCCCGACGACGCAAACTGATCACTTTTCGATTGATAATCTGAACCAGCACTTCCTTGCATGTTGTGTCTTCCTGAACCTGCACATCGTGAAATGAAACTATCTTACCCTACTCAGGTGGACACTTCCTAATCATTGACACATGGAAAAAATCATGAACATGAGAAAGTTTAGGCAGAAGGTCGAGCCGATAAGCAACCACAACAACACGTTGAGTGATCTCGAACGGTCCAACATATCTCAGTGCAAGCTTTCCACTCACACAGAACCGCACAATACCTTTACGAGGCGATACCTTCAAGAGAACAAAATCCCCTACCGTAAATTCCAAGGGTCGACATCTCCTATCTGTATAACTCTTTTGCCGACTCTGAGCTACCCTCAATCGATTTTGAATTACGGTGACTTTCTCGTTGCTATCACGAATCTCATCTGGCCCAAGAATAATCCTATCTTCCAGTTCTGCCCAACACACTGGTGACCTACACGCTCCCCCGTACAACGCCCCAAACGGTGCCATACCAATACTTGCTTGATAGCTGTTGTTGTACGCGAATTCTACCAGATGCAAATATTTCTTTCGATTCTCGCCAAAGTCTAACGCACAAGCACGCAACATGTCATCGAGAATCTGAATAACCTGCTCAGACTGCCCATCGGTCTAAGGATGAAATGTCGTACTGAAGTTCAAATCTATGCCTAAAGCCTCCTAAAAGCTCCTCTAGTACTTAGCATTAAACCTGGTGTCTCGTTCAGATGTGATGGACAAAGGAACTCCATGCAACTACACTATATTCTGCAGATACAACTCCCCAAGAACTTTCCTCAAACATGTGGACTTGAATGGAATGAAAAATGCCAATTTCATCAACCTATCAACCATGACCCAAGCTGCATCATGCCGTTGCTCCATCATCGGCAAACCTGTAAGGAAATCCATCATCACATGCTCCCATTTCCACCTTGGAATAGGAAGCGGCTAAAGCTGACCTGCTGGCTTCTGATGCTCGGCTTTCACCTGAAGACACATCGTACACTCGGCCATGTACTCTTGAACATCTTTCTTCATAACTCTCCACCAATATTGCCTCTTCAAATCACGATACGTCTTCGTGCTTCCTGAATGAATAGTGAACTGAGACCTATGAGCTTCGTCCATAACGAATTTCGTCACCTCAGCGATTGCTGGAATTGCTAGACGCTCTCAAAAATACAACAATCCATCTACATACACTTTCCATTCTTCAAACTGCTCTCCGTTCTGAATCCGTGTTCAAATCCCTCGTAGATACTAGTCCTACCACTGATTCTGTTTCACCATCTGAACAAGAGCTGGGGTTGCTTCCATATGATACACCAAAACTCGATCGTAGTCTTCATAATACTGTAGTCCATATTCGCTCACTGTCGCATCTCTTTTCTAATCTTCAAGAGCCAAACAAGTGAGAATCTCTGAGGACTTCCTACTAAGCGCATTCGCGACCACATTAGCTTTCCCAAGATGGTACTACAACGCGAAATCATAATTCTCCATATACTCCATCCATCTCCGCTGCCTCAAGTTAAGATCCCTCTAAGTGAACAGATACCTCAAACTCTTATGATCGGAGAAAACCTAAAATGTCGCCCCATACAAATAACATCTCCAAATCTTTAGTGCGTGAATCACTACTGCAAGCTCCAAGTCGTGAGTAGGATAATTCCGCTAGTGAGGTCATAGTTGTCTCGATCCATACACCACCACGCGTCCATACTGCATCAACACGCATCTAAGTCCTCGTCCTGAAGCATCTGTGTAAACCACTACTCCCTACGGTGACGTACTATTCCAAATATATCCTTTATCAGCAAGCTACTAAAGTTGCTTTCTCAATTCTTTCATTTCTGCCGGCGCCATCCATAAGGTGCTACTAAATTCGGTTCTGTACCTAGAAATAACTCAATACCAAACTTGATCTCCCGATGTGGTGGTAATCTTGGCAACTCGTCGGGGAAGACATCCTCATACTCATCAACCACTGGTATTGCTACATTTCTTTTCGAAGCATAGGGCTCACCTTCCAGACTTGCAAGAAAAGCATGACAAACCAGATTCTTTCGCCCTCCAAGGCATGACTTCATGAGACGCTCACTCATCAACCGATCACCACCACCTTGGTAAGTGATCATCGTCCTCCTATCAAACACTAGGGTCACTTTTCTAAGCTGGCAGTCTACAACTGCATTATACCTGGACAACCAATCCATCCCTAAGATTACATCATATGATCTCATAGGGAGGACAATCAAATCACTTTTCAAATCTCATCCCTAATCATTATTTTACAGGCTTTACATATACAATTTACACACACCCGTCCCAAGGAAGAAGCGATAACTAGGGGTGGTTCATTGAACTCTTCTATCTCTAGTCCCAAGGCATGTTCAAAAGAGCTCAAAATGAGAGAATGAGTGGCACCTGTAGCGAATAAAACATGAGCTAAGGATTAGGAAACTAAGATCGTACCATCGACAACCGTATTGTTGGTCTGGGCATCTGAACCTCCTATTGCCATTGCATGAACCTGAACTGGTGCCTTTCCTTTTCCTCTACCAACATTGCTAGGTCCTGGATTATTCGGTCGATACTGTTGTGACAGAGACAACTGCACACTAGTTGTACTCAGCGCTTGATACTGAGGGACGTTAGGTTGGAAGTTCTGCGGCTGTTGCCTTTGTGCTGAATATGATAGTTGCTGAGGAGAGAACTGAGGGAACTACAATTGCAAAAATTACTAAGGCGGAGGTAGGGTCTGAGGCTAAGGCTGACAACTGGCACCTTCTCTGGTCTAAGATCCTAGACGAGCACTTCTGATTGGGCAATTCCACTTGATGTGTCCTAGCTACTGACAATAATGACAATGAAAGCTGTAGGGATTGCTGCGCCACAGCTAGATGAACTGCTGCTACCACTATTCATGCCACCCTGCTTGTTCTTTCCCAGAGTTGGACGACTACTGGTGCTCTTCCTACCACTCCTCTATGGCCCTCTTGACGCTTTTGCTTGATCCTCACAATGCAACGCATAATCATTTTCCACCGATATTGCGGATGACACAAGTTCTCCAAAACTCTTAAGTTGTAGAGCAACCACCTGTTGTCGAATAGAAGCCTTGAGTCCTTCTTGAAACTTTATACATTTTTCACGTTCTGATCCCACTGTTGATGGAGCAAACCTGGCCAACTCATTAAACCTTGCCTCATACTCTCGAACTGACAAGTCACCCTACTGCAGTCTGTAGAACTCAGCCGCCTTTTGGCCCTTATACCATTGTGGAAAATATCGGTCATAGGATAGCTCATTGAATCTATCCCAACTGATGTTACCATTGCGTTCCAAACGCTTAGCTTGCTTCCACTAAGTATTAGAGCCACCCTCGAACTTATATGCAGTAAATTCCACACGATACTCATCTGGCACTCCATGAGTATCCAAATGCTTCACGATCGAGTCTAGCTAATATTCTGCCAATTGTGGGTCCCTATTTCCATCAAAAGTTAGTATAAACGCACGCTGAAATTCCTTAAAATATGTATGTCGACGGCTAACATCAGAATCCTCCGGTCTAGCCCTAGCTGCCATCTGCCGGAATGCCATAAACATGGCCCTCATCATACCCTCATCATTTTCAAACTCGACGTTAGCTGTCAAACATCGTCTAGGTGTCATTCTCTCACTTCTAAAAACAAAATTTAGACTGTCAGTAGCATTTCATTGTCATACTTATGTGTGCACAATTTCCAAGGTTCATAACCTTGAGCTCTAATACCATTCTGTCATGCCCCGCAGCACGGGAGGTGACATGATAGATTATTTAAGTTAATTAAATGAAAATTTAATTAGAACATGAGTTTAAAGGGTTTAAATTAAATTTGGAAATATGGGAAAATCTAAAACCTTTTTAAACAGGCATTCTTGGTAATTAAACAGATAGAATTTCTAGAACAATTAATAAGAAAATAATAAAATATAAAAGAAACGAATATAGATCCCACTTACCCACATATTGTGCACACACATAGTACTGACAATATTATATTACATTCATAGTCCAAATAAAGAGAAAGTTAAAATGTTACATGCCTTGATTTAATAATAGGAATAACCTACTAAGTTCTCCTACTGCTCCTGAGTCCTGTCCGTTGAGTCTTCCTTGAATCTAAGCATAAATCCACCTAGAAGGGGGGGGGGGGGGGGGGAGAAGTTTGAAAACAAATAAAACGTGAACGAAAGGCTTAGTAGGACTATATTTTAAGAAATAGTAATTTAAAAGGAAATATCCTTATTCAAGAAGTCATTTAAGAAAAGACCTGAATAAAGAAATTTAAATAAAACCATTCTTACCTAAAACAGTTTATTGGTCGACAAGAAAGATCATAAATTTCTTTTCCTGGGCAAACCATATGAATAACACCACCGTAGTGGCCCAGCTGGGTTTTGGGACCTACCCCCAAGGTCGCGCGCTACACGACCTGATCTCTGTTATGGCATCATGCCCTTATATTCATTTCTATTATCATTTAAACCCAATTACTAGGTATTTTCATTTACATTTATTATAGAGTTCATTATAAAGTCCACTTCAATTCACGGTTTATAAAAATAACCGATAAAATCTCATTTTTCAATTAACCATTGAAAACATTTTGATAAAGCCCCTTTTTAGACCAAAAATCATTTGAAGACTTGGCTACCAAGGAAAGGGTAGAAGTCCTACCTCGATACTCCACACCGTAATCCCAGTCCGCTATACGTTAGCTCCGCGGAACCACGAACAATCTTAGATAAAACTAGGTCTATCAGTATCTAGTTTTAGATATTCTACATTGCTAAACTATTTCATGGTGTCCTAATGTGCCATTTGTACCTTTAAAATCATTTTATAAAGTTGGGATTTAAATCAGGGTTCAAAATAGTGAAAACAGATGAAAATCGCAAATTTTGACCTTGTTTGGTTGGCTTGCTGGTCCCCTGGTTCGACCGGCCAAACTCTAGGCCGAACTGTGCAGTTTGGCCTATCAGAGGACCACGTCCGGTCGGCCAAACTTCTCTAGGTTCAGCCTGCCAAACAGATGAATTCGGCCTACCGGGCAAATGAATCCGGCCTGCCAAACATGAAGTTTAGCCTACCGATCTAGAAAATTTCTAGAAATTTCAGGCACGGGTTTTGGGTCTCCCAAACCCTAAATCTTGATTTCATCCTGTTTTTCTCAATTCTCAAGCATGAAAAACAATCATAGATGATAGAGAAACATAATAGGACACTTTTAAACTCATTTAAATAAGATTTGCACTCAAAATCCAAGAAAATCTAAAAATAGAGAAAAAGGGAGAAAAATGAAAAATTTTGAATCGAATCCTTTTTTCTTCTAACAAGGCTTAGATTCTAGTTTTTTCTAAGTCCCTCTAACATAGATCGAAGGTTGTCTAAGCTTAAATGAGCTTAAATCTCAAGATGCGAGAAAAATTGAAAAATTGGAAAAGTTTTGAAAATTTGAAAACTAACCTTGGATTGAAGCATTAAATCACGTTTTTCGTTGATCAAACACTTCCTCGAGCCTCCAATCTACTAACCCGATGCTTGGGGCTCGATTTGATTCAAAAATTTTGAAGGAAATTGAGAAAGAAAAGGAGCGGCAAAGAGAGAGAGAGAGATGAGCTTGAGAGGGAGAGAGAGTGTGAGAGCTAAGAGTGAAGAGAGAGAGGAAGAGGAGAGAATAAATAGAGGAGAAAGTGGGCGGTTTTACTATGCAAAAACCATGTGCGGCCCATAGTTTTGTAAAACCGAATATATTTGACATTTGACAAATTGTTTTGTTTTAAAACTCAAAATAAAATTCTAAAACAATAAGAAATCCTTTGAAATCATTAAAATAAGAGAAATAACTTTAAACTCAAAATTTCACCAAATGATCAAATTAAGTTTAAAATTTTCATCATGGCACACTAATCCACAATTTTACATTCTAATATCATTAAATTAATTTTAGAGCGTTAGAGGATGTATTTAAGAACAAGTTCTATACACAATGAATTCAATTTTCAAGAGAAAATAATTCACACAAAACACAATTCTTTCTCTTCTTCTTCTTTATACTTCCTTTTCTTTTGCGTGAAAGTTCTAACAAGAGGAAGCGGGTAATTGGTGCTTTAACCAGCCTAGCAAATTAAAACAAATCAAGGAAGACCGGAGAAGAAGCATCTGATGAATAAGCCAAGTTAAGCGATGAATTGGGAACCGGGATGTTAACTCTCAAAATAGGAACTTCAATTTTGTATACAAACGAAAGGTATGCGAGCTTGGAAACCGAAATATGTGGAGTTTTTGAATTTTGAGAGAATTTGATGGGAGTTTGTCAGAAAATTTGGCCGAACACAAGCTACAGCCACGGCAGTAGCGGTAACTAGAGGCCTTTGAAGGACTCCAAACAAGGAACCCATATTTCACAATACAATCCCAAAATCTCTCATACCAATATCGAAACAAAACAAGAATTGGTGCGAAAAAGAAAGCCAAAATGATAAGAATGAGAATCGCTTGCGCAAATTAGATGGTGATAATATATGAGATTTATGCCGATTACCCTTCAACAATATGTCGATAAATAACACTATGGGTTTGTCTCAAATTGAGAATCTGAAAGCGTCAAAAACACGGTTAAGAAATACGCAAGAATATAGAGAGAGAATACGCAAAAATATGGGCAACAACACAAAAAACAAAAAATAAAAAACAAAAAAAAAGGTATATGCGATTATATATATATATATATATATTCTGTCATGTCCCAAAATCTAGGAGGTGACGTGGTAGATTAATTAAGTAAAATAAATTAAATTTTTATCTAAAATTGCCATTTTAAAAGATATTAAGTTAATTATAAGAATGTGGAATATTTAAAACTTTTTTTTAGATATGTGTTATAATATGAAAGCAGGCAAAGCAAATCAAAATATTGAATAAACAAACATCATTGGGCCCCATCGGACCCACAGTAGTACGCACACACGGTACCGAAGATATTAAATATACAACCAAAGTCCAAATAAAAGGGAAATAAATTAAAATATTACATGCCTTGCTTATAAATAAATACCCTAGACAGTGATGTCCTAATCCTGCGGTTTCTTCTTGGTTCTTTAGTCTTCCCTAAGCTGGATGCCACCTAGAAGGGGGAAAGGTTTTAAAACAAGAAAAATGTGAGCAAAAAGCTTAGTAGGACTAAGCTTTTGAAAACATTTAATTGAAACATGTAATTCATTTTTAGACAAAAGCTATAAAACAAGATAAATAAATAAACAAATAACTAATTAAAGCTCATTTAATTTATTCATACCGTTTAATCATTTATTCATCCATAGACAATCTTATTATCACGTTTTTGGCAAAGCCATATGAATCACTATCGAAGTAGCCTAGTTGGATTTTGGGACCTACCCCCAAGGTCGCACTCTCCATAACCCGATCTCTGTATATGGCATCATTCTCTATTTTATCATTTCGAATGGTACTAACCGATACGTCCGGTGTCATATCATTATCATGTCTCGTTTACTAGATATTCTCATTACGTTCATTATGATCATTTATTATTTAGCCAATAATAAAAAAAGGTAATGAACTTCATTTCTTGAAAACATTTGAAGGAAATGCTTTGTGGTCAAAATCCATTAAAACATGGCTATCAAAGGAAAAGGGTTAGAAGTCCTACCTTGATATCCCGTGCCAACGTTCAACGTCGCAGTCCCGATCCGCTATACGTTAGCTCTACGTAACCACAAACAACCTTAAATAGAAACTAAGTTTATCAATATCTAGGTTAAGGTATTCTATATCCCTAAGCTATCTCATGGTGCCTTAGTATGTCTTTAAAGTTTACAAAATCATTTCATGAGGTTAAAATCTTGATCTAGGTCTTAAACGGTGAAAAACAGATGAAAAATGATCATTCTTCACAGGGTCCAATCGGCCTACCGGAGCCCCTAGTCCAGCATGTCGAACTACACAGTTCGACCTGCTGGCTATGTAACACCAGCCTGCCGAACTGGCCCAGATTCGACCTATCGAACCTATGAATCTGACCTACTGAATTGGGAAAACATGGGAGGTCTGGACTTCGATTCTCGACCTTCCTAAGTCCAAAAATCAAATCTAAACCTGTTTTTCAAGTCCCTGAGCATTTATAACATTCATAAATGATGGAAAAACATGCTAGAACACATTTAAACACATTTAGGCAAGGTTTACATAGAAATTTTTAAGGAAATCCAAAAATGAGGAAAAAGAGAAAAACTTGATTAAATTCAAATTTCGTTCAATCAAGTCTAGATTCTAGATTATTTGAGTTCGATTAACTTAGATTGAGGGTTTCCAAAACTCAAGAAACTCGGATTACAACATTTTAAAGAAATTGAAAGATTTAGGATAAAAGTTTAAAAATTTTAAAAGTAAAGAAACTAACCTCGAATTGAAGCTTAAAATCGAGTTTGTGGAGACCAAATCGTGTTTCTTCCCCTCCAATCCAACTAAGAATCAAGGCTTGAACTCCATTTTTTTGAAATCAAAATGAGGAAGAGGAGAAAGAGAGGGTAGCGTGGGAGAGAGGGAAAAGAGAGAGAAAGAGTGTTTGAGATAGTGAGGAAGAGTGAGAGTGAGAGAGAGGGAAAAATAGAGTGGGGAAGAGCAGTTTGTAGAGCAAAACCCCATCTACTCCAGCATACAGTTTTGTAATTTGAGACATATTAGATATTTGGTAAATTATTTTGTTTAAAAATAAAAAATAACATATAAAAATAATTAAAAGTGCGATAAATTTAAAATACCATAAAATACTTAAATTAAGTCTAAACTTATATCAAAATATATTAATCTATTATTTAAATACTAATTATGTTTAATTAAATTTTTAAGTGTTACGTGTTCTTATTTGGATTCTTGGAGATTTTGATTCAAGAAAGTCGGGTTGTCAAAATCGAATTGACAGCCTGACCATAACAGGACGCCGACCAAACTGCAAAGAAGCGTCCTTTAGGAAGCGGAGAGAGAGATATATATCTATATCAATATATATATATGCGGTTTTTCTTATTATTTGTTGCTACTTTCCAGGACACGCACGTTTTGCAAACCGAAATTAATTTTCAGCTTTCCTAGGTAACTTTTTATTCTTTTTATTATTAGAGGTTGTTTTTCTTTTTTTGTTTAACCTTTAAAGATGATCGATTTTTTTTTTTTTTGGAATTTAAGATGAGTGATTTAAATAATTAATAATAATATATGTCTTTTTTATTTAAAAAAACTTTTTTTTTTTGCATGTCGAAGCTCAAAAGTGGGATTTTATGAAAGTGTTTGTTGCAATGATCATATAAAGAAGATTTAATCTATTGGGAAAAAAGCTTTTTGATTTTTTTGATTTAAAAGTTACTATTTTGAATCGTTTTGTATAAAGTTAGGTGTTCACGGTTTGCAGAAGGTATGTTGATTTAAACAATGCACATAAGTCGTTTGTTAGAATACCAAAGAACAATTCCCGCTCACTGAATCAATGAGTTATGTTGATAAATTACTGATGTTCGATATTCAATTACTGTTTAACCCATTCTAAAATGAAATTACTACTTCACTTAAAAAAAAAAAGAATTTTTTGATTAATCTTGGTCTTCATGATCACTTCGTCAATAGTTTTGGGGTTTATGTAATTAAAAAAATTTGAGCTTTGGGGCTTATTTTTTGTTTTCTTTGCTGTTTTTATTCATCGCATCTTTAATTTTTTTAGTGTAAAGATACAATAGAGGATGATTTGACAGATGAAAATTAAGTTCAACAAGTTCTGTTGGAGCAGTATTTACACCAATTTTTTGTGCTAAATATGGACTCTTCTAAGAATGAGCCAACATTAGCATAAACTTTTATTTTGCATACTAAAGCAATTCTACAACTTCAATAAAAGAACAAAAACGAATGTAACCTTTACTCTTAGATTATCAGTGTATACTCTTTCTCTTACAACTCAATTTGTTCTTAATCTCTCAGTAGAATTAAGAACAAATTAAGTTGTACTTAATTATCATTTATATTGGAATATTTCATGTATTTATATGATGAAATGTACTCTTTTGACTTTGTGTACTAGTTATGTATACTCCTTCTAAATCTCCATGTAAAGCTTTTGTTCTCGTTTTTCCTTTGTATATTGTTTTTGTATTCCACATTATGAAAATCTAATTTACAACTTCATACATGCATAGCACATAGCCAAACTAGTTTTACTAAAAGAGCGAATATATAGCACTATTCGTCCATTACCTTTTTTTTTTTTTTTTTCCTTTTTTCCTTATATTTTGCTTACTGTTTTTTCTTATTAGTGTTTACCCTTTGTGTTACTTTTTTGAGGGATTCATTTGTCTACTATAATCTTTTTTTTTTCTTTTTTTTCTTGTTATAAAAAATTAAAACTCTATTTGTTTATCATTGTCAGTGTTTAATTTTTTTTTTTTACTTTTAGTGTTATAGTGTAGTATGCATTTCTATTTACAATTTTTTAGACATTATTTATCTATCATTGTCTTTTATATTAGATATTCTATTTTTTTGTTTTCTTTTTTACTTTTCAGTACTTTAGCTTTTTCTTTCTCTTTTTCTTTCTAGTGTTGCTTCTTTCTCTCTCTTTCTTTTTTATTCTATTAGTCTACTGTAGCCTCACCCCAAATATTTTCATATCTTTTTTCTTTTGTTTTTCTTTCATTTTCAAAATTTTTGATATCTCTTATACTCTAATATTAACTTTTTCATTAGAATAATATCCTTGTTTATAATCAATTATGGCTTACATTGTGATTAAATAGAATCTAACACAATGGTAGTACATATAGGGTTTTAAAAAAGATAACATAATAAAAAACAAATTGGAACAAAAAATCTTTAAGAACTACATATTTAAAATAAAAAATCGAATTGGATCACCGGTCCAAAAATTTTTTTCGATTGTAAAAAATCTTTGGATTTATTTGTTTTCTGTATTACTTTACTCTTCATAAAACCTTATGCGTTATACCATGTCATACTTTGTATGAGTAAACAATTGATTAACTAAGAGTATGTTTGGCACACCATACTTTATTGTACTATATTGTATTGTATTATATTATATTATGTTAGTGTTATACAATATATTGTTTAGTTTTGCACTGTATTAACATATTGTAGTATGCTATACAATGTTTGTTTACACCGTATTGTATTGTATTAGTATTTAAACTTTAAATATAATAAATTTGAGTCATGGTTCTAGGGTTGAAATTTAGGACCAGGCCAGAGTTGGGATTTAGGACCGGTGTTAGGGTCGGGGTTAGGGTGGGAATTCGGGATCGAGGTCAGGGGACCTAGATCCAAGTTGAGATTTGGAACTGGGGTTGAAGTTAGGATAAAGATTTGCGACTGGGGTCAAGGTCGAGTGTCA
Source organism: Artocarpus heterophyllus (assembly GCA_025403435.1). Taxonomy (NCBI): domain Eukaryota; kingdom Viridiplantae; phylum Streptophyta; class Magnoliopsida; order Rosales; family Moraceae; genus Artocarpus; species Artocarpus heterophyllus. The sequence continues at coordinate 31,620,854 of CM046342.1, read as the reverse complement.
CACCTCGTAGACCAGGAGGTGGCAGTGGCAAATTAATTAAGTTAATTAAAAACACAGATTAAAGAAGTTGATTAATTATGAAAAATGTGGCAATTTAAAACCTTTTTAAAATGATTATTATAATGATAAATAGACAGGCAGAAAATAAAATAAAAATAAGATAAAGAAAAGGGAAAACATGTCGGGTCCCATCGGACCCACATCTTATGCATACACATAGTATCGATAATAATTAAATTACAACTACAGTCCAATATAAAAAAAGAAGTTAAAAATGATACATGCCTTGATTAACTAATACAAATAACCTACTCGGGTCTTTTACTGCTCACGAGTTCGGTCAATGGATTCTCCATCGATCCTAAGCTAGATTCCACCTAGAGGGGAAGGGTTTGAAAACACGTAAAAAGTGAACGAAATGCTCAATAGGAGCAGGTTATAAAAACATTTAAACTGAATATACAATTCATTATTCAAGAAAATATTTAGAAAATAGAATTAAATAAATAAATGGATAAATAAATTCAATAAAAATCAATCTTACCAAAACCGTTTATTGTTCATCTAGAAAGGATATATTATCTTTTCTTGAGCAAACCATATGTATCACCATCGTAGTGGCCCAACTGGGTTTTGAGACCTGCCCCCAATGTCGCATTCTACACGACCCAATCTTTGAATATGGCATTATGCCCATCTATGCATTTTTATAGTCGTTAAAATCTCATTTTACCAAGTTTATTCATTTACATTCATTATGCAGTTCATTATGAAAATCTCCTCATTCTGTTGTTTATGAAAACAACTGATAAAAATCTCTTTTTAATCATTCATTGATTTTTTTTTTTAAAGAAATCATTTTGAGGCCAAATATCATTTAAAAACTTGACTAACAAGAAAGGGGCAGAAGTCCTACCGTAATATCCATGCCGATGTCCAACACCGCAGTCCCATTCCGCTATACGTTAACTACACAGAACCACGAACAACCTTAAATATAAACTAAGTTTATCAATATCTAGCTTAGGATATTCTACACTACTAAGCTATCTTATGGTGTCCTAGTGTGCCATTGTGTTTATAAAATCATATTATAAGGTTAAAATCTCAATCTGGATTCAAAATAGGAAAACGGGTGAAAAGTAACAAATTTTTACAAAGTCCAGTTGGCCTGTCGGCTCCCCTGGTCCGACACAGTTCAGCCTACTGACAATCAGGACCGGCCTACCGAACTATTTCCAAGTTCGGCTTATCGAACTGAAAAATTCTAAAATTTTTCAAAATTCTAGTCTTGGCCTCCCCAAGCTCAAATCCTCATTTTCAACTTGTTTTCTCAATTCCCAGGCATTCAAAGCATTCATAGAAGATAGAAAAACAAAGTAGAACACTTTTAAACTAATTTAAATAAGATTTGCATAGAAAACTTTAAAGAAATCTGAAAATGGAAAAATAGAGGGAAAATAGAAAAACTTAATTCAAATCCGTTTTTCACCAAACCAAGCCTAGACTCTAGGTGTTTTGAGTTCCACTAACTTAGGTTTACGTTTTCTAAGCTCATAAAATTTAGATTACAACTTTCTAAGGAAATCTAAAAATTGTGAAAAAGTTTAAAAATCTTAAAAATAAACAAACTAACCTTAGATTTAAGCTTTAAATCAAGCTTATGATTGTCCAAACGCGTTCCTAAGCTTCCAATCCACTGAAAACCGAAGCATGGGCTTGATTTTTGAATCAAAAATTTGAGAGGATGTGAGAGAGAAAGAGAGGCAATGAGAAAAAAACAAAGGGAACGAAGGATAGAGAGAGAGAGAGTTTAAGAGAGTGAGGAAGAGAGAACGTGAAAGAGTGAAGAAAAAGGGAGAGATAGGGATTAAATAAAGAAAGGGGAGAGCAAAACCAGTGAGGAGAAACCGTGTGCATCCATGGTCTTGTAAATGGGACATATTTGACATTTGACAAATTGTTTTGTTCCAAAATTCAAAATAACAAATATAATAACTAAAATAATTAAAATGATTTAAAAATCACGTTAATTAGAAAATCCTTACAAAATGTTTAGATTAAAGTCAAATTACAATTTGGCACACTAATCCACCATCTTTCACACTAATATCACTTAATTAATTTCAAGGCATTACAGTTCTCTACCCCTAAAAGAAATTTCGCCCTCGAAATCACAAATCAACTTAGAAGCAAAACAAATACGGATTCAACTCCTGCATAGTGCATTCTAACTCCCAGGTGGCTTCATCAACCCCGTGATGTTACCACACGACCTTCACTAACAGTATGTCGTGATGTCGTAAGTTGATTACTTTTCGATCAACAATCTGGATCGACATCTCCTCGTATGTCGTGTCTTCTTAGATCTACACATCATAGAATGAGACTATCTTGTTTTCAGTCAGGTAGACACTTACGAAGCATTGATACATGAAATACATTATGAACATGAGAGAGCTCAGGAGGAAGATCGAGTCGATAAGCAACTATACCAATGTATTGAGTAATCTTGAATGGTCCAACGTACCTCGGTACGAGTTGCCCACTTACGCCAAATCGTGATATACCCTTGCATGGTGAAACTTTCAAGAGAATGAAATATCCTACTTTAAATTCTAGGGGTCGGTGTCTTCTATCCACATAGCTCTTCTGCCTACTCTGAGCGGCTTTCAATTGATCTTGAATCACGGCAACCTTTTTGTTGCTGTCATGGATCTCATCTAGCTCGAGAATAATCCTCTATTCTAGTTTAGCACAACATACCAGTGACAGACACGATCGACCATACAATGCTTCAAACAGTGCCATGCCAATACTCACTTAATAACTGTTGTTGTATGCAAATTCTGCCAGATGCAAATACTTCTTCTAGTTCCTGCCAAAGTCTAACACATATGCACGTAATATGTTCTCGAGGATTTAAATGACCCGCTTAGATTGTCCATCGATCTGAGGATGAAATGCCCTGTTGAAGTTTAAGTCCGTTCCCAAGGTCTCCTAAAAGCTCCTCCAATACTTAGCGTTGAACTACGTGTCTTTATTAGATGTGATGGAAAGGGGACTCCGTGCAACCGCACTATGTTCTACAAATATAGTTCCTCGAGAACTCTCCTCGAGCATGTTAACCTGAAAGGTATGAAATACGTCGATTTCGTTAACCTGTCAACCAGGACCCAAATTGCATCATGCCTTTGTTTCGTCCTTGGCAAACCGGTAAGAAAATCCATCGTGATGTCCTCCCATTTTCACCTTGGAATAAGAAGTGGTTGAAGCTGACCTACTGGCTTCTGATGCTCGACCTTCACTTGGAGACAAGTTGTACACTTGGCCACGTATTCTTGAACATCCTTCTTCATGCCTTTCCACCAGTATTGCCTATTTAGATCATGATATATCTTCGCGTTCCCTGGATGAATGATGAACTGAGACTTGTGGGCTCTATCCATCATGGCCTTCATCACTTTTGCGATTGTTGGATTTGCCAAACGCTCCCTAAAATACAATGATCCATCACATGTGTCCTCCATTCCTCAAATTGCTCTCCATTTTGAATTCGCATTAGATTCCTTGCAGGTGCTGGTCTCTCCACTTATTCTATTTCACCATCTGAATGAGAGTTAGGGTCGTATCTATATGGTACGCCGAAACTCGGTTATAGTCTTCATAGTACTGTAGTCCATATTCACTCACTATTGCATCTCTTTTCCAGTCTTCAAGAGCCAAGCAAGCAAGAATCTTTGAAGACTTCCTACTAAGCACATCCGCAACTACGTTAGCTTTCTCAGGATGGTACTGTAGTGTAAAATCATAATCTTCCATGTATTCCATCCACCTTCACTGCCTCAAATTTTGGATCCCTGTAAGTGAACAGATATTTCAAACTCTTGTGGTCAGAGAAAACCTGAACGTCACCCCACACAAATAATATCTCTAGATCTTCAGTGCATGAATCATCGTTGCAAGCTCTAAGTCATAAGTGGGGGAGTTCTGCTCGTGAGGTCGTAGCTGTCTCGATCTATATGCCACCATGCGTCCATATTGCATCAACACGCACCTAAGTCCGTGTCTTGAAGCATCTGTGCAAACTCTATATGGCTTATGACTATTTGGGATAATCAACATTGGAGCTCTAGTCAACTGATTCTTTAACTCTTAGAAGGTGAACTCGCATTCTTTATCCTACTCAAATTAGACATTTTTCCAGATCATTCTTGTTAACGGAGCTGCTATCTTTGAGAAGTCCTTTAAAAATTTCCTATTGTATCTTGCGAGTCCTAAGAAATGACGAATCTCGGCTACATTCCTTGGTATTTCCCACTCCACTTTGGGTTCTACCTTAGAAGGACCATGAAACTTGACTTCAGTCAACCAAAACTCACACTTTTCTTTCTTGGCGTACAACTAGTGCTCCCGCAAAGTCTAAAGCACAATCCTAAGGTGCTGCTCATGCTCCTCCCAAGTCTTAGGGTAGACCAAGATATCGTCGATGAATACAATCATGAACAGATCCAGATAAGGCCTGAATATCCTATTTATCAGGTCTATGAAAGCTGCCAGAGCATTTGTCAATCCAAATGGCATCACTAAAAACTCTAAGTGTCTATACCGGGTCCTGAAAGCTGTCTTAAGGATGCCCTCTTCTTTAATCCTAAGCTGATGGAATCCCAAACCCAAATCCATCTTCGATAAGTACCGTGAACCTCCCAACTAATCGAATAACTCATTGACTCTAGGCAAAGGACACTTGTTCTTCACCGTGACTCGATTTAGCTGTCGGTAGTCTATGTACAACCTGAGGGTTCCATCATGCTTCTTAATGAACAAAACCGGTGCTCCCCACGGTGATGTATTGTTTCAAATATATCCCTTGTCAGCATGCTCTTGAAGTAGCTTTCTCAATTCTTTCATCTCTACCTGTGCCATCCGATAAGGTGCTATAGAAATCAAAGCAGTTCCCGAAAGTAACTCAATACCAAACTTAATCTCCTGATGCAGTGGCAATCTTGGTAACTCATCGGGGAAGACATCTTTAAATTTATCAACTACTGGAATGTTGGAAAAATAGTACGCAGAGAAATTTTAAAAATTTTATATCATAGTATTTTCCAAAATACAAGTTTAACATGCTATATGCATAAATTAACCAGATCTTACTAACCTTTGATTGCCAAAGAACCCTCGCAAAACATGAAGAGAAGTAACGTCCCAAAAGAGCCTCAACCAACTGGTCTTCTTTGCTATTCTCTATCCACGACCGGAATGAGTGTGGGCTCACACGTACAACTCTTCCACTAGGTGACTCTCCTTCCAACCAATCGAGAGAACCCAAAGCTAATGTTTGTGATTTGTGAACAAAAGCACTCAGGGAGCTTTCAGATTCTCCCCAGCAGAGTATCACTTTTAATCTCTCAATTGATCTGAATAACTTATGTGACTTACTCCCTATTTATAGAGGTTGGGTCTAGAGTCAGTCCTTATCAGATTAGGTCTCAAAAATTCAAATCAGAATCAAATTTGGATCAATATCTAATAAGATCCATGTAAAAACATGTAATCTTATCCTTCGCTCATTGGTAGGCCGATCAGGATAATCGATAGGCCGAACTGCCGAATAAAAATCTCAGCAAATATTTTATTTTCCACCCAAGATTCTATAGGATAAAGTCTTAGTTTTAATTCAAATAACCCAATAGAAAAGTGATCTGATTAAAACAACTTTATCTAGATAATCTCTAAGAAAATAAATGAATTCCTAATAATTCTATAAGTTTATCTTGATCTAATTTATCCAAAAATTAAATCAACCGATAAACAGACAAGAATTATTCAATCTCAATAATTCAACAAGTTTATCTTGAATCAATTTTATCACAAAATTAATTCAACCAATAAATAGACATGAATTATCTAATTCTTCCAAATTTTAACCAATTTGATAAATCTGACATAAGTCACCAATTATTAGAAAAGCACGTTGTATCATTACAGGATGTTGTGAGTTAGCAAAGGGGACCAAATGAACCTATATAGTTCAAGCTCTCGACAATTATGAAACCCAATATCCCAGATATATATTTCATAATTATCAACTCCAACGCTACTCCACTAAAAGCTTAGAGCTGTACTCTCGAACTACATAGAATTACGAAGCCCGTATGGCTAAGTCTCCATGACATGTCATAGTGTATCGTATCCCCATATGATTATCCATAATCGGCTTAAGGACAAGTTCTATCTTACCTTCCCAATTATTTTTATCTTACGTTCCATTATCTCACCATCGAAAAACTTACCATCCAAAGACAGTATACTATTTGGTTACACCTATGTATCCAAATGGTTGAGCGCTTCAGTTTTTCAATTATAGGATAACGCATATAAGAGGATATCAATACTCCTAAAGAGGAGCTATAGATTCCATATCTATGAATGACAGGTCTACGCCATCAAGAGTCATGCCTCCAACGTACTGGCAAGCATACACTATTAAGATGTGGTTGTCACCCTTTGGTACATCAAAAGACACAAGTCAAAACAACAGGTCTACTATTCATCTCAGGATTAAGATACAATACAAATGATTGTCTAAAGTGAATTGATTTGCCAAGACAGAATTATTAACCCAAATCAATTCACTTTATGTCCCGATCCAACACATCGTCACCTGTGACAACGTGCCAATGTTTCTATTCATGGAGTCCACCTCCGATGGTCAAGACAAACCATCTCCCAATTGAAATATAGACATCATAACAATCTTTACATGAATGAAGAGTCCAACTTTATTCCCTCAATTGCAGATCTTATGATTTAGACCATCACCTTAAGAATCGTGTCTTCCACATAATTAGTCCATCATATGCCCAATTCTTAAGGTTTAGACCGATAGTTTCAGACTATTGTTTGCTTAACATACATTCAACAAATATGAACGTAAAGAGGACAAGATTTGGTATATAAATAATGAATAAATTCTTTATTGACAAAAATTTCTCCAAAAACTTTTTACATTTTTACTCCTTAGGGCATGCATGTCTAATAATCTCTCACTTGCACTAAGTTAGTAAATATGACAAATCTCGCATCCCCGTAGCTTCCACATGCCTCTCGAAGACTCCCCCAATAAGTGTCTTCGTAAATGGATAAGCTAAATTGTCCTCTAACACAATCTTGTACACCGTGACATGCCCGGCCTCAACGAAGTCCTTTATCACATGATACTTTTGATCAATATGCTTACTCTTCTTGTGAAATCTTGGTTCCTTAGCATTAGCTATCGCAGCACTGTTATCACCTTTCAGTGATACCACCTTATCCACACCAGGAACTACCTCAAGTTCCCTAAGGAACTTGTAGAGCCACACTGCTTCTTTCAAAGCATCACTAGCTGCCACATACTCGGCCTCCATCGTTGAATCCAAAGTGTAATCTTGCTTGGCACTTCTCCAACTGATGGCACCGTCGCCCAGAGTAAACACAAAACTCGAAGTCAATTTCTTAGAATCCAGACAGGATTGAAAATCCAAGTCAGTATATTCTAAAGGAGTCAATTCCTCACCCGAATATACAAGCATATACCCTCCAGTTCTTCTTAAGTACTTAAAAATATGCTTTAAGGTAACCCAATGGTTCGGTCCTCGATCCGCCTGAAATCGACTTACAATCCCTACCGTATAACTAATATCCGGTCGTGTGCAAAGCATGGCATAAATGAGACTACCCACTGCCGAAGCATAAGGCACCTTCTTCATGTATTCTCTTTCTTCATAAGACTTGGAGAGTCTTTCTTAGAAAGAGTAATTCCAGACCTAGATGGTTGCCCACCTTTCTTTGAATCCTGCATTGTAAACCTTTTGACAATTTTATCTATGTAGCCGGCCTGGGACAAAGCTATCATTTTGTTTTTCCTATCCCAAAAAATCTAGATACCAAGAACAAAATTAGCCTCACCGAAGTCCTTAATGTCAAACTGCTTGGCCAACCATAATTTGACCGACGCAATGGCCCAATGTCATTGCCAATCAACAGAATGTCATCTACATAGAGCAGTAGAAAAACTACCTTCCCATTCTTTATGTGTTTGTAAACACATGGCTCATCCACATTTTGTGAGAACCCATAAGTCTTGATCACCTGATCAAATCTTATGTTTCAAGAACAAGAAGCCTGTGAGAACCTGTTTGGTTGTTCCATATAAATGGACTCATCAAGATAGCCATTTAGAAAAGCAGTCTTGACATCCATCTACCAAATATCATTGTCGAGAGCGGCAGCTATGGACAAGAGAATCTGAATGGACTTAAGTATGGCTACAGGCGAAAAGGTTTCCTTATAATCGATTCCTTCCTTTTGTGTATAACCCTTAGCTACCAGTCTAGCCTTAAAGGTTTTGACCTTTCCATCCACTCCCCTTTTCCTCTTGTGGATCCACTTACACCCTATGGGTTTTACCCCTTCGGGAAGATCCACAAGCTTTCAGACCCGATTAGTCTCCATAGGCTTCATCTCAATGTTCATGGTCTCTGTCTAGAGTTTTGAATCAACATCCTCCATAGCTTTTGTGTAAGTATAAGGATCCCTGTCATGTTCATCCAGTTCAGCCAAAAAGATCCCCCTATTAAACAAATACCTCTCAGGTTAATGCCTGATCCTCCCACTACACCGAAGCCCCTTAGGTTGTTGTTTAGGTTAGTTTGGTTTTTCTACATTGATCGAAATGGTTTCATTCAGAACCTCCAGAGTGATCGGATCACTCCTTAACTCCTCAAGCACCACTTTGCTTTGAGGTTTAAAGTTGTCCATGTAACTCTCTTCAAGGAAAGTTGCATTAGTTGAAACCACGACTTTATTTTCCTTTGGGTTATAAAAATAACCCCCTTTAGTCCCTTTTGGATATCCTACAAACATGCAAACTTCTGAACATCCTTCCAACTTATTCGAATCCTTAAACAGGACATGAGCCGGACATCCCCATATGCGAATATGGTTTAAGGATGCCTTCCTACCTATCCATAACTCGTGAGGAGTTTTAAGGACCGATTTTGAAGGCACATTGTTCAAAAGATAACATGCGGTTTGTAGTGAATATCCCCAAAAGGATAAAGGAAATGATGAATAACTCATCATGGACCTAATCATGTCCAATAAAGTCCTATTTCTTCTCTCTGCTACACCATTCTACTACGGAGTGCTTGGTGTAGTCAAATGGGATAAAATCCCATTCTCTAATAAGTGTCCCAAGTACTCATCAGAAAGGTATTCTCCACCTCGATCGGATCGAAGTGCCTTTATGGGTTTACCCAATTGCTTTTCCACCTCGGCCCGAAACTCCCTGAACTTGTCAAAAGTTTTGCCTTTGTGGTGCATCAGGTACACATACCAATATCTTGAGTAATCGTCAATAAAAGTGGCAAAGTACTCATACCTTCCTCGTGCCCAGATGTTTATCGGTCCGCAAACATCACTATGTACGAGTTCTAGAACCCATTCTGCCCTATTGCCCCTCGACCTAAATGGTCTTTTGGTCTTTTTACCCTCCAAACAAGATTCACATTGAGGTATAGATTCCACCTTTAAGTGACTTAAAGGTCCATCTCTTCCCAACCTTTGAATCCTATTCAGGTTATATAACCAAGGCGCAAATACCAAAGATAAGTCTTATTAGAGTGAGAAGTTTTAAGTCTTTTAGAGTTATAATTATTCATCTCAGCATTAAGCAATAAGTCCATCTTAGGTTTGATAAATTATAGATTATTTTGCATCCATCCTAGAACAAATAAAAGATTTTTTTTTACGAATCACCACTTTATCATTAAAAGAAACCAAATAGGAGTCTTTAAATAAACAAGCTCTAAAAATTAAATTCCTTTTAAATTTAGGAACATAAAAACAGTCTTACAAAAATAAATTCCTACAATTATCAAAATAAAGATGGACATCTCCCACTGCTTCCGCTGAGACCAAGGATCCATCGCCCATTCGAAGTGTGAAGTCTTCATGCAGTAGACTTCTCGTTTCTTTGAACCACTGTAGAGAAACACAAACATGATTAGTTGCACCAGAATCTATAACCCAAATTTCACTTGATTCCTCAACCAAATAAGTTTCTAAATATAGAAGATCACACCTACCTCCTTTGGAAAGGAAGTCCTTACAATGCTTCTTGATATGCCCGGGTTCTTCTTCTTCTTATTCTTCTTGCTCTTGCTGTTAGCAGGAATAGAAGACTTCCTGTTCTTGGCCCGTTGTTTCTTTCCATTCCCAAAGTTGAGATTGGAACCAGAAGCAACTACCATGTTGGCCTCACCACCCGCAGGAGAGTCCCTGATCAGCAGTTCAAACTCCTGTAACTGTTTCATTAATTCCATCAAGGTCATATCCCATCTATTGCTTAAATTAAAAGTAGCTCTAAACAGAATAAATTCCTTTGACAGAGTCTCAAAGACCATAGTCATCTAAGTTTCAGCATCGATGTCAGCTCCATTGGTTTGTGCCTCAGTGAGGTAACCCATGACCAACATCATGTGCTCCTTTATAGATGTCCCCAGTCTCTACTTACAGTTTAAGAGTTTTTGAAGTGCCCTTTGCCGCTTTGTTATGTCCTGGGCTCCAAACATATCCTCAAGATTATCCAAGATCTGCTTCGTAGTCTCATAATCTTGATTTGAGTGTGCAATACGTTATTCATGTTAGCCATAACATAGCAGCGGGCCTGATCATTAGCATCTTTCTAGCAATCATATGCTTGGAATTGCTCATTAGATGAGTCTTTCGTAGGCTCGGGAGGACAAGGGGTTATCAGTACATATTTCAGTTTCTCAAAGGAGAGGATGATATCCAGGTTCCATTTCCAATCATTATAATTCTCTCCAGTTAATAGGTTTTTGTCAAGTATCGATGATAAAGCATTTTTAGACATTTTCAATCTATAATAAAGAATCATATACTAAACATAAGCAAACATATAATTACCATTTAGTAAGATAACACAATCATGTAAAAACATACAAATGTGTTTATGTGTCAAAACCTTGAAAATATCATAACCTTACAATGATAATTCCCAACTCAGAATTCAACAAGCTCCTAAGGGAGTCATGTCAAATTCAATCAGGAACATGGATCCCCTCTTGATTAATATATACCATCCATGACTCGTATGATCCAACATAAATTAATAATCGTTTCTTTGGCCATTAATTTTATTAACAGAGCTCCTAGGGGAGGTTAATAATAAAATTAACATGAGTGTATAGCCATCGTTTCAATATTTTATCCATGATTTATAATCACCACCTAGGGGTGTGCAATTATAAATCATGCTAAAATACCTTATCCTCTTAGAGATCCAACCTGGTACATGATAGAAATCCCTTCTTAGGGGTCGGGACTACCATGTTCTACCTATGGACCAATGGAGGCCTTAGGTTCTCTCTTCGAAAACATTCTCCCATTCAATCTTTTGAAATCAAGGTTTTATTTTAAGAATATGCATGAACAATTTTAATATGAGCGGCACTCCCTATTCTATATGACATGTTGTCAATATACATAGCAAATCATATTATAATGCAAACAAGCAAAGCAACAAGCAAAATAATAATAACAGTAATATTATGGCTCCACCCTATAAAATATAAAACTAAGATTACAAGAGAATAATCGAGACATATTATCAATTCTTCATCCTTGAGTCCTCAAGCTGTATCCTTCTTCATGTAATGGCCATCTTTAAGTCATCAATCCCATATGAATCGAATACTTCATATTTTCAGTCATATCCAAATTTAATGTTTCTCAAAATTGTCCCAAAAACAAAATTAAAACTGCATTGAAAATTGTACCTTTTTTGAAAAAATTTCTAGCTCTCGGTCGGCAGACCGATCTGGGTGATCGGCCTGCCGGTCATGCTCCATCGGCCTGCCGACTTGTGAAAGTTAGGCCTACCGTCAGAGCCACTTGATTTCTACCCCACTGATGGCCTACCGAACCTCATGTCTGGCCTGGTGATCTATGACCATCGGCCTACCGAACTGGTGGGTTCGGCATGCTGACCGAGCAAAAATCTCTCATTATAGAAAATACAATTTTTAATGCAATTTATCAATTATATTTTCAACAATTCACAAACATAAAATTAGAGACTCAAGAAATACCTGGGAACGCCATCATCCATCTTCTAGATCCGTCTTCTCCGAATGATTATTTAATTTTAAAATTTTTATAAATTTAAAAGTAAATAATAATTCCTAGATAGAGGTGATAGTCTGCCATCTAATTATATAAAAAACCTAGATACACATTTTAATCTCTAAGGAACCATAACTGGCATAAATTAATTAATTAATAAATAATTAAATAACAATTTAATCAACCATAATTAATTAATAAACATTCCCAACATAATCCATGACAACATATAAAATGTATAGAAACCTAGAGTGCCAACTCTCTAAAAAATTAAATTCAAGCATATGAGAGATTAAGATCACAAAATTTATACATATAGTATGATCACAAACTCAAAAATTTATGTAAAAACGAAGGCTTTGATACCAATTGTTGGAAAAATAGTACACAATGAAATTTTAAAAATTTTATATTAGAGTATTTTTGAAAATACAAGTTTGACATGCTATATGTATAAATTAACCAGATCTTACTAACCTTTGATTGCCAAAGAACCCTCGCAAAATGTGAAGAGAAGTAACGTTCTAGAAGAGCCTCAACCAACTGGACTTCTTTGCTATTCTCTATCCATGACCGGAGTGAGTGTGGACTCACATTTATAGCTCTTCCACTAGGTGACTCTCCTTCCAACCAATCGAGAGAACCCAAAGCTAGAGTTCGTGATTTGTGAACAAAAGCTCTCAGGGAGTTTTTAGATTCTCACCAGCAGGGTATCACTCTTAATCTCTCAATTGATCTGAATAACTTATGTAACTTACTCCCTATTTATAGAGGTTGGGTCTAGGGTCAGTCCTTATCAAATTAGGTCACAAAAATTCAAATCAGAATCAAATTCGGATCAATATCTGATAAGATCTGTGTAAAAACACGTAATTATCTTTCACTCATCAGCAGGCCGATCAAGATGATAGGCAGGCTGAACACGTGGATCGGCAGGCCGAACTGCCGAATAAAAATCTCAGTGAATCTTTTATTTTCCACTCGAGATTCTATAGGATAAAGTCTCAGTTTTAATTCAAATAACCCAATAGAAAAGTTATTTGATTAAAACAACTTTATCTAGATAATTTCTAAGAAAATAAATGAATTCCTAATAATTCTACATGTTTATCTTGATTGAATTTAACCCAAAATCAAATCAACCGATAAACAGATAAGAATTATCCGATCCCAATAATTCAACAAGTTTATCTTGAATCAATTTTATCACAAAATTAATTCAACCAATAAATAGACATGAATTATCTGATTCTTCAAAATTTTAACTAATTTGATAAATCTGACATAAGTCACCAATTATTAAAAAAGCACGTCGTATCATTACATGATGTTGTGAGCTAGCAAATGGGACCAATTGGATCTATATAGTTCAAGCTCCAGATAATTATGAAACCCAATATCCCAAATACATATTTCATAATTATCAACGCCAACGCTACTCCACTAAAAGCTTGAAGCTACACTCTCGAACTACATAGAATTACGAAGCCCGTATAGATAAGTCTCCATGACATGTCATAGTGTATCGTATCCCCATATAACTATCCATAATTGGCTTAAGGACAAGTTCTGTCTTACCTTCCCAATTGTTTTTATCTTATGTTCCATTATCTCACCATCGAAAAACTTACCATCCAAAGACAGTATACCATTCGGTTACACCTATGTATCCAAATGGTTGAGCGCTCCAGTTTTTCAATTACAGGATAACACATATAAGAGGATATCAATACTCCTAAAGAGGAGCTATGGATTCAATATCTATGAATAACAGGTTTACGCCATCAAGAGTCATGCCTCCAACATACCAGCATGCATACCACTGTTAAGATGTGGGTGTCACCTTTTGGTACCTCAAAAGACACAAGTCAAGACAACAGGCCACTATTCATCGCAGGATTAAGATACAATACAAATGATTGTCTAAAGTGAATCGATTTATCAAGACAGAATTATTAATCCAAATCAATTCACTTTATGTCCCAATCCAACACATCACCACCTGTGACAACGTGCCAATATTTCTATTCATGGAGTCTAGCTCCGAAGGTCAAGACAAACCATCTCCCAATTGGGATATAGACAATATAACAATCTTTACATGAATAAAGCGTCCAACTTTATTTCCTCAATTGCGGATCTTATGAGTTAGACCATCACCTTAAGAATCATGTCTTCTGCATAATCTGTCCATCGTATGCCCAATTTTTAAGGTTTAGACCGATGGTCTCAGACTATTGTTTTCTTAACATACATTCAACAAATATGAACATAAAGAGGACAAGATTTGGTATATAAATAATGAATAAATTCTTTACTGATAAAAATTTCTCCAAAAACTTATTACATTTTTACTCCTTAAGGCATGCATGTCTAACATGGAATTACTGCATTTCTTCCAAGTGCATTGGATTGTCCTTCTAAGTTCATGAGGAAGGCATAACAAGCTAGATTCTTCTGTCCTTTGAGACTTGTCTTCAAGAGATGCTCAATCATCATTCAATCATTACCACCCTGGTAAGTGATCGTCATTCCCTTATCGGACACTAAAGTCACTCTCCTAAGTTAGCCGTCTACAACTGCATTGTACTTGGACAACCAATCCATTACTAGGATTACATCATATGAGCTTATGGGGATTACAATCAAATCACTCTTCAAAGTCTCACCCCCAATCTTTATTTTACAAGATTTACATACATAGTTCACACACACCCGCCCCAAGGGTGAAGCAATAACTATGGGCTCATCAAACTCTTCTATCTCTAACCCCAAGGCATGTACAAAAGAACTTGAAATGAGGGAATGAATGACACTAGTATCAAATAAAACATGCACTAAGGACTGAAAAACTAGAACCATAACATTGACAATTGTGTTGCTAGTCTAGGCATCTGAACTCCCTAATGTCATGGTGTGAACCTGAATTGGACCTTGCCTTTTCCTCTACTAGCATTGCTAAGTCCTAGATTAGTCGGTCGATATTGTTGCAGTGGAGGTGATTACACGCTAGCTATACTTGGCGCTCGATACTAAGGGGCATTGCGTTGAAAGTTCTACGGCTAGTATCCTTGTGCTATGTGTGGCAGTTGCTGAGGGGTGAATTGATGGAACTACAGCTAAGGGAATTGTTGAGGAGGAGGTAGAGTCTGAGGTTGAGGCTGACGATTGGCACCTTCTTTGGCCTAAAGTCCTAGATGAGCACTCCTGATTAGGTAGTTCCTCTTGATGTGTCCCGACTGCTGGCAATAGTGGCAATGGAAACTATAGGGATTGTTGTGCCTACTGCTAGATGAACTGTTACTTTTACTATTCATCTTATCCTGTTGGTTCTTTCTTCAGTTGGATGGCTGTTGGTACTCCTCCTGTCACTCCTTTGTGGTCCTCCTAACGTCCTTGCTCGATCCTTAGAGTAGTGTATATAATTGTTTGCCACAGATATTGCTAATGGCACAAGCTCACCAAAATTCATGAGTTGCAGGGTAACCACCTGTCATCGGATAGAAGGCTTTAGCCTTTCTTAGAATTTAATACACTTTTCATGCTCCAATGCCATAACGGATGGAGCAAACCAATGCCATAGCGGATGGAGCAAACCAATGCCATAGCGGATGGAGCAAACCTGGCCAACTCTTTAAACTTTGCCTCATACTCCCAAACTGACATATGACCCTGCTCCAATCTGTAAAATTTAGTAGCCTTCTGACCTCTATATCCTTATAGGAAATAACGATCGTAGAATAGCTCCTCGAACCTATCCCAACTAATGTTCTCGTTGTTCTCCAGGCGTTTAGCTTGCTTCCACCAAGTATTAGCACCACCTTCAAATTTATAGGCTACAAACTCCACACGATACTCTGCTAGCACGCCAAGGGTATCTAGGTGTTTCATTACTAAATCTAACCAATATTCGGCCACCTGTGGGTCCTCATTTCCATCGAAGGTCAAAACAGATGCAAGCTGAAACTCGTTAAAGTATGCATACCGATGACTAGCCTCAGAATCTTCTGGTCTTGCCCTTGCCACCATCTATAGGAAAGCAACAAGCATCACCCCCATCATACTTTCCTCACTTCCTGGGTTCGTGTTAGTAGCAAATGAACGACGTCTAGATGCCATCCTCTTACTTCTGAAAACAAAATTAGACTGTCAGTGGTATTTCATTGTTGTACCTATGTGTGCACAATTCCCAAGGTTCATAACCTAGGGCTTTGATATCATTCTGTCACTCCACGTCACGCCCCATAGACCGAGAGGTGACATGGCAGATTAATTACATTAATTAAGTTAAATCTTAATTAAAAATGCAAATTAAAAAAGTTGATTAATTATGAAAAATATGACAATTTGAAACCTTTTTAAAACGATTATTATAATGACAAGTAGACAAGCAAAAAATAAAATAAAAATAAGATAAAGAAAAGGGAATATGTGTCAGGTCCCACCGTGCCCACAACTTTTGCACACATATAGTATCGACAATAATTAAATTACAACCACAGTCCAATATAGAAAAAGAAGTTAAAATGATACATGCCTTGATTTATTAATACAAATAACCTACTCGGGGTCTTCTACTGCTCGCGAGCCCGGTCAGTAGACTCTCTGTCGATCCTAAGCTAGATCCCACCTAGAGGGGAAAGGTTTGAAAACAAATAAAAAGTGAGCGAAAGGCTCAGTAGGACTAGGTTACAAAAACATTTTATTTTGAATATAGAATTGATCATTTAAGAAAATATTTAGAAAATAGAATTAAATAAATAAATGGATACATAATTCAATAAAAATCAATCTTACCAAAAACCATTTATTGTTCATCCAAAAAGGATATTATTATCTTTTCTTGAGCAAACCATATATATCACCACTGTAGTAGCCTAGCTGGGATCTTTGAATATGACATTATGCCCATCTATGCATTTCTATAGTTGTTAAAATCTCATTTTACCAAGTTTATTCATTTACATTCATTATGCGGTTCATTATGAAAATCTCATTCTACTGTTTATGAAAACAACTAATAAAAATCTCTTTTTAATCATTCATTGAAAATATTTTTGAAAGAAATCATTTTAAATCATTTAAAGACTTGACTTGTTGGAAAAAAAATACGCAGTGGAATTTTAAAATTTTTATATCAGAGTATTTTTCAAAACACAAGTTTGACACGCTATATGCATAAATTAACCAGATCTTACTAACCTTTGATTGCCGAAGAACTCTCGTAATCAGTGAAGAGAAGTAACGTTCCAAAAAGAGCCTCAACTAACTAGCCTTCTTT
Source organism: Artocarpus heterophyllus (assembly GCA_025403435.1). NCBI lineage: Eukaryota > Viridiplantae > Streptophyta > Magnoliopsida > Rosales > Moraceae > Artocarpus > Artocarpus heterophyllus. The sequence goes on along the minus strand of CM046342.1, from coordinate 31,603,381 downwards.
TCTATTCTCTATCTTCGATCAGAGTAAGTGTGGGCTTACACGTACAGCTCTTCCTCTAGTGACTCTCCATCCAATCAATTGAGAGAACCCAATGCTAGTGTTCTTGATTTGTGAACAAGAGCTCTTAGGGAGTTTTAGATTCTCATCAGTAGAATATCACTCTTAATCTCTAAATTGATCTAAACAACTTATGAGACTTAATTCCTATTTATAGAGGTTGGGTCTAGGGTCAGTCCTTATTAGATAAGGTCTAAAAAATTTGAATCAGAATCAAATTCAGATCAATATCTGATGAAATCTGCATGATCTTTTTATTACACATCGGCAGGCCAAACTTGCCCCATCGGTAGGCCGAACTGTCGAAAAAAATCTCAACGAATCTTTTATTTTCCACCTGAGATTCTATAGGATAAAGTTTCAGTTTTAATTCAAATAACTCAATAGAGAAGTTATCTAACTAAAACAACTTTATCTAGATAATCTTTAGGAAAATAAATGAATTGCTAATAATTCTACAAGTTTATCTTAATTTAATTTATTCAAAATTAAATCAACTAATAAATAGACAAGAATTATCCGATCCTAATAATTCAAGAAGTTTATCTTGAATTAATTTTTGATTGAATTAATTTTATCATAAAATTAATTCAACCAATAAACAGACATGAACTATTTGATTCTTCTGAATTTCAACCAATCTAATAATTCTGACATAAGTCACAAATTATTGAAGAAGCATGCCGTTTGTTAAGGATTGTGTGAGCTAGCAAAGGGGACCAAATGGACCTATATAGTTCAAGCTCTCGATAATCACGAAACCCAGTATCTTAGATATACATTTCATAATTATCAACTCCACTAAAAGCTTGGAACTGCACTCTTGAACTACATAGAATTATGAAGCCCGTATATCTAAGTCTCCATGACATATCATAGCGTACCGTATCCCCATTAGATTATCCATAATCGGCTTAAGGACAAGCTCTGTCTTACCTTCCTAATTATTTTTATCTTACGTTCCATTATCTCACCATTGAAAAACTTACTATCCAAAGGCAATATACCATTCGGTTACACTTATGTATCCAAATGGTTAAGCGCTCCAATTTTTTAATTACAGGATAACGCATAAAAGAGGATATCACTACTCCTAAAGAGGAGCTATGGATTCCATATCTATAAATAACAAGTCTACGCTATCAAGAGTCATGCCTCCAACGTACCGGCGTGCATACCACTATTAAGATGTGGGTGTTACCCTTTGGCACAGCAAAAGACACAAGTCAAGAAAACAGGCTCACTATTCATCTCAAGATTAAGATACAATACAAATGATTGTCTAAAATGTATCGATTTGCTAAGACAAAATTATTAATCCAAATCAATTCACTTTATGTCCTAATCCAACACATCGTCACCTATGACAACATGCCAATATTACTATTCATGGAGTCCACCTCCGATGGTCAAGACAAACCATCTCCCAATAGGAATATAGACAACATAACAATCTTCACATAAATAAAGCACCCAACTTTATTCCCTCAATTGCGGATCTTATGATTTAGACCATCACCTTAAGAATCGTGTCTTTCGCATAATCTGTCCATCATATGCCCAATTCTTAAAGGTTTAGACTGACAGTCTTAGACTTTTGTTTGCTTAACAAACATTCAACAAATATAAACGTAAAGAGGACAAGATTTGGTATATAAACAATAAATAAATTCTTTATTGATAAAAATGTCTCGAAAAACTTATTACATTTTTACTCCTTAGGCCATACATGTCTAACATGACTACCAAGGAAGGGGTAGGAGTCCTACCTCAATATCCGTGCTGATGTCCAACACTGTAGTCCTGATCCGCTATACGTTAGCTCCACAGAACCACAAACCACCTTAAATATAAACTAAGTTTATCAATATCTAGCTTAGGATATCCTACACTACTAAGCTATCCCATGGTGTCCTAGTGTGCCATTGTGTATATAAAATTATCTTATAAGGTTAAAATCTCAATTTGGGTTTAAAATAAGAAAAACGGGTGAAAACAACAAATTTTTACAAAGTCCAGTCGGCCTGCCGGTTCCCCTGGTCTGGCCTACTGAACTGTAGAGTTTGGCCTACCAGCAATCAAGACCGACCTACCAAACTATTTCTAGGTTCAGACTGCCAAAGGAATGAGTCCGGCCTACCAGACTCACGAATTTAGCTTGTCGAACTGGAAAATTTTAGAATTTTCTAGAATTCAAGTCTCGGCCTCCCCGAGCTCAAATCCTCATTTTCAACCAGTTTCTCAATTCCCAGGCATTCAAAACATTCAGAGAAGTTAGAAAAATATAGTTGAACACTTTTAAACTAATTTAAACAAGATTTGCATAGAAATCTTCAAAGAAATCTAAAAATGGAAAAATAGATAAACTTGATTCAAATCCATTTTTTATGAAACCAAGCCTAGATTCTAGGTGTTTTGAGTTTCACTAACTTAGGTTTAACGTTTTCTAAGCTCATAAAACTTAAATTACAACTTTCTAAGGAAATTTAGAAAATTTTGAAAAAGTTGAAAAATTTGAAAAATAAACAAACTAACATTGGATTTAAGCTTTAAATCAAGCTTAAGATTGTCGAAACGCATTCCCGAGCTTCCAATCGGCTAAAACCAAATCTTGGGCTTGATTTTTGAATAAAAAATTTGAGAGAAGGAGAGAGAGAAAGAGAGCAGTGAGAGAAAAGAGAGGGAACGAAGGAGAGAGTGAAAGTCTGAGGGAGTGAGGATGAGAGAACGTGTGAGAGTGAGGAAAAAGGGAGAAAAAGAGGGATTAAATAAAGAAAGGGGAGAGCAAAACCAGTGCGAAGAAACCATGTACGTCCACAGTTTTAGAAAAGGGACATATTTAGCATTTGACAGATTGTTTTGTTCCAAAATTTAAAATAACAAATAAAATAACTAAAATAATTAAAATGATTTAAAAGTCAAGTTAATTAGAAAATCATTGCAAAATGTTTAGATTAAATTCAAATTACAATTTGGCACACAAATCCATCAAATTTCACACTAATATCACTTAATTAATTTCGGGCATTACATCAGGATTCTGGACTAGGATTGAGGTCGAGATACAGAGCCAAGGTCAAGGTCAGGGTCAAGATTTGGGACTGGAATCATGGTTAGGGTTTGTAACAAAGGTCGTGAAGCCAGGGAAGGAATTTACGACCGAGGTTAGGGTTGGGAATCAAGATCGAAGATGAGGTCAGGATAAGGGGTCAGGGTCGGGGTTGGGGTAGGGATTCAAGTCCAAGGTCGGGGACCAGTTTTGGACCTAGGTTGGGGCTAGGATCAGGGTCAAAGTCAAGATTCACGACTCAAGATTGAGGTCAAGGTCAGGATTTGGGGTCAAGGTAGGGGTCAAGATTCAAGACCGTAATTGGGTTAGGATTTGGGACAAGATCTGGATTCGGGTCTAGGATCAAGGTTGGGGTCGGGGTTAGGATTCAAAATTTTCTATTCGAGATTAGGGTCAGGGTCGGGGTTGGGGTTGAGATTCAGGACCGCGGTTAGGGTTGGTCAGGATTAGGGACTAAGTTTACGGTCGGGATTCGTAATTTAGTGTTGGGGTTGAGTTTTGGGTTAAGATTTGGGAGTGGAGTTAAGGTCGAGATTTTAGACTAGGGTCAAGGTCAAGATTTAGGTTTGGGGTTAGGGTCAAGATCAAGGCCAGGTAAGGAATTTAGACCTGGGTCAGGGTCAAGATTCTAGATTCTAGATAGCTGTCTTGATTGGAGTTGGGATTCAATGTCAGGAATCGAGATCGAGGTCAGGATTAGTAATCAAGACATAGGTCAAGGTCAGGATTTGGGATCGGGGTCGGAGTTAGGGTCGGGATTTGAAACCAAGGTCGTGGTCTGGATTTAGGATTGGGTTAAGGATTCAGGACAGAGGTCAGGGTCAGGGATATGATTCAGAATATCAAAGAAAAATCCCAACCTCGATCCTAAATCCTAAAAGGCTTGGTCCTGAATCTTGATCTCGACGCCATCCTAAATCTTGAGCAAGGCCATTCTAACCACAACATCGGTCCTGAATTCCTACTCCGACCCTAGTCTCAAATCTTAAACCCAACCTAGGTCTCGATTCCTGGCCCTGACCCCGGTCCTAAATCTCGACCCCAACCTCGAATCTTGACCATAGTCTTGAATCCAACCCCGACACCAAATCCTAACCCCGACCTCAATACCAAACCCTTGCCCTAGTCTGGAATCTCAACTTCGAATTGTTAGACATGTATGCCCTAAGGAGTAAAAATGTAATACGTTTTTGGAGACATTTTTATCAATAAAGAATTTATTCATTTATATATACCAAATCTTGTCCTCTTTATGTTCATATTTGTTGAATGTATGGTAAGCAAACAGTAGTCTGAGACTGTCAATCTAAACCTTAAGAATTGGGCATATGATGGGATGATTATACGGTAGACACGATTCTTAAGGTGATGGTCTAAAACATATGATCCGCAATCAAGGGAATAAAGTTGGGCGCTTTATTCATGTAAAGATTGTTATGTTGTCTATATCCCTTATGGGAGATGGTTTGTCTTGGCCATCGGAGTTGGACTCCGTAAATAGAAACATTGGCACGTTGTCATAGGTGACGATGTGTTGGATCGGGACATAAAGTGAATTGATTTGGATTAATAATTCTGTCTTGGCAAATCGATTCACTTTAGACACTCATTTGTATTGTATCTTAATCGTGAGATGAATAGTGGGCCCGTTATCTCGACTTGTGTCTTTTGATGTACCAATGGGTGACTCCCACATCTCTATAGTGGTATGCATGCCGGTACATTGGAGGCATGACTCTTGATAGCGTAGACTTGTTATTCATAGATATGGAATCCATAGCTCCTCTTTAGAACTAATGATATCCTCTTATATGCGTTGTCCTGTAATTGGAAAACTGGAGCGCTCAACCATTTAGATACATAGGTGTAACCGAATGGTATCTTATCTTTGGATGGTAAGTTTTCTAATGGTGAGACAATGGAACGAAAGATAAAAATAATCAGGAAGGTAAGACAGAACTTGTCCTTAAGCTGATTATGGATTATCATATGGGGATACGATGCACTATGATATGTCATGGAGACTTAGCTACACGAGCTTCGTAATTCTATAAAGTTTGAGAGTGTAGCTCCAAGCTTTTAGTGGAGTAGCGTTGGAGTTGATAATTGTGAAATGTATATCTGGGATATTGGGTTTCATAATTATCATGAGCTTGAACTTTATAGGTCCATTTTGGTCCCCTTTGCTAGCTCACAAAATCCTGTAACGACACGGCGTGCTTTTCCAATAATTGGTGACTTATGTCGGATTTATCAGATTGGTTTAAAATTTGTAAGAATCAAATAATTCATGTCTGTTTATCGGTTGAATTAATTTTGTAAGAAATTAGTTCAAGATAAACTTGTTGAATTATTGCGATCAGATAATTCTTGTCTGTTTATAGGTTGTTTTAATTTTGGACAAAATTAGAACAAGATAAACTAGTAGAATTATTGTGAATTGATTTATTTTCTTAGAGATTATCTTGATAAAGTTTGTTTTGATCAGATAACTTCTCTATTGGGTTATTTGAATAAAAACTGAGACTTTATCCCTTAGAATCTCGGGTGAAAAATAAAAGATTTGCGGAGATTTTTTCTCGAGAGTTTGGCCTATCGGATGACGTGTTCGGCCTACCAGACTGGCCTGTTCGGCCTGCCAATCAGCGGTAGATAAGATTACGCATTTTCACGCGGATCTTATCAGATATTGATCCGAACTTGATTCTGTTTTGAGTTTTTGAGACCTAATCTGATATGGACTGACCCCAGGACCAATAGGTATAAAAAGGGAGTGAGTCTCATGATTTACTCAGATTAATTTGAGAGATTAAGAGTGATACTTTTCTAGTGAGCATCTAAAAACTCCCTGAGAGCTTTTTGTTCACAAATCACGAACACTAGCTTTGGGTTCTCTCTGTTGGTTGGAAGGAGAGTCACCGGTGGAAGAGCTATACGTGTGAGCCCACACTCACTCCGGTTGTGGATAGAGAATAGCAAAGAAGACCAGTTGGTTGAGGCTCTTTTGGAACGTTACTTCTCTACATGGATCGCGGAGGTTCTTCTGCACACTGAGGTTAGTAAGATCTATTTAATTTATGCATATAACATGTCAAACTTGTGTTTTGGAAATTACTCTGATGAAAAATTTTAAAAAAATTTTGCTGCGCACTTTGTTTCCAGCAATTGGTATCAGAGCCGAGGTTTTTACATAAATTTGCAAGTTTGTGATCATGTTATATGCATAAATTTTGTGATCTTAATCTCTCCTATGCTTGAATTGAATTTTATAGAGAGATGGCACTCTAGGTTTCTGTATAATATATATGTTGTCATGGATTATGTGGTGAATGTTTATTAATTAATTATGGTCGATTAAATCATTGTTTAATTATTTATTAATTAATTAATACCGGTTATGGTTCCTTAGAGGTTAGAATGTGTATCTAGGTTTTTCATGTAATTAGATGGCGGACTATCATCTCCTTCTAGGAATTGTTATTTAATTTTTAATTTGTAAGAATTTTGTAATTAAGTAATTATTCAAAGAAGACGAATCTAGAAGACGGATTTAGAAGATTGATGATGGCGCCTCCAGGTATTTCCTGAGTCTCTAATTTTTATGTTTTTGAATTGTTGAAAATAAAATTGATAAATTGCATTAAAATTGTATTTTCTGGATTATGGGTTTTCTGCTCGGTTGGCATGCCGAACCTCACAGTTCGGCAAGCCGAAGGTCATGGATCGGCAGGCCGGACGTATGGTCCGGCAGGCTGACAGTGGGGCAGAAAATTTGGTGCTCTATCGGCAGGCTGAAGTTTCAGTTCGGCAGGTCGAACCTGCATAGATCGACAGGTCGATGTTTCAGATCGGCAGGCCGATGGAGCAAGACCGGCAGGCCGATCACCCAGATCGGCCTGCCGAGAGTCCAGAAAAGGTGCAATTTTTCCGGTGCAGTTTTAATTTTATTTTTGAGACGATTCTGAGAAACATTAAATTTGGATATGACCGGAAATATGAAGTATTAGATTCATACGGGATTGAAGACTTGAAGATGGATATTACATGAAGAAGGATACAGCTTGAGGATTCAAGGATGAAGAATCGATAAATGTCTCGATTATTCTCTTGTAATCTTAGTTTTTCTATTCTCTAGGGTGGAACCATAATATTACGGTTATTATTATTTTGCTTGTAGCTTTGCTTGATTGCTTTGTTTGTCTGCATTATAATATAATTTACCATGTATATTGATAACATGTCATATAGAATAGGGAGTGCCGCTCATATTAAAATTGTTCATGCATAATTTTAAAATAAAACCTTGACTTCAAAAGATTGAGTGGGAGAAGGTTTTCGAAGAGAGGACCTAAGGCCTCCATCGTTGGTCCATAGGAAGAACATGGTGGTCCCAACCCCTAGGAAGGGATTTCTATCATGTACCAGATTGGATCTCTGAAAGGATAAGGTATTTTAGTATGATTATGGTTGCACACCCCTAGGTGGTGATTATAAATCATGGATAAAATATTGAAACGGTGGTTATACACTCACGTTATTTTTTATTATTAACCTCCCTTAGGAGCTCTGTTAATAAAATTAATGGCCAAAGAAACGATTATTAGTATATGCTGGATCATACGGGTCCTAGATGGCATATATTAATAGGAGGGGATCCGCGTTCCTGATTGAATTTGGCATGACTCCCCTAGGAGCTTGTTGAATTCTGAGTTGGGAATTATCGTTGTAAGGTTGTGATATTTTCAAGGTTTTGACACATAAACACATTTGTATGATTTTACATGATTGTGTTATCTTACTAAATTATTATATATGTTTGCTTATGTTTGGTATATGATTCTTTATTGTAGATTGAAAATGTCTAAAAACGCTTTATCATCGATACTTGATAAAAACCAATTAACAGGTGAGAATTATAACGATTGGAAACGAAACCTATGGGAGACTCAAGTAATGAGCAATTCCTTTGAGAATTGGAAACGCTTTATCATCGTCCTTTCCTTTGAGAAACTAAAATATGTACTGACAACTCCTTGTCCTCCTGAGCCTATGGGAGAATCAAGTAATGAGCAATTCCAAGCGTATGATCGCTGGAAAGATGCTAATGATTAGGCCCGCTGCTATGTTATGGCTAGCATGAACAACGTGCTCCAGGCTCAACATCAGGATTATGAGACTACAAAGCAGATCTTGGATAATCTTGAGGATATGTTCGGAGGCCAGGCTATAACGAAGCGGCAAGGGGCGCTTCAGAAACTGTTAAACTGTAGACAGAGACTGGGGACATCTGTAAAGGAGCATATGATTTTGGTCATGGGTTACCTCGCTGAGGCTCAAACCAATGGAGCCGACATCGATGCTGAAACTCAGATGACTATGGTCTTTGAGACTCTGTCTAAGGAATTTATTCCGTTTAGAGCTACTTTTAATTTAAGCAATAGACGGGATATGACATTAACAGAACTGATGAAACAGTTACAGGAGTTTGAACTGCTGATCAGGGAGTCTCCTGCTGGTGGTGAGGCCAATATGGTACCTGCTTCTGGTTCCAATCCTAACTCTGGGAATGGAAAGAAGCAACGGGCCAAGAGTGAGAAGTCTTTTATTCCTGCTGCTACCAAGAGCAAGAAGAAGAAGAAGAAGAACCCAAAGAAGCTTAAGTGCTTCTTCTGTGGTAAGGTCGGGCATATAAAGAAGCATTGCAAGGACTTCCTTTCCAAGGGAGGTAGGTGTGATCTTCTATATTTAGAAACTTGTTTGGTTGAGGAATCTAGTGACGTCTGGGTCATAGATTCCGGTGCAACTAATCATGTTTGTGTTTCTCTGCAGGGATTCAAAGAAACGAGAAGTCTACTTCGTGAAGACTTAACGCTTCGGATGGGCGATGGATCCTTGGTCTCAGCGGAAGTAGTGGGAGATGTCCATCTTTATTTTGATAATTATAGGAGTTTAATTTTGCAAGACTGTTTTTATGTTCCTAAATTTAAAAGGAATTTAATTTCTGTATCTTCTTTATTTAAAGACTCCTACGTGGTATCTTTTAATGAAAAAGTGGTGATTCGTAAAAACAAATCTTTTATCTGTTCTGGATGGATGCAAAATAATCTATATTTTATCAAACCTAAGATGGACTTATTGCTTAATGCTGAGATCAATGATAATAACTCAAAAAGACCTAAAACTTCTCACTCTAATAAGACTTATCTTTGGCATTTGCGCCTTGGCCATATTAACCTGAATAGGATTCAAAGGTTGGTAAGGGATGGACCTTTAAGTCACTTAAAGGTGGAATCTATACCTCAATGTGAATCTTGTTTGGAGGGTAAAATGACCAAAAGACCATACGGGTCTAAGGGCAATAGGGCCGAAGGGGTTCTAGAACTTGTACATAGTGATGTTTACGGACCGATGAACATCCGGGCACGAGGAGGGTATGAGTACTTTGTCACTTTTATTGACGATTACTCAAGATATGGGTATGTGTACCTAATGCACCACAAAAGCGAAACTTATGATAAGTTCAGGGAGTTTCAGGCTGAAGTGGAAAAGCAATTGGGTAGACCCATAAAGGCACTTCGATCTGATCGAGGTGGGGAATACCTTTCTGATGAGTTCTTGGGACACTTGTTAGAGAATGGGATTTTATCCCATTTGACTGCGCTGGGCACTCCGCAGCAGAATGGCGTAGCGGAGAGAAAGAATAGGACTTTGTTGGACATGATTCGGTCCATGATGAGTTATTCATCATTGCCTTTATCCTTTTGGGGATATGCACTACAAACCGCATGTTATCTTTTGAACAATGTGCCTTTAAAATCGGTCCCTAAAACTCCTCACGAGTTGTGGACAAGACGGAAGACATCCTTAAACCATATTCGCAGATGGGGATGTCCAGCTCATGTCCTATTTAAGGATTCGAATAAGTTGGAAGCACGTTCGGAAGTTTGCGTGTTTATAGGATATCCAAAAGGGACTAAAGGGGGTTATTTTTGTAACCCAAAGGAAAATAAAGTCGTGGTTTCTATTAATGCAACTTTTCTTGAGGAGAGTTACATGGACGACTTTAAACCTCGAAGCAAAGTGGTGCTTGAGGAGTTAAGGGGTGATTCGTTCACTCCGGAGGTTCCGAACGAAACCATTCCGATCGGTGTAGAAAAACCAAACAAACCTGAACAACAACCTCAGGGGCCTTGGCATAGTGGGAGGATCGGGCGTCAACCTGAAAGGTATATGTTCAATGGGGAGGTCTTTTTGGCTGAATCGGATGAACATGACAGGGATCCTTATACTTACGTAGAAGCTATAGAGGATGTTGATTCAAGACTCTGGACAGTGGCCATGAACATAGAGATGAAGTCTATGGAGACTAATCAGGTCTGGGAGCTTGTGGATCTTCCCGAAGGGGTAAAACCCATAGGGTGTAAGTGGATCTACAAGAGGAAAAGAGGAGTGGATGGAAAGGTCGAAACCTTTAAGGCTAGACTGGTAGCTAAGGGTTATACGCAAAAGGAAGGAATTGATTATGAGGAAACCTTTTCGCCTGTAGCCTTGCTTAAGTCCATTCGGATTCTCTTCTCCATAGCTGCCGCTCTCGATTATGAGATTTGGAAGATGGATGTCAAGACGGCTTTTCTGAATGGCTATCTTGATGAGTCCATTTATATGGAACAACCAGACGGGTTCAAGGTCGCGGGTCAAGAGGGGAAGGTTTGTAAGCTGCTAAAGTCAATTTATGGACTTAAGCAGGCATCCCATTCTTGGAACATAAGATTTGATCAAGTGATCAAGACTTATGGGTTCTCACAAAATGTGGATGAACCATGTGTTTACAAACACATAAAGGATGGGAAGGTGGTTTTTCTTTTGCTCTATGTAGATGACATTCTGCTAATTGGCAATTACGTTGGGGCGTTGTCATCGGTCAAATTATGGTTGACCAAGCAGTTTGACATGAAGGACTTAGGTGAGGCTAATTTTGTTCTCAGTATCCGGATCATTCGGGATAGGAAGAACAAAATGATAGCTTTGTCACAGGCCGGCTACATAGATAAAATTCTCAGGAGGTTTGCAACGCAGGATTCCAAGAAATGTGGGCAACCATCTAGGTCTGGAATTACTCTTTCTAAGAAAGACTCTCCAAAGTCTTATGAAGAAAGAGAATACATGAAGAAGGTGCCTTATGCTTCGGCAGTGGGTAGTCTCATGTATGCCATGCTTTGCACTCGACCGAATATTAGCTATGCGGTCGGGATTGTAAGTCAATTTCAGGCGGATCCAGGACCGACCCATTGGGTTGCGGTAAAGCATATCTTCAAGTACCTGAGAAGGGCTCGAGGGTATATGCTTGTGTATTCGGGTGAGGACTTGACTCCTCTAGGATACACTGATTCAGATTTTCAATCCTGTCTGGATTCTAGGAAATCAACTTCGGGGTTTGTGTTTACTCTAGGTGGCGGTGCCATCAGTTGGAGAAGTGCAAAGCAAGATTGTACTTCGGATTCAACGATGGAGGCCGAGTATGTGGCAGCTAGTGATGCTTCGAAAGAAGCAGTGTGGCTCCGCAAGTTCCTTGGGGATCTTGAGGTAGTTCCTGGTATGGATAAAGCAATATCACTGTACTGTGATAACAGTGTGGCGGTAGCTAATGCTTAGGAACCAAGATTTCACAAGAAGAGTAAGCATATTAATCGGAAGTATCATGTGATAAAGGACTTCGTTGAGGGCGGGCATGTCACGGTGTGCACGATCGCGTCAGAGGACAATTTAGCTAATCCATTTACGAAGACACTTACTGGGAGAGTCTTCGAGAGGCATGTGGAAGCTATGGGGATGCAAAATTTGTTGTATTTACTCACTTAGTGCAAGTGGGAGATTGTTAGATATGTATGCCCTAAGGAGTAAAAATGTAATACATTTTTGGAGACATTTTTATCAATAAAGAATTTATTCATTTATATATACCAAATCTTGTCCTCTTTATGTTCATATTTGTTGAATGTATGATAAGCAAACAGTAGTCTGAGACTGTCAATCTAAACCTTAAGAATTGGGCATATGATGGGATGATTATGCGGTAGACATGATTCTTAAGGTGACGGTCTAAAACATATGATCCGCAATCGAGGGAATAAAGTTGGGCGCTTTATTCATGTAAAGATTGTTATATTGTCTATATCCCTTATGGGGGATGGTTTGTCTTGGCCATCGGAGTTGGACTCTGTGAATAGAAACATTGGCATGTTGTCATCGGTAACGATGTGTTGGATCGGGACATAAAGTGAATTGATTTGGATTAATAATTCTGTCTTGGCAAATCGATTCACTTTAGACACTCATTTATATTGTATCTTAATCCTGAGATGAATAGTGGGCCCGTTATCTTGACTTGTGTCTTTTGATGTACCAATGGGTGACTCCCACATCTCTATAGTGGTATGCATGCCGGTACGTTGAAGGCATGACTCTTGATAGCGTAGACTTGTTATTCATAGATATGGAATCCATAGCTCCTCTTTAGGAGTAATGATATCCTCTTATATGCGTTGTCCTGTAATTGGAAAACTGGAGCGTTCAACCATTTGGATACATAGGTGTAACCGAATGGTATACTATCTTTGGATGGTAAGTTTTCTAATGGTGAGACAATGGAACATAAGATAAAAATAATCGGGAAGGTAAGACAGAACTTGTCCTTAAGCCGATTATGGATGATCATATGGGGATACGATACACTATGATATGTCATGGAGACTTAGCTACACGAGCTTCGTAATTCTATAAAGTTTGAGAGTGCAGCTCCAAGCTTTTAGTGGAGTAGCATTGGAGTTGATAATTGTGAAATGTATATCTGGGATATTGGGTTTCATAATTATCATGAGCTTGAACTTTATAGGTCCATTTTGGTCCCCTTTGCTAGCTCACAAAATCCTGTAACGACACAGCGTGCTTTTCCAATAATTGGTGACTTATGTCGGATTTATCAGATTGGTTTAAAATTTGTAAGAATCAAATAATTCATGTCTGTTTATCGGTTGAATTAATTTTGTAAGAAATTAGTTCAAGATAAACTTGTTGAATTATTGCGATTAGATAATTCTTGTCTATTTATCGGTTGTTTTAATTTTGGACAAAATTAGAACAAGATAAACTTGTAGAATTATTGTGAATTGATTTATTTTCTTAGAGATTATCTTGATAAAGTTTGTTTTGATCAGATAACTTCTCTATTGGGTTATTTGAATCAAAACTGAGACTTTATCCTTTAGAATCTCGGGTGGAAAATAAAAGATTCGTGGAGATTTTTTCTCGGGAGTTCGGCCTGTCGGATGACGTGTTCGGCCTACCAAACTGGCCTGTTTGGCCTGTCGAACTGAATGTTTGGCCTACCGATCAGCGGTAGATAAGATTACACGTTTTCACGCGGATCTTATCAGATATTGATCCGAACTTGATTCTGTTTTGAGTTTTTGAGACCTAATCTGATATGGACTGACCCCAAGACCAATAGCTATAAAAAGGGAGTGAGTCTCATGATTTACTTAGATCAATTTGAGAGATTAAGAGTGATACTCTTCTAGTGAGCATCTGAAAACTCCTTAAGAGCTTTTGTTCACAAATCACGAACACTAGCTTTGGGTTCTCTCTATTGGTTGGAAGGAGAGTCACTGGTGGAAGAGCTGTACGTGAGTGTGGATAGAGAATAGCAAAGAAGACCAGTTGGTTGAGGCTCTTCTGGAACATTACTTCTCTACACGGATCGCGGAGGTTCTTCGGCACACTGAGGTTAGTAAGATCTGTTTAATTTATACATACAACATGTCAAACTTGTGTTTTGGAAATTACTCTGATGAAAAATTTTTAAAAAATTTCGCTGCGCACTTTGTTTCCAACACAAATGCCATCCCCGACCTTAGTCGTCAATCTCGACACAGACTCCAAATCCTGACCGATCTTGAATCTTGAAACCTGAATCTTGACCCTAATCTTGGTTTTGAATCCCGACGCTTACCCAGACCCCAATCTCAAACCTCGATTCCAGTCCCAAACCTTAACCTTGACCCTGGTCCTAAACCCCAAACCTAACCCAGGTCTCGAATATAGACCCCAACCCTAACCCCTACCTTAACCAAGTCATGAATCCCCACCTCGACCATGAATCTCAACCCTAACCCTAAATTGTGACTTCTGACCTTGGCCCCGATCACGGACCCGAATCCTGATCTCGGTCTCGAATCCTGACACTGACCTAGATCTCATATCCCACCCAACTGCGATCTCGACTCCAGTCTTGAATCTTGACCCCGACCTCGATCTAGAATCTCCATCCTAATCCTAGTGTTGAATCCCTACCCAGACACTGACCTTGAATCTCGATCGAGACCCCAATCTTGAATCCTGACATTAACCTTGAACTCAAACCTCGGTCGTGAATCTCGACCCTAACCTTAGTCTCAAATATTGGCCTCTAATCCCGACCCCAATCATGAATCATGACCCATACCTTGACCCCAATCTCGTCTCAAATCTCGACTAGGCCCTAAATCTCATTCGAAAACTTCAACTTCTATATCAATTTTTAATATATTTTAAATATTTTATTGGTTTATTAATACACATTTTTAATTTAAAATTATAGAATACGGTGTGAGATAGAGATTTTTGGTCGTTTGATATCAGGGCCTATATTGTATTAATTTTTGATTTTGTATTAAATAATATAATACATGGATGTCATCAAACACTATATTACTTTTAAGTAATATAACATGGAGTGCTAGTACGATGTACTAAACATGCCCTAAAGAATCAAATTTGTATATTTCATAAATTACAAGGTGGTTAGACCACCCTTGTTAGGTCAAACGTTAGGGAAAAAGGTGTTGCTGGTTGATGAAGAAAAGCAAGAACGACCACTTATATTTAAGTAAAAAGAATTTAATAACAAAACTGAATAGCTTAAAAATCTAAACTAACTAGTTCTGTTTATAGCCTTGATTTTTTAAAAAAATTCTATCTTGAGTTATATTAGAATCAATCGGCATTTTCTATCTAAAGTTTTGTATGAACCTAAAACTTACCTGCTTATTTATGCTTGATTATGTTAATGCTAGGATAGACGCCTATAAAACATATGATATTTTGAAATGGACATATTTATTAGTAAATAAAGTTAATTTATTCATTACATTTGTGTGTATGTATTTTGAATACTTTAAAATATCATGAAAATTTCATAATTATCTATGTGACTTTAAATATTGTCTATAAGCGTTACATATAAGAGGATAATATTTAAAGATGACAATTAAAATAGTCAATAACTTATAATTAATTGTTATAATTAATTATTCAATTAAAGTATAGAATCTTTAATTGAGTGTTACTAGTGCAGGTGATATCCATTAAGGATAGAATGGTCTTATCTGAACTGTTAATGTAGTAAGTCACTAAATGAGTGCATTGTGTATAATGAGATTCTATAGGACCAGGGCATGATGAGATATGAACAGCTAATAATTTTTGTTAAATATAGCAAGTTCTAATCACTTCGACTAAGATGATCTATAATATATAAGATGATCTTAATTTTGAGTTATTAGCAGACTTCTATTTATGGATTTATGTTTTTTGACTTACTTGGTATAGATTTGAGAATCAAATCTTATTCCTTGTATCTTGGAGGCATGAGTAGCCAGATGTTAATATTACAAGATAGAATCTATTCATTCTCTAATAAAAAGCAGATAAATAATTAATTCTCTTGAGTATTGATTCAAAGCTTAAATAATAAGAATGCTTAATTCATGATTAAGTTCATGAATTTATTATTCATTAGAGAATCAATGACACTCAAGGATAAAGAAGTAATTAGAGAGGTTAACGGATTTTACCTAGCTCTAATTATGAATTATATAGAGAGGATCGACTTATATATAATGACTATATTAGATGGACGACTCTAAGGAATAAAAAAAATTAAATTCTATGATTTTAAGAGTGCAATTCCAAGCATTTTAGTGGAGTTATATTGGAATTAATAAAAGAGTAATATATTAGTTAAAGAGTTTAATTAATATATTGATTTTATGAGAGCTTGAAATTATGGGTCCATTAGTCCCCCTTATCCTTATAAATGCTATTTGGACAAGTGAAATTATTGGTTTAAATAATTAATTTAGAATTATAAAATTTTAAATTAAATATCACTCAAAATAAATTAATTGTGAATTAATATATATTTATTAAATAATCTAAGTATTTGATAAATAAAATAAAATAATCAATTTTGGAAGTCACACAGTAGGTGGATCCCACTACATGTGGCGCACATAATAAGAGGGTCCCACAATGTGTAGCACCTAAAGCACAAAGAGGAAAGTCCTCTTGTGCACATCAAAGCTTGTTTACAAAGTTTTCATATTTAGTGTTTCCAATTTGGAATAAATGTGATTTTATTCATATATGGAAAGTTAAATGTAGAGACAAATGAGATTAGGTAATAAGTAGTATTCTCACATAGCAGAGATGGCAACACATGACAGAAAATCTCTTTGCATGTGGCGCCTATCACAGTATTAGAAATCAGAAACTTGTGTCTTTTATTTTAATTAAATATTTGATATTAAATTAAATAAAAAGACTTTCCAAAATTGATTAACTCTATTGTTCTCTTTAAATAGAGGCCTCCTCTATTCATTTAGAACATACTTGTGAGTCTAGGAGAGACTGAGAGTACTCTGTAGAAAAACACTCAGATAGGCGTGTAAAGAGAGAAAAAGAAAAAGAAGAAAAGTTCATCTATATCTTGAGTGATCACTAAAAACTACATTCCATCTATGCCCACACGTGAGTCCATCCGGTCGCGAGAACTAGGCGAGGAAGACATTAGTTTCATAGATAGAGATTGTCTTTTGCAATCCTCATTCTGGTTTGTCTCCATTTTTCTATTGGTAAGTAAAGTATTTACATATTTGTTTATACAAAAATTAATATAATCTATAGCTTTTTTTTAGAAAAGTTATGAGAAAATTTTTGCTATAGACGATCCATACCTTTACCATGTTTCCGTTATATTTTGTGAAAAACATTTTCCAAAACCAACAATTAAAACTCTATTCTTATTTCTATTACTAGAATTAACCTTCACTTGTATTTTGTTTGAAAAATTACATTTTATCTAAATATAATCAGTAATAAAGTACTTGTTAATAAGGAAAATGCATAGTCAAAGATCTCCCAGCTATCTTCAAATCGTATTTGCTATATTTGATAAAAATATTATATATCAAAATATTGTATATATTGTAAATCAGAAATTTAGGAATTACATGTTGGAATTAAAACATGAAACGCAGCGGAAGGAACGGATCGTTGACAAACAAAATTTTTTTGAAAACTTTGTTCATCGGGAATAGATATATAATTTTAATTACAGAAAGCTTTAGGAATTTTTACTAACCTTTTGAAGACTATCAGGGTATCCTAGCTTTCCTCTTTGACATCACGATCTTCCAAACCAGGCCTCCACACAAATGGAAAGACGAGTGGGCGTCAAACTGCAAGAATGAATTTTCCGCACACTTTTCTGAATCTGCTATGTACTCAACACATGAGATAGCAGACCCTTTTTTTTTTTTCTTTAGAGAAGAACTCTCAGTTTTTCTCTCTAAAAATTATGTGAATCAAAATTCTGTTGAGATAACTGTTATCTCTCCTTTTTATATCTGAGCCATTAGTAATTTTACTTTCCCTTTCTTTTTTCTTCTTTCTTTGTTTCCCGAATCCTTTATCCGGTTTTCAAACACATATGCACATGTATATATATAAGGAATCCGTAAAAACAAGTTTTACCTTTCTTTCCTTCTTTTTTTTTTTATAATATTATATTAATATATATATATATTAATATATTATAAAAATCTTATACATATATAAAAAGATTTGGTTCCAAACCATATATATATATAAATCTCAATTCAAAAATAAATCACATTTTTTTAAGAATAGATTTTAACAATAATCAATTAATTAACTAATGCTCAGTTAAATGTGATAACATTTATCACATTACATTATGTGTCACAGAGAAAATTTTTCTGTGTCACGTTAATAATTCAAGTGTGAAAAAAATTAATTCAGAATTCAAAAATTCTGAATTAAACATGTATAATTCATTCTATGCAAAAATCCAATATAGTGTTACCGAGGTGGTATTGGGGACCTATGGACCTATATCCCAAGCTCCAATAAATTTGACATTTAATCAAACTCTTTAATTAATGTGCCAAATTTATTAGTTTCAGTGTTACTCCACTAAAAACCTGAAACTGAACACTTGAGATTACAGTGAAATTACTCAAAGAAAATTAGCGAGTAGTCCATTGATATAATCATTGCATATAAGTCAGTCCTCCATAAATAGTTCATAATAAGAGCTAGGTTCAATTTCCGTTCACCTCTCTTATTACATCTTTATCCTTGAGTTCCAATAATTCTCTAATGAACAATTAATTCATAATCTTATTATGAACGAGCGCTCTACTGTTCAAACCTTGAATTATCACTCAAGAGAACTATTTTTCTAACTTCCATAGGGAAGGAATGGATTCCATATCTGTATAATATTATTCCCACCCATTTATTACTTTATGTTTCCAAGATGCTAAGTTATAATCTGTGCTTAGACAAATCTTACCATGCAAGTCAAAAAACATAATGTAATAAATAGGAGTCTAATAAATACTCAGGATTAAGACTGTCAAATATATGAGCATCATAGTGATAAATTTGAATACTCTATTTGTAACAGATGATTATTAGAGATTCATAATTTATCTGGTCCAGTCCTATATAATCTCATTATATAAAGTACCTCCAATCCAATGTCTCTACATTAATAGTCCGGATAATGACTATTTCATTTTAGATGAGATTGGACCGTACTTGTAATTTTTAATTAAAGATCCCAAACTTTAATTAATTATTACGGACTATTTAGATTATTATCTATAAATTTTATCCCTAAGCAAATAACACTTATATGCTAAATTTATAGTCACATAAATAATCATGGAATTTTCTTGATGTTTATAAATGTATTCATAATACATATAATCAACCAAAATAATAATAAATGTCATTTTATTTATTTATTAACAATATGTACAATGTCACAGCTTTTAGGGCACCAAGCCCAACAATTTCCCACTTGCCCTAAAGCAGGTGAGACATGTTTCTAAGACCTAAGCCTTCCAAGTGTCCCTCAAAGCTCTTTGCAGGTAACGTCTTGGTGAAAGGGTCGGCAAGGTTGTTTTCCGACGCTATCTTCACAACTTCCACATCGCCTCGATGCACTATCTCTCTAATCAAATGATATTTTCTTTCTATATGCTTTCCTCTTTTGTGGCTTCTAGGTTCTCTTGAATTTGCCACTGCACCACTGTTGTCACAATACAGTGTGAGTGGTTTATCCATGCCTGGAACTACTTCCAAATCATTTAAGAACTTACGGAGCCAAACAGCTTCTTTAGCTGCTTCACAAGCAGCCACATATTATGCTTCCATAGTTGAATCAGCAATACAAGATTGTTTGATGCTTCTCCAAACTATGGCTCCACCACCAAAAGTAAACACTGATCCAGACGTAGATTTACGTGTGTCTTTGTCTGATTGAAAATCAGAATCAGTGTATCCAATGGGAATCAAATTCTCACCAGAATAACTTAGCATATAGTTTCTCGTTCTCCTAAGATACTTGAGAATATGTTTAACCGCTACCCAATGATCTAATCCTGGGTTGGATTGATACTGACTGACTATACCCACCGCATAGCAAATGTCAGGTCTTGTACACAACATGGCATACATTAGACTTCCTACTGCAGATGCATAGGGTACCTGTCTCATATTTTCTTCCTCTTGAGGTGTCTTAGGACACTGCTCTTTTGAAAGATAAACTCCATGACGTGTAGGCAAATTACCTTTCTTGGAGTTTTGCATCGAAAATCTGATAAGCACCTTATCGATATACGATGCTTGAGACAGCGCCAACAGTTTGTTCTTGCGATCTCTTATGAGTTGGATTCCAAGAACATAACTTGCTTCTCCTAAATCTTTCATTTGGAAATTGCTGGCGAGCCATTTCTTTACATCAGATAATACACCTACATCATTCCCAATGAGTAGGATATCATCTACATAAAGAACCAAGAAGACCACCTTCTTATCTTTGATGTACTTGTAAACACAAGGTTCATCAATATTTTGATCGAAACCATAAGATTTGATCACTTCATCAAATCTCAAGTTCCAAGATCTTGAAGCTTGCTTGAGTCCATAGATGGACCTCTACAACTTGCAAACTTTTTGCTCTTGACCTTTGACTACAAACCCTTCTGGTTGCACCATATAGATGCTTTCCTCAAGATAGCCATTCAAAAAGGCAGTCTTGACATCCATTTTCCATATCTCATAATCAAGACAAGCAGCAATGGATAAAAGAATCCGAATGGATTTAAGCATAGCTACAGGCGAGAAAGTTTCTTCATAGTCAACTCCCTCCTTTTAGGTATAACCCTTTGCCACAAGCCTAGCTTTGAAAGTCTCAACTTTCCCATCCACTCCTCTTTTCTTCTTGTAAATCCATTTGCACCCTATGGGTTTTATCCCTTCAGGTAGGTCTACAAGATCCCAGACTGAATTGGAGTACATGGACTCCATTTCAAGGTTCATAGCCTCCAGCCATTTTTCCTTCTCAGAAACTTCCATTGCATCACGATATGTCAATGGATCATCTTCACCATTATCAGAGATAGCAACATTTGCTTCTCCAAGTTCCCTGTAGCGAGCAGGTGGTCTCACAACCCTCCCACTACGTCGAGGTGGTATGACATTTTGATAGCAAGATGTGGTCTCCTCATTTTGTCCTTCGACAACAGTTGTCGATTGCGGTCTGATCTGATCAGAAAGTAACTCTTCAAGTACAATTTTGCTACGAGGTTTATAGTTTGTCATATAATCATTCTTGAGAAAAGTGGCATTTGTCGATACAAATACTTTCTTATCCTGTGGACTATAAAACAAACCTCCCCTCGTTCCCTTTGGGTATCCCACAAATAAGCATACTTCAAAACGTGGTTCCAACTTCCCAGTCTTACCTTTCAACACATGTGCTGGACACCCCCATATACGGATATGTCGCATACTAGGTTTGCGACCATTCCATAGCTCTAAAGGTGTTTTTGAAATAGACTTAGATGGAACTATGTTTAGAAGATATACTGCAGTTTGTAGTGCATATCCTCAAAATGAAGTGGGTAATGATGAGTAGCTAAGCATGGATCTCACCATATCAAGCAACGTTCTATTTCTTCTCTTTGCAACACCATTTTGTTGTGGTGTTCCAGGTGCAGTGAGTTGTGATAGAATACCATGTTCTATCATATAATCCTTGAATTCAGTATCATGGTATTCTCCTCCTTGATCAGATCAAAGACTCTTCACCGTCTTTCCTAATTGCTTTTTAGCTTCCGCTTAGAATTCTTTGAACTTTCCAAAAGTTTCAGATTTCCTTTGCATTAGGAATATGTAACCATACCTTGAATAATCATCAATAAATGTGACTAAATATTCGTAACCACCACGGGCTTGTACATTCATTGGACCACAGACGTCTGAATGTATTAGCTCAAGTGGTTCCTTGGCCCTTTCGCCTTTTGCAGAGAAAGGCCTCTTAGTCATTTTACCTTCAAGACAAGATTCATAAACTGGTAGAAAACTAACTTTTAGCTCTTGTAAAGGACCTTCCTTTACCAGTCTGTTAATTCTGTTAAGGTTGACGTGACCTAATCTAAGGTGCCATAGGTATGTTTCATTATTAGAAGAAATCTTTTGCTTCTTGGGTTTAGGTTGTTCAACTTTGAACATTTCGGTATTGAGCAGTGCTTTTTCATTGGGCCTTAAGGTGTAAAGCCCATTTTCCAGATGCACAGAACAAATATCCAAACCATTTCTAGAAATATTAACATAATTATTAGTAAAAGAAACATTAAACATTTGTTCAAACAACCTGGAAACATAAATCAAATTTCTACGAAAACAAGGAATGTAATAAACATTGTCTAAAATTAAAAACTTATTTTTAAAATAAAGTTTAACAACTCCCACTGCTCTTGCCGAAACAACCTCTCCCGTTCCCACTCTCATCATTTGTTCCCCGTCGGCAAGCTCCCTTGAAGAACTTAGCATCTGCAAAGAAGAACAAACATGGTTAGTTGCCCCTGAATCAATTATCCAAGGTGAAGTATCATCTTCAACTAAACAAGCTTCTAAAATGAGTAAATCTGATTTACCGTTATTCTTCTTTTCTTTGAGCTCCTGAAGATGCTTCCTGCAGTTTCTCTTCCAGTGCCCAACTATGCCGCAGTGGAAACATTTTCCTTTAGGCTTCTTTTGTTTGGAGCTCTTTTTGTTGTTGTTGCTTTTGTTCTTCTTAGGTTGCCCTCCATTCTTAGACTTACCACTTCCTTCAGTCCCCTTTCTCTTCTTATTCTTTTGGGCAAAAGAGGAGGGATGAGCTTCTGCAACATTTGCCTCAGCTTCTTTAGTCTTTTCTTTCAAAATAGACTCGAAGGTTTGAAGCTCATTAAGCAACTCAGTCATGTTATATTTCAGCTTGTTCATGAAATAGTTGCTTTTGAACCGAAGGAACGTAGGGGAGAGGGTTTCTAAAATCATCCCCACCTGTGTGGCTTCATCTATCATAGCCCCGTTGACCTCGGCCTCATGGAGATAGTTAACCATGTTGAGAACATGTTCTCTGACCGAAATCCCTGCCTTCATTTTTGCATTCATTACTGCCTTAACGGCTTCGTGGCGTGCCTTTTCAGAAGGTTTGCCAAACATGTCTTGTAGAGACTGCATTATCTCATAAGCGGTCTCCATGCTTTCATGCTTCATCCTAAGCACGTCAGACATCCAGCCAAAAGAAAACAGCGGGCCTTATTATTCGCCTCTATCCAACGATCATATGCTTCCCGTACATTATGAGGAGCATTGGGAACAGGCTCTGGAGGACATTCCTCCGTTAGGACAAACTTGTAACTTTCGCAAATTAGTACAATGTTCATGTTACTCTTCCACTTTACAAAATTATCTCCAGTTAATTTTTCATTTGAGAGAATTGCGATGATTGGATTAGACATTGTTGCTGTAATAAATAAATAAAATAGCATAAATTAAAATGGTTGCATAAACATCATAAATATATGTTTTGGAATAGTAAACGTGATGCATGATGCATATGAAAAACACAAAAATTATTTTACTAATTCCACGAGTATTCAATTTTAATAAATAAAGTGCCGCCTTAGGGTAGGTCAAATTATTTATGAATTGAATTGAGACATTCTCAATTAATAAATATATTCAAAATATCTCATATTTTCTATATTTATTAATAACCGTTTATTTTGGTCAAGATATAATTAACAATTTAATTATGTCTTTATGAGTGTAACCCACTATTTTAGATTTTAACAACTTAACTCAAAATTGCCGCCATAGGGTAGGTCAATTTTGAAATACATTATAAAATCCTATCTTAAGGAAGCCAACCTTGATATTGATTTAAATGGACACCCTCCGTAGGGAGGACGAAATCAACGCGTCGCAAGGTGCCACCTAAATCTCACAGTGTTGTACTAATAGTGGAGACCGCAGGTTATATTGTCATATTACCTTCTCCCACTCATTATTTTAAAAGATGTGTTTTATCTTATAAAACATCATATGTTTCATAATTCTAGTAGATAAAACAATTTTTAATTACTAGATTAATTATGTGTTAATAGAATCTCATTCTATTTACACTTAAATAAATTACCAGATTTTCTAAAAATCTAAATTTATTATGAATTGTCTAAGTTATCGAATATTAAACAATTTAAAATTAGATAACTTAGAATTAATGTGAATTTTACCAAGTCTTAACTATTAAAACTAAATTCACATTATTTGGTTGATTAATACATTAAGATTCTATAAAACCAACCCAATTAATTTAATCTTATTAAATTAATGCTAACACATATTAAATCACTTTATAAACTCCTTTATAAAAATAATATGCCAAGTGTATGCATGTCATGTTACAATAACTATAAGTGGACACTTTCCTAGATGACATGTTATCATGCATGAACATGTTATCATAATCATCACATGAAAATAAAAATAAAAATAAACAATGAATTTTTGACAGGGTCCTTTTGGATAATTAAAATTACAACCCAAAAAAAATAAAAATATAAAAAATAAAATTACATGGGTCTTCTTGTAATTTATACATAATTCCCTGCTCCAATTTTGCAGTCTTCATCAAGTGGTTTATTGTGCAACAATTTGCTGGACTACCTTTGAAATTTGATAGGCCCATAGTTCTCAACTGGGACAAAAAATCCAATGGACATCTTTTTCTTCATCGCTCCACGTGTTGCAAGTGAATGAGAGGAGAGAAGAGAAAAAATAATAATAATAACAATAAATTACAAAAATCCTATACCCCTTCATGGGTTTACACAGATTGATCTAATCAAACTGAAAATAAAATTATTAATCCAAAAGGACCATATAATTAACGACCAAAAATCCTTTCATTAAACAACCATTCATCACATGAATAAAAATTAACAAAGATGCAAAGTGCCCACAAACATGCATCAAAAACATGATATCATCAAAATAAAATCATGTTTAATTAAAATTATATATGCTATAACCCGCTCTGATGCCATTTGTTGGAATTAAAACATGAAACGCAGCGGAAGGAACGGATCGTTGACAAACAAAAATTTTCTGAAAACTTTGTTCATCGGGAATAGATATATAATTTTAATTACAGAAAGCTTTAGGAATTTTTACTAACCTTTTGAAGACTATCAGGGTATCCTAGCTTTCCTCTTTGACACCACGATCTTCCAAACCAGGCCTCCACACCAATGGAAAGACGAGTGGGCGTCAAACTGCAAGAATGAATTTTCCTCACACTTTTCTGAATCTGCTATGCACTCAACACATGAGATAGCAGACCTTTTTTTTTTTTTTCTTTAGAGAAGAACTCTCAGTTTTTCTCTCTAAAAATTATGTGAATCAAAATTCTATTGAGATAACTGTTATCTCTCCTTTTTATATCTGAGCCATTAGTAATTTTACTTTCCTTTTTCTTTTTTCTTCTTTCTTTGTTTCCCGAATCCTTTATCCGGTTTTCACACACATATGCACATGTATCCGTAAAAACAAGTTTTACCTTTCTTTCCTTCATTTTTTTTATAATATTATATTAATATATATATATATTAATATATTATAAAAATCTTATATATATATAAAAAGATTTGGTTCCAAACCATATATATATATAAATCTCAATTCAAAAATAAATCACATTTTTTTAAGAATAGATTTTAACAATAATCAATTAATTAACTAATGCTCAGTTAAATGTGATAACATTTATCACATTACATTATGTGTCACAGAGAACATTTTTCTGTGTCACGTTAATAATTCAAGTGTGAAAAAAATTAATTCAGAATTCAAAAATTCTGAATTAAACATGTATAATTCATTCTATGCAAAAATCCAATATAGTGTTACAAGGGTGGTATTGGGGACCTATCGACCTATATCCCAAGCTCCAATAAATTTGACATTTAATCAAACTCTTTAATTAATGTGCCAAATTTATTAGTTTCAGTGTTACTCCACTAAAAACCTAAAACTGAACTCTTGAGATTACAGTGAAATTACTCAAAGAAAATTAGTGAGTAGTCCATTGATATAATCATTACATATAAGTCAGTCCTCCATAAATAGTTCATAATAAGAGCTAGGTTCAATTTTCGTTCACCTCTCTTATTACATCTTTATCCTTAAGTTCCAATAATTCTCTAATGAACAATTAATTCATAATCTTTTTATGAACGAGCGCTCTACTGTTCAAACCTTGAATTATCACTCAAGAGAACTATTTTTCTAACTTCCATAGGGAAGGAATGGATTCCATATCTGTATAATATTATTCCCAGCCATTTATTACTTTATGTTTCTAAGATGCTAAGTTATAATCTGTGCTTAGACAAATCTTACCATGCAAGTCAAAAAACATAATGTAATAAATAGGAGTCTAATAAATACTCAAGATTAAGACTGTCAAATATATGATCATCATTGTGATAAATTTGAATACTCTATTTGTAACGGATGATTATTAGAGATTCATAATTTATCTGGTCTAGTCCTATATAATCTCATTATATAAATTACCTCCAATCCAATGTCTCTACATTAATAGTCCGGATAATGACTATTTCATTTTAGATGAGATTAGACCGTACTTGTAATTTTTAATTAAAGATCCCAAACTTTAATTAATTATTACGGACTATTTAGATTATTATCTATAAATTTTATCCCTAAGCAAATAACACTTATATGCTAAATTTATAGTCACATAAATAATCATGGAATTTTCTTGATGTTTATAAATGTATTCATAATACATATAATCAACCAAAATAATAATAAATGTCATTTTATTTATTTATTAACAATATGTGCAATGTCACAGCTTTTAGGGCACCAAGCCCTACATTACATAGCTCTTCCCTTTTTTGCCTTGTCTTGTTCATTGTATATATTGTAACTCATTGTTTTTAATAAAATTGTCGAGCCTTTTATTTCATGTCCTCTACCTTTTATATGGTATTGAAGACATTATAGAGCTCTCAAAAGTATCTGCAACCGATCGTCCCAAATGGCCAACACTCTATCAACACTAGCCAACACTCAAAATAAGTCCCACTCTCATGTCATGTCTTAAGTCTAACCAATAGTTGTAAATACTCTTGAAAAAACTTCCCCCTATTCCATCAACACTACCACACAAATATCTATCAAATTGACATCCTCAAATTACACATCATGGCACTTTCAATTTCATGCCATTCTCCTGGGTTGTGATCTCATGGGATTTATTGATGGTTCACGACCATGCCCACCTCCTACTACCATATCGGATCACTCTCTTTGGATTCACCAAGATCAACTAATACTAAGTGCTATTGCTGGCTCTGTTTCTCAAAATATTGTCCCTTTCATTGCCTCTGCCAAAACATTGCCAAGCCAACTCGAGGCTGCTTGAATCAACTTGAGGAAGATCTTTGACTTCTTTAGAAAAGGACAAAATCAGTGACTAAATATATGCAACAAGTCAAGCTAATCTTTGATGAACTCGCCATGTTCAATGCTCTAATTGACAACAAAGATCTTTGTTAAAAATTTAGTTGGTCCGGATGACGACTACAAGGAACTATGCTCAGCTTTGCGTGTGCGAGAAACTGTGGTCACGTTCGAAGAGCTAAATGAAAAACTCATAAACCAAGAAGTGTATGTCAAGTCCAAAGTGCAAAAGAAACAAAGTCTCATCAACATGCTGGCTTTTGCTAATCCCGTGCAAAAATCCCATTCCACTCCATTCAAAAACAACCACCCAAATCATAGAAACCAACCACTTTTTCATAACCAAAATCGCCAATTCCACCAAAAAAATGCAACCACCCAACTCTTTTCTCATAACCCATCACAAAATCCATCTCCTCGACCTTACCTTGGGAAATGCCAACTCTATAACCAACAAGGGCACTCAGCAAAAAGGTGCTCCACTTACAAATATATTCCTTGGAATCACACTCCATAAGCCAACAACTCAACTCCGTAAGCTCCTCAAGCCTATTTTGAAACCCCTGCCGCCCCTTCCTTTGGTGAATGGCTTTTGGACTTTGGGGCTTCTCATCATGTCACTTCAGATCTTCAAAATTTGTCTTTCCATACTGACTATCCTGCAATAGACAATATCATGATTGAGATGGCACTAATCTTTCCAATTACCATCTCGGTTCCACATCTCTTCCTTCCTATTAGAAGCCTTTTCTTTTAAATAACATTCTTTGTGTTCCATCCATGAAACGAAACTTAATCTTTGTTTTTCAATTATGCTCCAATAATAATGTTTCTATTGAATTCTCACCAACATCCTTTTTTGTGAAGGATCTTCACATGGGGGTAAGTAATCCTACAAGGGGCAACTAAGGATGGTGTTTACAAGTGGCCGTGCTCTCTACCATCCACACAGCTGACTGTCGTATTTTCTTCTCTTAAAGTTCCAACTGACCAATGGCATCATCGCCTAGGTCACCCATTGTCCACCATTCTAAGTCACCTTATGTCCAATAAAATGTTACCCATGTCATCGTTAGATTTATCTAAATTTTCTTGTAATTCTTGTCATTGCAATAAAACTCATAAATTACTTTCTCTTCCTCAAGTCTCGCTAGTTTTCGTCTACTAGAACTATTATACTCTAATGTTTGGACCTCACCGGCTCCTTCTATTGATGGTTATAAACAGTATGTGATATTTGTTGATCATTCACTCGTTATATATGGCTTTATCATCTAAAGAAAAGGTCCGACGTTCATTATATTTTTATTGTTAGACATGTATGCTCTAAGGAGTAAAAATGTAATACGTTTTTTGGAGACATTTTTATCAATAAAGAATTTATTCATTTATAAATATACCAAATATTGTCGTCTTTACGTTCATATTTGTTGAATGTATGATAAGCAAACAGTAGTCTGAGACTATCAGTCTAAACCTTAAGAGTTGGGCATATGATGGGATGATTATGCGGTAGACACGATTCTTAAGGTGATGGTCTAAAACATATGATCCGCAATCGAGGGAATAAAGTTGGGCACTTTATTCATGTAAAGATTGTTATCTTGTCTATATCCCTTTTGGGAGATGGTTTGTCTTGGCCATCGGAGTTGGACTCCGTGAATAGAAACATTGGCACGTTGTCATAGGTGACGATGTGTTGGATCGGGACATAAAGTGAATTGATTTGGATTAATAATTCTGTCTTGGCAAATCGATTCACTTTAGACGATCATTTGTATTGTATCTTAATCCTGAGATGAATAATGGGCCCGTTGTCTCGATTTGTGTCTTTTGATGTACCAATGGGTGACTCCCACATCTCTATAGTGGCATGCATGTCGGTACGTTGGAGGCATGACTCTTGGTAGCGTAGACTTGTTATTCATAGATATGGAATCCATAGCTCCTCTCTAGGAGTAATGATATCCTCTTATATGCGTTGTCCTATAATTGGAAAACTGGAGCGCTCAACCATTTGGATACATAGGTGTAACCGAATGGTATACCATCTTTGGATGGTAAGTTTTCTAATGGTGAGACAATGGAACGTAAGATAAAAATAATCGGGAAGGTAAGACAAAACTTGTCCTTAAGCCGGTTATGGATGATCATATGGGGATGCGATACACTATGATATGTCATGGAGACTTAGCTACACGAGCTTCGTAATTCTATAAAGTTCGAGAGTGCAGCTCCAAGCTTTTAGTGGAGTAGCGTTGGAGTTGATAATTGTGAAATGTATATCTGGGATATTGGGCTTCATAATTATCATGAGCTTGAACTTTATAGGTCCATTTTGGTCCCCTTTGCTAGCTCACAAAATCCTGTAACGACACGGCGTGCTTTTCCAATAATTGGTGACTTATGTCGGATTTATCAGATTGGTTTAAAATTTATAAGAATCAAATAATTCATGTCTGTTTATCGGTTGAATTAATTATGTAAGAAATTAGTTCAAGATGAACTTGTTGAATTATGGCGTTCGGATAATTCTTGTCTGTTTATCGGTTGTTTTAATTTTGGACAATTAGAACAAGATAAACTTGTAGAATTATTGTGAATTGATTTATTTTCTTAGAGATTATCTTGATAAAGTTTGTTTTGATCAGATATCTTTTCTATTGGGCTATTTGAATCAAAACTGAGACTTTATCCTTTAGAATCTCGGGTGGAAAATAAAAGATTCGCGGAGATTTTTTCTCGGTAGTTCGGCCTGCCTATCAGAAAGTTCGGCCTGCCGAACTGGCCAGTTCGGCCTGCCTATCACACAGTTCGGCATGCCGACCGCGACAGTTAAGATTACGCGTTTTTCACGCGTATCTTATCAGATATTGATCCGAACTTGATTCTGTTTCAATTTTTGAGACCTAATCTGATATGGACTGACCCCAAGGACCAATAGGTATAAAAAGGGAGTGAGTCTAATGATTTACTCAGATCAATTTGAGAGATTAAGAGTGATACTCTTCTAGTGAGCATCTGAAAACTCCCTGAGAGCTTTTGTTCACAAATCACGAACACTAGCTTTGGGTTCTCTCTATTGGTTGGAAGGAGAGTCACCGGTGGAAGAGCTGTACGTGTGAGCCCACACTCACTCCGGTTGTGGATAGAGAATAGCAAAGAAGACCAGTTGGTTGAGGCTCTTCTGGAACGTTACTTCTCTACACAGGTCGCGGAGGTTCTTCGGCACACTGAGGTTAGTAAGATCTGTTTAATTTATACATATAACATGTCAAACTTGTGTTTTGGAAAATACTCTGATGAAAAAATTTTCAAATTCCGCTGCGCACTTTGTTTCCAACAACTGGTATCAGAGACGAGGTGTTTACATAAATTTGCAAGTTTGTGATCATGTTATAGGGAAACATAGGTAGATTGAATGTGTTAGTTTATTTATTTTAATTTGTTAGGGAAACATAGGTAGATTGAAAATAATGTATTATTAGTTTAAAAATTTTAAATTATAAAGGTAAAAACTGCTGTAAAAAAAACCACTAGCCTGCTTCTTAACTTTTCTTATTGGGCAGTATTTTTAGAAGCAACTTTTCAAAAACCAAGTTTACAAAACACCCTAAATTAGTTTGGGTAGTTACAGAAGCTAAAAAAGACTGATATAGGGGGCCGACTTTCTTGGAGTTTTATACTTTGCAAAAGTTACTCTTGGAGCTTTTTGTTTTTGAGTGTTATTTGAAATACTTTATTGTCTGCTACAAAAATAATGAGGTGTTGTTTTGTTTGAGAATCTAAAAGTGGGACACAATTTACTACAAACCTACAACTAAGTAGTTGTTATATATAGGATTCTTTAATATGCTCATTGTTTGTGTTTTTCTCTGATATCTTGGGCCGAGGATGAGTTGGATATGATTCACTTGAAATCTCGATATAGTAGAAGCATAGGAAAACTTGAGTTTCGTTGATTCACGCCGAATACCAGAAAGCATGAGCGAGAGTAATTTTTTGGATTCACAAAGAATACCAAAGAACAAGCAAACAAGGAAAAAGCTTCTTTAAATTTTATTAATAACTAAAAACTGGCCAAAAAACTACAATATAATGTCTCCTATATATAGATCTCTAAATGCATAAAATAAATAAAAGAAAATCAGAAAATGATCCCAAAATTTTAAGTAAAAGTTTATCCAATAATGGGAAAGAAAATAAATGTTCAAAATTTGAAAAGAAAGGGAAATCCGACGAAAACGGGTAACTATCTTCAAAGTAGCTTCACACTCAAGCGGTTAACTAGGGTCAGGCTAGGTCGATCAACCAGCCTTCTTCACGATCTTGGATCTGGTGCTGCATTAGTCCCATCAACCTGAAAAGATTCGTCCTTAAATCGACATCCTCCAAACCTCTATAAAACGAGGCCAAATGGCAAACATTGAAAACATCGGATGTGTGAGCATCTGGCAAAAGGCATAACTGGTAGGCGTTGGGATTGATTTTCTCGAGTACTTCCAATGGACCAATCTTCTAAGCCTTCAACTTGTTGTATTCATGAAGAAGAATTGATCTTTTGTCAAAACAGCCTATTCTTGATATCCCATATTGAATTCCACATGTTGACGGTGGTGGTTGGTGGAAGCCCTGTACTTGTCAGTAGAAGTAATGAGATGGTCATAAGTTAACCGGTGGATCTATTGTATGTTTTCAACAAGGTCGGCAGCCTTACCATAAATTCAATTCGATCGGGAAGTTGAGCAAGGTCGAGGGGACATCAAAAAACTCCTCCATAGACCACTTGAAAAGGACTAAAACTAGTGCTTTGGTTTTTAGCATGGTTGTGAGCAAACTCCGCTTGGCTAAGCTTTGTATCTCAAGACTTGATATGATCTCTGACAAGGCTTCGTAGCATATATCCTAAACCATAGTTAGTGACTTCCGCTTGACCATTACTTTGGGAATGGTATGTGGAACTCATATCAAGACTCATGTATGCTAATCTCCAAAGGGATCTCTAAAATGACTCAAGAAGCCAGAATCACGATTGAAAACGATGGACGTAGGGAGACCATGAATACAGTATACTTCTTTAAAGAACAATTGAGCCACTTAAACTGCATCGGTAGTCCGCTTGCATGGAATTAATGAACCATCATTGAAAATCTATCAACAACCACAAAGATAGAATCATTGCCTTTTTGCATGCGAGGAAGACCAAGTACAAAATCCATACTAATGTTGGTCTATGGTTGTGCTGAAATTGGTAAAGGCATGTAAAGACTGGCATTGGAAGGTGTACCTTGGAGGTTTGACAAACCCAACAATACTCCATATATTATTCAACATCACAGCAAATCATTGGCCAGAAATAGGAAGAAGCAACAAGTTGTAATGTGCGGTCATGACCACATGGCCTTCTTTGTGAACTCTTTAATAATTTACAACTGAAGGCTATAATCCAGAGCACAAAAGTGGTTGTCCAAAAAGAGAAATTCATTACAAATTAAGTACCCAGAACAATTTCCACTTCAAACATCATCAAGAATCCGAGAAAAGAATAGGTCAATTGTGTAGAGTTCCAAAAAAGTTGAAAACCCTGGAATGGTGAATGTTTATTAATTAATTATGGTTGATTAAATTGTTGTTTAATTATTTATTAATTAATTAATACCGGTTATGGTTCCTTAGAGGTTAGAATGTGTATCTAGGTTTTTCATGTAATTAGATGGCGGACTATCATCTCCGTCTAGGAATTATTATTTAATTTTTAATTTGTAAGAATTTTGTAATTAAATAATTATTCGGAGAAGACGGAACGAGAAGTCAGAACTTAAAGATTGATGATGGCGCCTCCAGGTATTTCCTGAGTCTCTAATTTTATGTTTTTGAATTGTTGAAAATAAAATTGATGAATTGCATTAAAATTGTATTTTCTGGATTGAGGGTTTTCTGCTCGGTCGGCATGCCGGACCTCACAGTTCGGCAGGCCGAAGGTCACAGATCGGCAGGCCGACAGTGGGGCAGAAATTTTGATGCTCTACCGGTAGGCCGAACCTTCATGTTCGGCAGGCCGAACCACCATGATCGGTCGGCCTATCATCCAGATCGGCCTGTCGACCGAGAGCAGCCAGGTGTCCAAAAAAGGTGCAATTTTTTGGTGCAGTTTTAATTTTATTTTTGGGACGATTCTGAGAAACATTAAATTTGGATATGACCGGAAATATGAAGTGTTCGATTCATATGGGATTGAGGACTTGAAGATGGATATTACATGAAGAAGGATACAGCTTGAGGATTCAAGGATGAAGAATCGATAAATGTCTCAATTATTCTCTTGTAATCTTAGTTTTTTCTATTCTCTAGGGTGGAACCATAATATTACGGTTATTATTATTATTATGCTTGTAGCTTTGCTTGATTGCTTTGCTTGTCTGCATTATAATATGATTTACCATGTATATTGATAACATGTCATATAGAATAGGGAGTGCCGCTCATATTAAATTTGTTCATGCATAATTTCAAAATAAAACCTTGACTTCAAAAGATTGAGTGGGAGAAGGTTTTCGAAGAGAGAACCTAAGGCCTCCATCGTTGGTCCATAGGAAGAACATGATGGTCCCAACCCCTAGGAAGGGATTTCTATCATGTACCAGATTGGATCTCTGAAAGGATAAGGTATTTTAGTATGATTTATGGTTGCACACCCCTAGGTGGTGATTATAAATCATGGATAAAATATTAAAACGGTGGTTATACACTCACGTTAATTTTATTATTAACCTCCCCTAGGAGCTCTGTTAATAAAATTAATGGCCAAAGAAACGATTATTAGTATATGCTGGATCATACGGGTCCTGGATGGCATATATTAATCAGGAGGGGATCCATGTTCCTGATTGAATTTGGCATGACTCCCCTAGGAGCTTGTTGAATTCTGAGTTGGGAATTATCGTTGTAAGGTTGTGATATTTTCAAGGTTTTGACACATAAACACATTTGTATAATTTACATGATTGTGTTATCTTACTAAATTATTATATATGTTTGCCCATGTTTGGTATATGACTCTTTATTGTAGATTGAAAATGTCTAAAAACGCTTTATCATCGATACTTGACAAAAACCAATTAACCGGTGAGAACTATAATGATTGGAAACGGAACCTGGACATCATCCTTTCCTTTGAGAAACTGAAATATGTTCTGACAACTCCTTGTCCTCCCGAGCCTACGAGAGACTCAAGTAATGAGCAATTCCAAGCGTACGACCGCTGGAAAGATGCTAATGATCAGGCCCGCTGCTATGTTATGGCTAGCATGAATAACGTGCTGTAGGCTCAACATCAGGATTATGAGACTGCGAAGCAGATCTTGGATAATCTTGAGGACATGTTTGGAGGCCAGGCCATAACAAAGCGGCAAGGGGCGCTTCGGAAACTCTTAAACTGTAGACAGAGACCGGGGACATCTGTAAAGGAGCACATGATGTTGGTCAAGGGTTACCTTGCTGAGGCTCAAACCAATGGAGCCGACATCGATGCTGAAACTCAGATGACTATGGTCTTTGAGACTCTGTCTAAGGAATTTATTCCGTTTAGAGCTACTTTTAATCTAAGCAATAGACGAGATATGACCTTGACAGAACTGATGAAATAGTTACAAGAGTTTGAACTGCTGATCAGGGAGTCTCCTGCTGGTGGAGAGGCCAATATGGTAGATGCTTCTGGTTCCAATCCTAACTCTGGGAATGGAAAGAAGCAACGGGCCAAAAGTGGGAAGTCTTCTATTCCTATTGCTACCAAGAGCAAGAAGAAGAAGAAGAAGAACCCAAAGAAGCTTAAGTGCTTCTTTTGTGGTAAGGTCGGGCATATAAAGAAGCATTGCAAGGACTTCCTTTCCAAGGGAGGTAGGTGTGATCTTCTATATTTAGAAACTTGTTTGGTTGAGGAATCCAGTGACATTTGGGTCATAGATTCCGGTGCAACTAATCATGTTTGTGTTTCTCTGCAGGGATTCAAAGAAACGAGAAGTCTACTTCGTGAAGACTTAACGCTTCGGATGGGCGATGGATCCTTGGTCTCAGCGGAAGCAGTGGGAGATGTCCATCTTTATTTTGATAATTATAGGAGTTTAATTTTGCGAGATTGTTTTTATGTTCCTAAATTTAAAAGGAATTTAATTTCTATATCTTCTTTATTTAAAGACTCCTACGTGGTATCTTTTAATGAAAAAGTGGTGATTCGTAAAAACAAATCTTTTATCTGTTCTGGATGGATGCAAAATAATCTATATTTTATCAAACCTAAGATGGACCTATTGCTTAATGCTGAGATAAATGATAATGACTCAAAAAGACTTAAAACTTCTCACTCTAATAAGACTTATCTTTGGCATTTGCGCCTTGGCCATATTAACCTAAATAGGATTCAAAGGTTAGTAAGGGATGGACCTTTAAGTCACTTAAAGGTGGAATCTATAACTCAATGTGAGTCTTGTTTGGAGGGTAAAATGACCAAAAGACCATACGGGTCTAAGGGCAATAGGGCCGAAGGGGTTCTAGAACTTGTGCATAGTGATGTTTGCGGACCGATGAACATCCGGGCACGAGGAGGGTATGAGTACTTTGTTACTTTTATTGACGATTACTCAAGATATGGGTATGTGTACCTAATGCACCACAAAAGCGAAACTTATGATAAGTTCAGGGAGTTTTGGGCTGAAGTGGAAAAGCAATTGGGTAGACCCATAAAGGCACTTCGATCTGATCGAGGTGGGGAATACCTTTCTGATGAGTTCTTGGGACACTTGTTAGAGAATGGGATTTTATCCCATTTGACTGCGCCGGGTACTCCGCAGCAGAATGGCGTAGCAGAGAGAAGGAATAGGACTTTGTTGGACATGATTTGGTCCATGATGAGTTATTCATCATTGCCTTTATCCTTTTGGGGATATGCACTACAAACCGCATGTTATCTTTTGAACAATGTGCCTTCAAAATCGGTCCCTAAAACTCCTCACGAGTTGTGGACAAGACGGAAGACATCCTTAAACCATATTCGCATATGGGGATGTCCAGCTCATGTCCTGTTTAAGGATCCGAATAAGTTGGAAGCACGTTCAGAAGTTTGCGTGTTTGTAGGATATCCAAAAGGGACTAAAGGGGGTTTTTTTTATAACCCAAAGGAAAATAAAGTCGTGGTTTCAACTCATGCAACTTTCCTTGAGGAGAGTTACATGAACGACTTTAAACCTCAAAGCAAAGTGGTGCTTGAGGAGTTGAGGGGTGATCCGTTTACTCCGGAGGTTCCGAACGAAACCATTCCGATCGGTGTAGAAAAACCAAACAAACCTGAACAACAACCTCAGGGGCTTCGGCGTAGTGGGAGGATCGGGCTTCGGCGTAGTGGGAGGTCTTTTTGGCTGAACCGGATGAACATGACAGGGATCCTTATACTTACGCAGAAGCTATGGAGGATGTTGATTCAAGACTCTGGACAGAGGCCATGAACATTGAGATGAAGTCTATGGAGACTAATCGGGTCTAGGAGCTTGTGGATCTTCCCGAAGGGGTAAAACCCATAGGGAGTAAGTGGATCTACAAGAGGAAAAGAGGAGTGGATGGAAAGGTCGAAACCTTTAAGGCTAGACTGGTAGCTAAGGGTTATACGCAAAAGGAAGGAATCGATTATGAGGAAACCTTTTCGCCTGTAGCCATGCTTAAGTCCATCCGGATTCTCTTGTCCATAGCTGCCGCTCTTGACTACGAGATTTGGCAGATGGATGTCAAGACGGCTTTTCTGAATGGCTATCTTGATGAGTCCATTTATATGGAACAACCAGACGGGTTCAAGGTCGCGGGTCAAGAGGGTAAGGTTTGTAAGCTGCTAAAGTCAATTTATGGACTTAAGCAGGCTTCTCATTCTTGGAACATAAGATTTGATCAAGTGATCAAGACTTATGGGTTCTCACAAAATGTGGATGAACCATGTGTTTACAAACACATTAAGAATGGGAAGGTGGTTTTTCTACTACTCTATGTAGATGACATTCTGCTAATTGGCAATGACGTTGGGGCATTGTCATCGGTCAAATTAGGGTTGACCAAGCAGTTTGACATGAAGGACTTGGGTGAGGCTAATTTTGTTCTCGGTATCCAGATCTTTCAGGATAGGAAGAACAAAATGATAGCTTTGTCACAGGCCGGCTACATAGATAAAATTCTTAGGAGGTTTGCAATGCAGGATTCCAAGAAAGGTGGGCAACCATCTAGGTCTGGAATTACTCTTTCTAGGAAAGACTCTCCAAAGTCTTATGAAGAAAGAGAATACATGAAGAAGGTGCCTTATGCTTCGGCAGTGGGTAGTCTCATGTATGCCATGCTTTGCACTCGATCGGATATTAGCTATGCGGTCGGGATTGTGAGTCGATTTCAGGCGGATCCAGGACCGAACCATTGGGTTGCGGTAAAGCATATTTTCAAGTACCTAAGAAGGACTCGAGGGTATATGCTTGTGTATTCGGGTGAGGATTTAACTCCTCTAGGATACACTGATTCAGATTTTCAATCCTGCCTGGATTCTAGGAAATCGACATCGGGGTTTGTGTTTACTCTGGGTGGCGGTGCCATCAGTTGGAGAAGTGCGAAGCAAGATTACACTTCGGATTCAACGATGGAGGCCGAGTATGTGGCGGCTAGTGATGCTTCGAAAGAAGCAGTGTGGCTCCGCAAGTTCCTTGGGGATCTTGAGGTAGTTCCTGGTATGGATAAAGCGGTATCACTGTACTGTGATAACAATGCGGCGGTAGCTAATGCTAAGGAACCAAGATTTCACAAGAAGAGTAAGCATATTGATCAGAAGTATCATGTGATAAAGGACTTCGTTGAGAGCGGGCATGTCACGGTATGCAAGATCGCGTCAGAGGACAATTTAGCTGATCCATTTACGAAGACACTTTCTGGGAGAGTCTTCGAAAGGCATGTGGAAGCTATGGGGATGCGAAATTTGCAGTATTTACTCACTTAGTGCAAGTGGGAGATTGTTAGACATGTATGCTCTAAGGAGTAAAAATGTAATACATTTTTTGGAGACATTTTTATCAATAAAGAATTTATTCATTTATAAATATACCAAATATTGTCCTCTTTACGTTCATATTTGTTGAATGTATGATAAGCAAACAGTAGTTTGAGACTATCAGTCTAAACCTTAAGAGTTGGGCATATGATGGGATGATTATGCGGTAGACACGATTCTTAAGGTGATGGTCTAAAACATATGATCCGCAATCGAGGGAAT
The DNA here is from genome assembly GCA_025403435.1 of Artocarpus heterophyllus. Classification (NCBI taxonomy): domain Eukaryota; kingdom Viridiplantae; phylum Streptophyta; class Magnoliopsida; order Rosales; family Moraceae; genus Artocarpus; species Artocarpus heterophyllus. The sequence goes on along the minus strand of CM046342.1, from coordinate 31,564,730 downwards.
AAATTTGGGCACTTTATTCATGTAAAGATTGTTATGTTGTCTATATCCCTTTTGGGAGATGGTTTGTCTTGGCCATCGGAGTTGGACTCCGTGAATAGAAACATTGGCACGTTGTCATAGGTGACGATGTGTTGGATCGGGACATAAAGTGAATTGATTTGGATTAATAATTCTGTCTTGGCAAATCGATTCACTTTAGACGATCATTTGTATTGTATCTTAATCCTGAGATGAATAATGGGCCCGTTGTCTCGATTTGTGTCTTTTGATGTACCAATGGGTGACTCCCACATCTCTATAGTGGCATGCATGCCGGTACGTTGGAGGCATGACTCTTGGTAGCGTAGACTTGTTATTCATAGATATGGAATCCATAGCTCCTCTTTAGGAGTAATGATATCCTCTTATATGCGTTGTCCTATAATTGGAAAACTGGAGCGCTCAACCATTTGGATACATAGGTGTAACCGAATGGTATACCATCTTTGGATGGTAAGTTTTCTAATGGTGAGACAATGGAACGTAAGATAAAAATAATCGGGAAGGTAAGACAGAACTTGTCCTTAAGCCGGTTATGGATGATCATATGGGGATGCGATACACTATGATATGTCATGGAGACTTAGCTACACGAGCTTTGTAATTCTATAAAGTTCGAGAGTGCAGCTCCAAGCTTTTAGTGGAGTAGCGTTGGAGTTGATAATTGTGAAATGTATATCTGGGATATTGGGCTTCATAATTATCATGAGCTTGAACTTTATAGGTCCATTTTGGTCCCCTTTGCTAGCTCACAAAATCCTGTAACGACACGGCGTGCTTTTCCAATAATTAGTGACTTATGTCGGATTTATCAGATTGGTTTAAAATTTATAAGAATCAAATAATTCATGTCTGTTTATCGGTTGAATTAATTATGTAAGAAATTAGTTCAAGATGAACTTGTTGAATTATGGCGTTCGAAAAATTCTTGTCTGTTTATCGGTTGTTTTAATTTTGGACAATTAGAACAAGATAAACTTGTAGAATTATTGTGAATTGATTTATTTTCTTAGAGATTATCTTGATAAAGTTTGTTTTGATCAGATATCTTTTCTATTGGGCTATTTGAATCAAAACTGAGACTTTATCCTTTAGAATCTCGGGTGGAAAATAAAAGATTCGCGGAGATTTTTTCTCGGCAGTTCGGCCTGCCTATCAAAAAGTTTGGCCTGCCTATCACACAGTTCGGCATGCCGACCGCGACAGTTAAGATTACGCATTTTTCACGCGTATCTTATCAGATATTGATCCGAACTTGATTCTGTTTCGATTTTTGAGACCTAATCTGATATGGACTGACCCCAAGGACCAATAGGTATAAAAAGGGAGTGAGTCTAATGATTTACTCAGATCAATTTGAGAGATTAAGAGTGATACTCTTCTAGTGAGCATCTGAAAACTCCCTGAGAGCTTTTGTTCACAAATCACGAACACTAGCTTTGGGTTCTCTCTATTGGTTGGAAGGAGAGTCACCGGTGGAAGAGCTGTACGTGTGAGCCCACACTCACTCCGGTTGTGGATAGAGAATAGCAAAGAAGACCAGTTGGTTGAGGCTCTTCTGGAACGTTACTTCTCTACACAGGTCGCGGAGGTTCTTCGGCACACTGAGGTTAGTAAGATCTGTTTAATTTATACATATAACATGTCAAACTTGTGTTTTGGAAAATACTCTGATGAAAAAATTTTCAAATTCCGCTGCACACTTTGTTTCCAACATTTATATGCTTCAAAGCACTAGTGGAAAATTTCTTCAAACTATCCATTGTTATGCTTTACATTGACAACGGTGGTGAGTATATCTCCCTTAAGTCTTTTCTTGCAAAAAATGGGATCTCCCATCTCACCACACCACCACATACACCTGAACACAATGGATTCTCAGAACATTGCCATTGTCACATAGTTGAAATTGGTCTCACGCTTCTCCATCACGCACACATGCCACTCATTTTTTGGCCTCATGCCTTTAGTATTGCAGTTTATCTCTTCAATCACATGCCAAAGCCAAATCTATCCATGATGTCATCCTTTGAAAAACTCTTTGGGCACAAACCAAACTATCTCAAATTAAAAATTTTTGGGTGTCTTTGTTATCCTTGGATTCGGCCATATGGTTCTCACAAACTTTCACCATGATCTCTACCATGCATTTTTATTGGTTATTCCTCCACCCAAAGTGCCTATCAATGTCTTGACCCTCACACTCACAAAATCTTCACCTCTAGACATGTCACATTTGTTGAGTCAATCTTTCCTTTCTTATGTCAACAACCAAATCTCGCTCGTCCCATAAACAACACCATCCCACAATAATCAACTTCTTAAGCACCCTTCCTTCACTTTCCCTTCTAGTACCTATCTCACCAACACCTCCCACTCTTGCATCAACCTTTTCAAACCAAACCTCTTTTCAATCTCCCACATCATCACCGCAATTGGTTGAACAATCTCAGGATGGTACTGACACGATCGCTTTGACATCCTCTCCTTTGAACCACTTAGAAGGTAAGCCCGGTGCCATTCCTTCTTCTCCCTCTCTCCTCCCCTTCCACAAGAAATTGACCCAACTGGCAAAAGCATCCTTCCCATCACCACCTATTAACATTCACCCAATGAAAAAAAGAGCAAAAAATAACATCTGTAAACCTCTTCAAAAGTTAAGCCTTGTCACCCTACATAACTCCACCACCGACATCACACCTACCACTATCAACGAAGCTCTCAAACAACTTGAATGGAGTGAAGCAATGTTTGATGACTTCAATGACTTCAAAATCTTGCAGGATGCAAATGGGTCTTTTGAATCAAGAGAAATCCTGATGGCTCTATTCCATGCTATAAAGCACACCTTGTTGTGAAAGATTTTAATCGATGCCTTGGTGTTGACTTTCACAAGACGTTTAGTCTGATAATCAAACCTATCACTGTTCATCTAGTCCTCTATCTTGCTCTATCACGTGGTTGGCCTCTTAAACAACTGGATGTTAATAATGCTTTCCTCCATGGTCATCAAACCAAAGATGTCTACATGTGTCAACCTCTAGGTTTTTTTGACAAAAACAAGCCCAACTTTGTTTGTCATCTCAAGAAAGCTCTCTATGGGCTTAAATAGGCACCTCGCACATGGTACCATGAACTTCGACAACTTCTCCTAACTGTTGGGTATGTAAACACAAAGTCTGACACTTCTTTTTTTGTTTTTCAACAAAAACACCTGACCATGCATCTTCTAGTGCATGTCAATGATCTGATTCTCACAGGTAGTGATGTAATTCTACTTCCAAATTCACTGCTCAACTTGCTACCAAGTTCTCGATCAAGGATCTTGAAGACCTATCTTATTTCCTTGGAATAGAGGTCCTCCCTACATTAACCGGCCTTCTGTTATCACAATGCAAATACATATATGATCTCTTGGAAAAGACTAAAATGCTCAATGCAAATGACATTCAGACACGCATGGCTTCAAACAATGTTCCCATACTTCATGATGGTACCTTTCTTACTGATGCAACAGAATACTAGTTGTTGTTGGCAGCTTACAGTATCTATCCCTAACATGACAAAACATTGCTTTTACTATTAACAAATTGTCTCAATTCATGTATTGCCCAACAACCCAACATTGGATTGCTGTCAAATGCTTGCTTTGATATCTTCGTGGCACCATTGACCACGGCCTATTCCTCTAGTGCTACTCACCACTAACTCTTCATGGTTTCACCAATGCTGACTGGGTTGGAAACACGGATGATTGCACTTCCACCAGTGCTCATGTTGTGTTTCTTGGCCATAATGCCATATCTTGGAGCTCAAAAAAACAAAGAACCGTTGCTAGATCCTCCACTGAAGCTGAGTATCGAGTAGTTGCCTCCACCACTACTAAAATAGCATGGACTCAATCATTGCTACACGGACTTGGAGTTCAACTGCCCATTATACTAGTTGTTTATTGCGATAACATTGGTGCTACCTATCTATGTGCTAACCCCATTTTTCACTCTCACATGAAGCATATTGCCATAGACTTCCACTTTGTTCGTGATAAAGTCTAAGGAAGTGAACTTCGTGTCTCTCATGTCTCCTTGAATGACCAGCTTGCTGATGCTCTCACATAGCCTCTTCCTCGACATCAGCTACACACAATTCAAGCCAAGCTTGGTGTTTTGCCCCTGACCACCATCTTGTAGGGGCATAACAAGGAAAATGTATAGTCAAAGATCTCCCAGCTGCCTTCAAATCATGTTTGCTATATTTAGATACAAATATTCTATATCAAAATATTGTATATATTGTAAATCAATAATTTAGGAATTATATAGGTCTTTCCTTTTTTGCCTTTTCTTGTTCATTGTATATATTGTAACTCATTGTTTTCAATAAATTTGTCAAGCCTTTTATTTCACATCTTCTACCTTTTCTACTTGTCAATATGATTTTAAAATAAAAAACCCAATATATTAAATTAATATAAAAAATAAGTTAAAAAATGAAGAAATTATGTGACATGCAAATAGGAACGACACTACAATTTAATAAGACAATTGCAATACCCAGAAATTTAATTAAGTGAGATTAGTGTTTAAAATAGTGAATTAGTATGCCTTAATGAAATTTGAACATAATTTAATCATTTTGTGGTATTTTAAAAAAAAATTATCTTGCTTTTAGTTATTTTTCTTTGTTATTTTAAATTTTGAAACAAAATAATTTGTCAAATGTTCAACACGTCCCATGTTGGAAAACCATGTGCGAGACATGGTTTTCACCTTGAAAACCACCCTTCCCCTCTCTATTTATTCCTCTCTCCCTCTCTTTCCCTCTTACTTTCTCTCAGACTCTCCCTCTTAGTGTCTCTCTCTCTCTTTCTCTTCTCGTTTTGATTCAAAATTGAGCTTGAGTCTTCAAATCTCAGCTGGATTGGAAGTTTAGGAACACTATTGAGCTTCCACAAACTCGATTCAAAGCTCGAATTCAAGGTTAGTTATCTATTTTTCAAAATTTCAAACTTTTGCCCTATTTTTCAATTTTCCTTGTATGTTAAAAATATGAGTTTCTTGAGCTTAGAAAACCTTCAATCTAGGTTTGTGGGACCCAAATCATCACGAATGTAGTCTTGATTGGACAAAACTTGAATTAAATCAAGTTTTTCTCTTCTTCTCATTTTTGAAATAATTTGAAAGTTTCTATATAAAACTTGTTTAAAGGTGTTTAAAAGTGTTCTGGTATGTTTTTCTATATATATGAACATTATGTATGCTCTAGGAACTGAAAAAACATGTTAGAAATGGGATTTTGAGCTTGGGGAGGCCGAGACTTAAAGTCTTAGATCTCTTAGATTTTGCTAGTTCAGTGGGATGATCATGAGCATCGGCAGGCCAGACTTATGAGTTGGCATGCCAGACTCATATTGTCGACAAGCCTAACCTGGAGCAGTTTGACAGGCCAGTTCTGTACGGCCGATAGGCCGAATTGTGGAGTTTGATAGGGCAAACCAGGAAGTTCGGTAGGCTAAATGGGCTTTGTGAAATTTGTTATTTCTTACCTATTTTTATCGTTTAAAACCTATATAAAGACCCCGACCTAACAGCATGATTTTGTGATTATAAAAGGTATAGTAAGACACCATGAGATAGTATAGTATTATAGACTACTCTAAGTTATATATTAATGAACATTAGTTTACCTTTAAGGCTGTTAGTGGTTCTATGGAGTTAACGTATAGTGGATTGGGACTATGGTATTGAGCATCAATGCGGGATATCGAGGTGAGACTTCAAACCTCTTTCTTTGTTAGCCATGTTTTAAAAAGAATTTTGGCCACAAAGTGTTTTCTTTCAAAATGATTTCAAGAAATGATTGAGATAAATTTCTTAAGGATTTTCATTATTAGTTGAATAATGAATGAGCATAATGAACTAAATAATAAATGTAAATGAGAATACTCGGTAAGATGAGACCTAAATAATAACTTACTATCGGACATGTCATAGATACCATTTGGAATGATATGTTAGGGCATGATGCCATACTTAGAGATCGAATCGTGTAGAGTGCAATCTTAGGGGCAAGTCTCAAAACCCAACTGAGCCACTATGGTGGAGTTATTAATGGTTTGCCTAAGATAATGATAATGAGCTTATTTCTAGATGAATAAAAAACTAAATGGTAAGAATGAATTTAATAAATTTTATTTATTTAATGTATTTTATAATTCATATGCAAATGCTAGATTTTATATTCAAATTGAAAATATTTTTCAAAGCTTAGTCTTACTGAGCCTACCGCTCACATTTTCTTTTATTTTAAATTCACCCTTCTGGGTGTATTTTAGCTCAGGACCGATTGGGAATCTACTGGGCAAACTTGTGATTTGCTGGAATGTGATTAGGTTATTTACTTATCTTGTAACGCCCCAAAATTTATTTAGGTGCTATTAATGTTTAAAGTAGTGAATTAGTGTGCCATAGAGTATTTTTAAACTTAATTTGACTATTTAATGGTATTCTAAATCAATGCTATTCTCAATTATTTTTAAATTATTTTTAACCACTTCTAATTATTTTTATTTTTATTTGTTACTGTGAATTTTGAAACCAAACAATCTGACAAATGCCAAACACGTTCCTTCTTTTCTCTATTTAATCCCTCTCTCTCCCTTTTTCTTCCTCACTTTTGTTCTTTCTCTCTCCTAGCTCTCTTTCTCTCTTTTCTTTCCCTCTCACCCGCTACCACTCTCCCTCTCTTTTCTCTCTTAAATTTCGATTCAAAAAGTTAAAACCTGACACTTTCTCTCGTTGGATTAAAGTTAAGGAACAAGGATCCAAACCCCAAATCTTCCTCAAAAACGTCCAATTCAAGGTTAGTTTTTAAAATTTCAAACTTTTTAAATTTTTTCTATTTTCATTATGTTTTGAAATCTGAGCTCATTTAAGCTTAGGAACCCAAAATCCAAGTTAGTAGAACTCATAACCTCTAGAATCTAGGCTTAGTTTGATGAAAAACGGATTTAAATCAAGTTTTTCTATTTTTTCTCTATTTTTTCTCATTTTCATATTTTATTGAAATTTTCTATGAAAATCTTATTTAAAGTTATTTAAAGTGTTTAATTATGCTTTTCCATCATCTATGAATGTTTTCTATGCCTAGGAATTGAGAAAAACAAGTGAAAATGAGATTTGAGCTCGGGAGGCCGAAGCTTGAATCTGGAACTTTTCAGATTTTTCAGTTCGGCAAGCCAGAGTCATAAGTCTGGCAGGCTGGACTCATCCCTTTGGTAGGCCGAACTTGGAAAAGTTTGTAGGCTAGACCTAGACATCCGGCAGGCCGAACTGTGAACTTCGGCAGGTCGGACCAAGGAAGTCGGCAGGATGACCTGACTTTGCAAAATGGTCATTTTTCATTTGTTTTTGTTGTTTTAAACCCAAATTGAGATTTTAACCCTATAATATGATTCTACATATATAAGTGGCACATTAGAACACCACGAAATAGCTCAGTAGTGTAAAATGACCTAAGCTAGATATTGACAAACTTAGTTTATATTTAGGTTGTTCGTGGTTCTGTGGAGGTAACCTATAGCGGGTCAACACTGCGGTGCTAAGTCATGATGTAGGATATCGAGGTAGGACTCCTACCCCTTTCTTTGTTTGCTAGGATTTTAAATGGTTTTGGCCATAAAATTTCCTTTAAAATGTTTTCAATAAATGACAAAACACTTTAAACATTTTCAAAGGGGCCCTTTGGCCACAAAATGATTTCTTTCAATTTGATTTTTAAGGAATGATTAAAATGAATTTCGTAGTATTTTTCCTTACTTGCTTAAGAATGAATGTTCATAATGAATCAAATAATGAATGTAATTAAGAAGACTTGGTAACATAGGATTTAAATAATAATAAATATACAAAAGAGCATGATGCCATCCATAGAGATCAGGTCGTGGAGAGTGCGACCATGGGGGTAGGTCCAGAAACCCAACTAGGCCACTACGATGGTGATTATGATGGCTTTGCCAGAAGCTAAATAATAAGTCAAATTTTATGGATAACTAATGGATTAATGGTAAGAATAGATTTATGAGTCTATCTACAGTATTTTATAATTCCTACATCGTAACGAATCTAACCTTGATTTAATGTTTTCAAAGCTCAATCCTACATCAGACTAGATGAAAAAGAGCAAGATGGTATGTATGTGTTTAACGAATTTCAATCCATTATTTTTATAACTCTTGTCTATAATAAAATATTATATTCAATTACATGTTCTTCTAACCTTTAGTCTTTCTGAGCCTTCTGCTTACTTTTTCTTTATCTGTTTCTAAAACCTTTCCCTTAGGTGGATTGTAGCTTAGGACCGACAGGGAGGCAACAGGGCAACAAGCAAGTCATAGGAATACTATTTTAGGTTGTTTCTTTACTTAAATCAAGGCATGCAACACTCAATTTTTTTTTTCCTTGCATTGGACTATGGTTCTTTATCATTGTTGATACCATGTTTGTGCACTAATGTGGGTCTGGTGGGGCCCAGCTTTTGTTTAATCATCTTTAATATTTTATTTTATTTTGTGTTTTATTGTTTCAAAATAACAATAAATGTTTTAGAATGTTTTTTTTTTAAATTATCACGATTTTCAAAATAACCCAATTCATTTAGTTGGTGATTTTAATAAAAAAAATTAGTTTAATTAACTTAATTAATCTTCCACGTCACTACCCGTACTTCGGGGTATGATATTTCTTAATTCAATGCATGTAATATTTAAATTTTATTTCTTATATTGGAATGTGTTTGTAATATATTGTTGTCGATACTATGTGCGTGTACAAATTTGAGTTCGGTGGGGCTCGACTCGTATTTACTTGCATTTATTTGTCTTTATTATTTTATTCTATTAAATTACTTGATTGAGAAGAAACTGATTTAAAAAGTTTTAAATTATCATGTTTTTAAATAACATAAAATTATTTAATTAGTAATTTTTATTAAAATTTGGATTAGTTAATTTAATTAATCCACCACGTCACTACCCAGTTTGGTGTATGTGACAAAATGGCATTAGACCCCTATGTTATGAACCTTGGGAATTCTGTACACATAGGTACGACAGTGAAAAACTATTGACAATCCAATTTTGTTTTCAGAATTGAGAATGGCACCTAGGCATCGTTTGGTTACTACTGACGTGAACCCTACAAATGACGAGGGCATGATAGGGGCTGTGTTTGCTACTTTTTAGCAAATGGCAACGAGGGCTAGGCCTGAGGATTCCGAGGCAAGTCATCGGCATGAGTACTTAGGGAATTCCAATGTGCATCTATCCCAACTTTTGATGGAAACGGGGATCTATAGTTAGCTGAATATTGGTTAGACTCAGTGGTGAAGCATTTGGATACCCTTAGTGTACCTACAGAATATTGAGTGGAATTTGTGGCTTATAAATTTGAAGAAAGTGCAAACACTTGGTGGAAACATGCAAAACGCATGGAGAACAACATGAATATTGATTGGGATAGATTGAACAGTTATTCTATGAGCATTATTTTCCACAAGGATACAGGGACTAGAAGATTGCCGAATTTTATAGATGGGAAAAAGACGAAATGACGGTTCGGGAGTACGAGGCAAAGTTCACCGAATTGGCTAGATTTGCTCCATCCGTAGTGGCGTCTAAGCAGGAAAAGTGCATTAAGTTTCAAGGACTTAAGGAATCCATCCGACGATAATTGGTGGCTTTGAGGATTCTTAATTATGGTGAGTTGGTATCATCGGCCTTGTTGGTGGAGAGCAATTACAACACCTATTATGAGAACCAGGCAAGGACTTCCAGAGGACCTCAAAGGAGTAACAGCAGGGGTAATAAGAACCATTAAGCTCAAGGGAGAAATAAGCAGGGCAACAGTAATAGTGGGAGTAGCGGTTCATCAGCCAGTGGGCGCAGCAACCCTTACAACTTCCATTATCACTACTATCAGCAACCAGGGCACATTAAAAGGAACGGGCCAATAAGGAATGCTCGGCAAGGATATCAGACCAAAGAGGGTGCAAGTTGTTAGTTCCAAACTCAGATTTTAGTTCCACCTAACCAAATCCTGCAACTATAGCTCCATCAGTTCACTCCACAGCAATGTCTTATCTAGGGTTAGGTTATCAGTCGTATAATTTCCAACGGAAGGCCCTACAGTATAGAGCATAAATATAGCAAGTGTGCAGTCTCCTCCATTGCAACAATATTGGCCAACAAACCCTGGACCTAGCAATGCCGATAAGGGAAAAAGAAAGGCTCTAGTTCAAGGTCACAACATGACTCAAGTAGTTCAGATGCTCAGACTAACAACACAGTAGTTGACGGTACGATTATGGTTTCCCAATCCCTAGCTCATGTTTTGTTTGATACTAGAGCTACTCATTCTCTCATTGCGAGTTCAGTCATACATGCCTTGGGATTAAAAATAGAGGAATTTGATGAGCCTTTGATTATTACCTCACCCTTGGGGCGAGTGTATGTGAACTGTGTATGTAAATTTTGTAAGATAATGATTAAGGGTTAGATTCTAAAAAGTGATTTTATTGTAATCCCTATGAGTTCCTATGATGTAATCCTAGGAATGGACTAGTTATCTAGATATAATGCCCTAGTAGATTGTCACCTTAGGAAGGTAACCCTAGTGTTTAATAGGGGGACGATGATCACTTGCCAGGGTGGTAATGATCGAGTGATGAGTGAGTGACTCACGAAGACATGTCTTGGAGGACGAAGGAATTTGGCTTGCTATGCACTTCTTTTGAACCTAGAAGAGGAGTCTAATGTAGCAAAAAGAAATGCAATAATATCAATAGTTGATGAGTTTGATGATGTCTTCCCCGATGAGTTACCTAGATTACCATGCACCAAGAGATTGAGTTTAGTATTGAGTTACTCCCTAGGATCGCTCTAATTTTCGTAGCACCGTATCAAATGGTGATGGTGGAAATGAAGGAATTGAGGAAGTAACTTCAGAAACTTACGAATAAGGGATACATTCAGAATAGTACATCACCCTAGGTGCGCCAATGTTTTTTGCTAAGAAACATGATGGAACCCTTAGGTTGTGTATTGATTATCGGCAACTGAATCGGGTCACCGTGAAAAATAAGTATCCGTTGCCCAAGATTAATGAGTTATTTGATCAGTTAGGAGGTTCTCTGTACTTTTCGAAGATAGACTTGCGGTTTGGATGCCATCAACTCAAGATCAGGGAAGAAGATATTCCCAAAATAGCTTTCAAGACCTGGTATGGACACTTCAAATTTTTGGTAATGCTGTTTGGGTGACGAATGCTCGTGTAGCTGTCATGGATTTGATGAATAGAATTTTTAGGCCTGATTTAGATCAGTTTGTGATCGTGTTTATTGATGACATACATTAAGACCTGGGAAGAGCATGAGCAACATCTAAGGATCATGCTCCAGAACTTGCGAGAGCACCAGCTATATGTTAAAATGGAAAAGTGTAAATTTTGGTTAACCAAGGTCAAGTTTTTGGGACACGTCAACTTAGAGTAGGGTATCTTTGTGGACCCTTCCAAGATAGAAGCAATACTGCAATGGGAATTGATGAGACTGTAAAAGTGTACATTTTCTGAGGCTTAAATCATTTATTTATGCTTTTATTTCTCATTAAATCCTCTAATTAATAGCATTTTGTGTTAATAAGTATTTTTGTGTCTTAGTGTGTAAATATGTTTAAAAATGTGTTTTTAGTATGTTTTTATGTTTAATAGAATTGTTAGTAATTTTTAAAGTCATTTTGGTGTGTTAAATATTTGTTTAGTTTGTAAATAGTCAAAACTGTAAAAGTAATGCGGTTATTTTATTTTGAGTTGTAATGTATTTCATAGTGTGTTTTAAGTTTGTAAATATGTTCTATTATATTTTTAGTAATTTCTAAAAATATTTCCAAGTCATAAAAATTATATATGTGCTAAACCGTAAGAGACTGAAAATTTTAGGAGTTTTTATTTATTTTTGTGTGTTTTAATGTAAAATAAATATTTTTAATATTTTTGTAAATATTATGTTTGTAAAATAATTAATATTAGTGTGTTTGTGATTTTTAGATTTGAAATCTGGAGGAAAAACGAAGCAAAACGACACCAAAACGGACAAAATCAGACATCAATTGCGTAAAAAATCTTTGAGAAATTCAAAATTCAAATGGAAGAGGACACGTGGCATCATGAGGACTGTCAGATTCACTGCCAAATCAATCTCAGTCGTCCGAGGAAGAGACGCGTGTCAATGCATCATCGGTGCGTCAGCGGAATCTTAGAGTACTGTCCATGTGTCGAAGAACAATCACACGCGCCGACAAGCTACAGACACGTCAGAAGGGAATCGCGGACAGCTTTGAATCCTATGCGGGCCAATTCACAAGCAACTGTTCTCTCAACCGCTTGATGAGACGACAAAGACCAATCTGACGGTCATCAAGCTCGGTCCCATTGGTCTCACCTGGGCCCATTTTGCCCGCAGCCATTGGATCTCATTTTGAACGATTCAGATCGTGCCTATTCTGTGCTAGTCTAGTCTGCGTCACACTAGATTACAAACTCAAATTCACATATCAAAGAGCAAATCTCAGCGTGGGAACGGAGATAAGATTGGACCATTTTTATCCGATTCTTCAATAATAATGAAAAAATTATAATAATAATAAAATAATATGTAAATAGTGAAAATTTTCACTATAAATACCTTGCTCCCCCTCATTCACACACAACCCCTCCTTCGGGCCATTTGGCCCTTTTCCTCAATTTTCTTCTTTTTTCCTTTTTACCTCTTTTATGTCTTAGGTAAGAAATATATATATATATGTTTAATTTAGTGTAGAGAGTCTGGTGAGGCAGAGAGATGATCTTATATGCATAGTATTCTGGTATAGATTTTAACTCTATATCTGTGTTGTAATGCTTATATTTTTGTGGAATAAATTATATCTTTATGTTTTTAATAATTATTGTTACTGTTGTTATGATGTCAATTTTTACATAAATTTAGTCATGCTTTTTTTATGTCATTTAATTGTATTGAATAATTAATATTAATAATACTAAAGTCATGCTCATTTATTAAGTTGAGTTTCTGTTGTATTATAGACATAGACTGACACAGTAAATGCTTAGTAATTCTTGATTTATTATAGACAGAGTGTATTCTTAAACCAATTAATAAGTCGAGGCGCTGCCGAAATTAACGCAATAATTTATTCCATAAACATATATTAATTTTGATTTGTTATTATCTTTTCTATCTTAAAATTATGTTAATTATAATTGAGTGACAGCGGTTATAATTTTCATAATTAGTGCACCAAATCATTAGTGACAGATGATTATTTTGCTAGTTTTTATAGGAAAACCCTTACTGCATTATGGCTTGCTATATTGTCGATTTAGGTTGACCTATATAATTAGTAAAATGTGCTTGCAATTAATTAGAAAAGATATAATAAATCAAATGCTTTAGATAATTATTAATTCGAATTAAAATTCCATATCAGTTGCAAAACATACAAGGGATTCTCAAAGCTTCACCGTTTTAATTTTATGTTTTAAATTTTGAATTAAATAAAATAAAAACCACAAAAATATTTCTTTCATTTTAAACTTTGCTTTCAAAAATTGCTTGCCTCTTTCACTGTTTATTTTTATCAATATCTCGAGTTACAAAATTTTCACCTCCTAGTGGATACGACAATCTTTTCTATACTACATACGTCCGCCATTTATTATAAAGAATAAACATTTCATTTGGGGCATATACCACCCAGCAGGAATGACCGATGAACATGGCCGAGATCCGTAGCTTCTTAGAACTTGCTAGATACTATAGAAAATTCATGCAGGATTCCTTGAAGATAGCAGCTCCATTGACGTGATTGATCAAAAAGAATGTTTGGCTCGAATAGGATGAAGAATGCGAGTATGCCTTCTGAGAATTGAAGAACCGGTTGACCACCACTCCAGTGCTGATCATACCGAGTAGTGACAAGCCTTACGAAGTATACACTAATGCATCGGGACGAGGACTCAGATGTTTGTTGATGCAACATGGATGAGTTGTGGCTTATGGATTACGTAGTTGAGTCCTCATGAGCAGAACTACCCCACTCATGATTTGGAGCTTGTTGCGGTGATTCATGCCATAAAGATTTGGAGATGTTACTTGTATGGAGTGACCTTTCAAATTTTCTAAGATCACAAGAGCCTAAAGTATTTGTTCACTTAGAGATATCTAAATTTGAGGCAATGAAGATAAATAGAATATATGGAAGACTACGATTTCGCGTTGCAGTATCATTCTGGGAAAGCCAATGTGGTTGTAGACATGCATAGTAGGAAGTCTTCTAGGATTCTCGCTTGCTTGGCACTTGAGGAATGGAGAAGAGATGCTACAGTTAGTAAGTACGGGCTACAGTACTATGAAGACTTCAATCAAATTTTGGTGTACCATATGAAATCGGCAGTAGCGCTCATTCAGATGGTAAAGCAGAATCAATGGCAAGATCAACATCTATAGGGAATATGGACACGGATTTAGAATGGTGAGTAGTTTTGAAGAGTGGAAAATACATACAGATGGGTCGTTGTACTTTAGGAACGTTTAGCCGTACCTGCGATAAAGGAAGTTACTAAGGCTATGATGGACGAAGCTAACAAGTCTCAATTTGCTATTCATCCCGAAAGCATAAAAATGTATTGTGATTTGAAGAGGCAATTTGGGTGGAGAGGTATAAGAAAGGATATCTTTGAGTACATCGCCAAGTGCTTGTCTTGTCTTCAAGTGAAAGTTGAGCACCAAAAGCCCCCAAGATAACTTTAGCTGCTTCCCATTCTAGGGTGGAAATGGGAGCATGTCACAATGGATTTCCTCACAGGTTTTCCAAGGATGGAGCAGAGGCATAACGCAATCTGGGTCGTTGTCGATAGGTTGACAAAATCAGCACATTTCATACCTTTTAGATTGACGTTTTTAAGGAGGGTTCTTAGAGAATTATATCTTAAGAATATAGTGAGATTGCATGGAGTTCCATTGTTCATTAGTTTACATCAAGACACCTGATTTAACGCCAAGTATTGGAAGAGTTTCTAGGAAGCTTTAGGGACAAATTTGAATTTTAGCACCGCTTTTCATCCTTATACTGACGGGTAGTTCGAGCGAGTTATTCAGATTCTTAAGGATATGTTACATGCATATGTATTAGATTTTGGTAGGAACTTGAAAAAAACATTTGCATCTAGCAAAATTCGCATACAACAATAGTTATCAAGTGAGTATTGGTATGGCACCATTCGAGGCACTTTAGGGATGATCGTGTCGATCGCCAGCATGTTGGGCAGAATTGGAGGATAAGATCGTTATTGGACCTTAAGAAATTTATAAGAGTAATGAAAAGGTCACCGTGACTCGTGATCGATTAAGAGCCACTCATAGTAGGCAAAAGAGTTACATTGATAAAAGACACCGACCTTTGGAATTTGAAGTAGGTGACTTTGTCCTATTAAAGGTTTCACCACGTAAGGGTAATTTGTGTTTTGGTCTAAGTGGGAAACTTGCACCGAGGTATGTTGGGCTATTTGAGATATCTCAACATGTTGGTGTGTTTGCATATTGTCTCAATCTTCCTCCCTAGTTTTCTCATGTCCATGATGTATTCCATGTGTCGATGCTTTGAAAATGTTCACTCGAGCATAGCAAGATTATCTCGTTTCATGATGTGCAGATTCAAGAAGATACGACCTATTGATAAGTGATACAACCCACTATCCACCGGTCTAGATTATTGATTGAAAAGTGATAAGTTTGTGACACCGTGAATACTACTAGTAAAAGTGGTGTGGTAAAACCATGGAGTTGATGAAGCGACTTGGGAATTAGAATCAACTATGTGAGAGTTGCATCCACATTTATTTTGTTTCAGAGATAGTCTTTAATTTTAAGGACGAAATTTCTTTTAGGGGTGGAGAGTTGTAACACCCAAAAATTTAATTAAGCGAGATTAGTGTGTAAAATGGTGAATTAGTATGCCTTAATAAAATTTGAGCTTAATCATAATCATTTTGTGGTATTTTTAAAAAAAATTATCTCGCTTTTAGTTATTTTTATTTGTTATTTTGAATTTTGAAACAAAACAATTTGTCAAATATCTAACACGTCCCATTTTGGAAAGCCATGTGTGGGACATGGTTTTCACCCTAAAAACCACCCTTCCCCTCCGTATTTATTCCTCTCTCCCTCTTTCCCTCTTATTTTCTCTCAAACTCTCCGTCTCTCCCTCTTAGCGTCTCTCTCTCCTTCTCTCTCTCATTTTGATTCAAAATTGAACTCGAGCCTTTGAATCTCAGCTGGAATGGAAGCTTGGGAACACGATTGAGCTTCCACAAACTCGATTCAAAGCTCAAATTTGAGGTTAGTTACTCTATTTTTTAAAATTTCAAACTTTTGTGCCATTTTTTAATTTTCCTTGTATGTTAGAAATTCGAGTTTTTTGAGCTTAGAAAACCTTCAATCTAGGTTTATAGGACCCAAATCATCACAAATCTAGGCTTGATTAGACAAAAATTGAATTAAATCAAGTATTCCTCTTTTTCTCATTTTTAAAATAATTTGAAAGTTTCTATATAAACCTTGTTTAAAGGTGTTTAAAACTGTTCTAATATGTTTTTCTATCATATATGAACATTATGCATGCTCTAGGAACTAAAAAAAGGGGTTAGAAATGGGATTTTGAGCTCGGGGAGGTCGAGACTCGAAGTCTCAAATCTCCAAGATTTTGCCAGTTTGACAGGCCGATCATGAGCATCGCCTAGCCAGACTCATATTGTCGGCAAGTCGAACCTGGAGCAGTTCGAGAAGCCGGTTCCATATGACGGGTAGGCCAAATTGTGGAGTTTGGCAGGCCGGACCAAGAAGTTTGGTTGGCCAACCGAGCTTTGTGAAATTTGTTGTTATTCACTTGTTTTCATCGTTTAAAACCTAGAAAAAGACCCTAACCTAACAACTTGATTTTGTGATTATAAAAGTCATATTAAGACACCATAAGATAGTGTAGTATTGTAGAGTACTCTAAGTTACATATTAATGAACATTAGTTTACCTTTAAGGTTGTTCGTGGTTTTGTAGAACTAACGTATAGTAGATCGAGACTACGGTATTGAGCATCGATACAGGAAATCGAGGTAGAACTTCAAATCTCTCTCTTTGGTAGCCATGTTTTAAAAAGAGTTTTGGCCACAAAGTATTTTCTTTCAAAATGATTTCAAGAAATTATTGAGATAAATTTCTTAAGTATTTTCATTGTTAGTTAAATAATGAATGAGCATAATGAACTAAATAATGAATGTAAATGAGAATACTCGGTCAGATGAGACCTAAATAATAACATAAATACTGGACGTGTTATACATACCATTCGAAATTATATATTAAGGCATGATACCATACTCAGAGATTGGGTCGTGTATAGTGCGACCTTGGGGGCAGGTTTCAAAACCCTGCTAGGCTACTTACAGTGGTGTTATTAATGGTTTGCCCAAGATAATGATAATGAGCTTATTTCCGGATGAACAATGGACTAAATGGTAAGAATGAATTTAATAAATTTTATTTATTTATTGTGTTTTATAATTCATATGCAAATGCTAGATTTTACATTGAAATTAAAAATATTTTTCAAAGCTTAGTCCTACTAAGCCTTCCGTTCACTTTTTTTTTTTGTTTTAAATTCTCCCATTCTAGATGGATTTCAGCTCAGGACCGATTGGGAATCTATTAGGCGAACTCGTCAGTTGTAGGAATTTGATTAAGTTATTTAAATTTCATTTCTCACATTGGACTGTGGTTGTAATATATTGTTGTTGATACATGTATGTGCATGAATATGGATCATGTGGGCCCGACTCATATTTAGTTGTATTTATTTGTCTTTATTATTTTATTCTATTAACTTGCTTGATTGAACAAAAAAACTGATTTAATAAGCTTTAAATTATCACGTTTTTAAATAACTCAAAATTATTTAATCGGTAATTTTTATTAAAATTTAGAGTTGTTAATTTAATTAATCTGCCATGTCACTACCCAGTTTGGTATACGTGATAGCAATATGGCTAAAACAGTTCTTTGTTGCACTATAGGGTGTTTGGCAAGGTGGTTAGAACCGTTGTTTATAACTGTTTTTACTGTAACACGTGAGGCCTTTACATTATAGCGATTTTTTCATTGTTACTGTAGTATATAAGAGCTTTGTATTATTTAACTAAAAAAGTGGTCCGAACTACTTTCTATCAAACACCCTTGTCTCCAAAATCAAAACATCGTACAATATAGCTCCCCGTTACATTTTGTTTCAAACCATTATGATAAACTAACCTGCATATTTTCAATTATTTCCTCTGCTATAACTACCTAGTTGCTACTATAATTACCTGTTTGACCCTCTAGTAACCTAATAAAATTATTTTGATACCCTCGACTTTCGTCACTACACGACAAAAGGTCGAAACCATCCTCAACTATAATACAAAATTTCATCAAAAACCTCTCTTGAACAATGTACAAAATACGTTTTCCCCATCTACAACCGGCATTAACCGATTTGTTTCCCCTCTTTTGCACGCACGTGGTATAAAAAATTGTGATGGATGATAATCCAAAAAGCTCATTTGTGGAATTACAAAATATGTTGTTTAATGTTTATTATCTTAAAATATACATATACGTATATACACACACACACACATTCGCTGGTCGAATTTAGGCTTCGACTACAACGAGGTCCAATCAAGGGAGGTCACGTGTAAGTAGAAGACAGGCAGTCAGCTTTTCGTTTTCTATCTTTTTTCTTTTTGAAGAAAGAGAAGGCAGTCAACTTTGGTATTTATTTATTTTTCTATAATGGCTAGTTTCTCCTTCCCAAACTGTATTTATAATAACAATTAGATTCCTTAAAATAAAAAAATACATTCGAATTTGTGGCCATGACCCATGAGGATAGAAACTATTGAATGGAAAAAAGAAGAGAAAGAGAGGGAGAGAGAGAAAAGTGAAGGAAAAAGGACCAAATTGGAAAAAGAATATGCTTAAGAAAAGAAAAAGGAAGATCTGTTTCCAAAAAAAAAAAAAAGAAAATAAAGAGAAAAGGATAACAGGAAAGTATAGTGTAAAACTGGAAAATCAATCTATGGGTTTAGGGATGTTAACGAACCTCAAAAGCAAAAAAGGTACCCCTAAAGTGGTGGGTCAGAAGAGAAAGATGGATTACGCAACGAGCAAAAAGAAAAACCAAAAGAAAAGCGACAGAAGAGAGATGTTATTAAAAAAAAAAAAGTCGTTAACTAGGAGAGAAAAATATATAACAAATTTTGACAAGAATTTAAGGAGACGACAGAATTGGTTGGTGAGTCTGAATTTCGAACAAAAATGGAAATGAAACTCGGCCAGTTTAGCATTGCTATAATATTTGTAAAATAAAATACAAAAAATATAATTTGATTTTTATTATTTAATATATTTTTTTAAAAATAAATTACTTTCACTAAACGGGATAAATTATGGATCCACATAAATATATTAAATATCTAGGTTATTGAGAACATGATAAGGATTTCTTGGAAAATTTTGTTATCAACAGTTTGTTTTTTAGTTTTTTATGTAATTTGTTTGTTGTTTTAGAACAATACATTATTTGTTTATTTATCTATTGTTTTTAAGTGATACGTTTGTTTTTTTTTTTTTTTGAATCAATGCATTTATTTTTATTAATTTCAATTAAATTAAAAAAATCACTTTAATTTTTTTTAAATGTGTTAGTTTATTTATTTTAATTTGTTAGGGAAACATAGGTAGATTGAAAATAATGTATTATTAGTTAAAAATTTTAAATTATAAAGGTAAAAACTGCTGTAAAAAAAACCACTAGCCT
Organism: Artocarpus heterophyllus; assembly: GCA_025403435.1. Taxonomy (NCBI): domain Eukaryota; kingdom Viridiplantae; phylum Streptophyta; class Magnoliopsida; order Rosales; family Moraceae; genus Artocarpus; species Artocarpus heterophyllus. Next base: position 31,544,725 of record CM046342.1, on the reverse strand, counting down.
GCTTCTTAACTTTTCTTATTGGGCAGTATTTTTAGAAGCAACTTTTCAAAAACCAAGTTTACAAAACACCCTAAATTAGTTTGGGTAGTTACAGAAGCTAAAAAAGCCTGATATAGGGGGCCGACTTTCTTGGAGTTTTATACTTTGCAAAAGTTACTCTTGGAGCTTTTTGTTTTTGAGTGTTATTTGAAATACTTTATTGTTTGCTACAAAAATAATGAGGTGTTGTTTTGTTTGAGAATCTAAAAGTGGGACACAATTTACTACAAACCTACAACTAAGTAGTTGTTATATATAGGATTCTTTAATATGCTCATTGTTTGTGTTTTTCTCTGATATCTTGGGCCGAGGATGAGTTGGATATGATTCACTTGAAATCTCGATGTAGTAGAAGCATAGGAAAACTTGAGTTTCGTTGATTCACGCCGAATACCAAAAAGCATGAGCGAGAGTAATTTTTTGGATTCACAAAGAATACCAAAGAACAAGCAAACAAGGAAAAAGCTTCTTTAAATTTTATTAATAACTAAAAACTGGCCAAAAAACTACAATATAATGTCTCCTATATATAGATCTCTAAATGCATAAAATAAATAAAAGAAAATCAGAAAATGATCCCAAAATTTTAAGTAAAAGTTTATCCAATAATGGGAAACAAAATAAATGTTCAAAATTTGAAAAGAAAGGGAAATCCGACGAAAACGGGTAACTATCTTCAAAGTAGCTTCACACTCAAGCGGTTAACTAGGGTCAGGCTAGGTCGATCAACCAGCCTTCTTCACGATCTTGGATCTGGTGCTGCATTAGTCCCATCAACCTGAAAAGATTCGTCCTTAAATCGACATCCTCCAAACCTCTATAAAACGAGGCCAAATGGCAAACATTGAAAACATCGGAGGTGTGAGCATCTGGCAAAAGGCATAACTGGTAGGCGTTGGGATTGATTTTCTCGAGTACTTCCAATGGACCAATCTTCTAAGCCTTCAACTTGTTGTATTCATGAAGAAGAATTGATCTTTTGTCAAAACAGCCTATTCTTGATATCCCATATTGAATTCCACATGTTGACGGTGGTGGTTGGTGGAAGCCCTGTACTTGTCAGTAGAAGTAATGAGATGGTCATAAGTTAACCGGTGGATCTATTGTATGTTTTCAACAAGGTCGGCAGCCTTACCATAAATTCAATTCGATCGGGAAGTTGAGCAAGGTCGAGGGGACATCAAAAAACTCCTCCATAGACCACTTGAAAAGGACTAAAACTAGTGCTTTGGTTTTTAGCATGGTTGTGAGCAAACTCCGCTTGGCTAAGCTTTGTATCTCAAGACTTGATATGATCTCTGACAAGGCTTCGTAGCATATATCCTAAACCATAGTTAGTGACTTCCGCTTGACCATTACTTTGGGAATGGTATGTGGAACTCATATCAAGACTCATGTATGCTAATCTCCAAAGGGATCTCTAAAATGACTCAAGAAGCCAGAATCACGATTGAAAACGATGGACGTAGGGAGACCATGAATACAGTATACTTCTTTAAAGAACAATTGAGCCACTTAAACTGCATCGGTAGTCCGCTTGCATGGAATTAATGAACCATCATTGAAAATCTATCAACAACCACAAAGATAGAATCATTGCCTTTTTGCATGCGAGGAAGACCAAGTACAAAATCCATACTAATGTTGGTCTATGGTTGTGCTGAAATTGGTAAAGGCATGTAAAGACTGGCATTGGAAGGTGTACCTTGGAGGTTTGACAAACCCAACAATACTCCATATATTATTCAACATCACAGCAAATCATTGGCCAGAAATAGGAAGAAGCAACAAGTTGTAATGTGCGGTCATGACCACATGGCCTTCTTTGTGAACTCTTTAATAATTTACAACTGAAGGCTATAATCCAGAGCACAAAAGTGGTTGTCCAAAAAGAGAAATTCATTACAAATTAAGTACCCAGAACAATTTCCACTTCAAACATCATCAAGAATCCGAGAAAAGAATAGGTCAATCGTGTAGAGTTCCAAAAAAGTTGAAAACCCTGGAATGATGACATTAAGAGTGGCGACCAACGCATTGTTAAAATAGGTGCTCTAAGAATTATATGATGTAATAAGTTTATAGAGACATTTAATCAATAAAGAGTTTATTTAGTATTCATATACTAAATCTGTTCATTTCTATTGAATATATGATAAGCAAACAAAAGTCTGAGATTCTCGGTCTAAACCTTTAAGATTGTGCATATGATGGACAGATTATGCGGAAGAATCGAGGGAATAAAGTTGGGTGCTTTATTCATGCTAAGATTATTATATTGTCTACATCCCTAATGAAAGATGACTTGTCTTGGTAATAGGAGTAGGACTCCGTGACAAGAAACATTGGTATATTGTCAATGGTGACAATATATTATGTCGGGACAAACAGATGAATTGATTTAATTAATAATTTTATTTGTTTAAATTAATTCACTTTTGACAACCATATCTGTTATGTCTTAATCCTGAAATGAATAATGAGCCCCACTCTTGACTTGTGTCTTTTGATGTACTAAGGGGTGACATCCTGATTTAATGATGATACACATACCGGTATATTGAAGACATGACTCTTGATTGATGTAAACCCATTGTTCATATATATGGAATCCATAGCTCTTTTGTAGAGTTAATGATATTATCTTATAGGCATTATCCTTGGATTAGAAGACTGGAGCACTCAACCATTCAATACATAAGTATAACCAAATGTATACTATTTATGGATATTAAGTATTCCAATAGTAAGATAATGGAACATAAGATAAAAATAATTAGGAAGGTAAAACAAAATCCTTGAGCCGATTATGAATATCCTATGGGGATGTTACACATTATGATAGGATGATTAGCTTATTAGAGCTTTGTAATTTTATATTGTTTGAGAGTTTATTTCTAAGCTTTTAGTCGAGTAGCGTTAGAGTTGATAATTATATAATATGTATCTAGGATATGTTATTTTATAATTATAGGAGCTTGATCTATATATGTCCATTAGGTGTCATTTGCTAGCTCATAATAATTCTTATAATTATATGACATGTTTTTCCAACATATTGGTCACTTATACAAATTATTAAATTGGCTAAAATTTGAGTTGATTGGATTTAATAACTCATACTGATTTATTGGTTGAATTAATTTTGTAATTAATTCAAGATAAACATATTAAATTATTCTGATATATTTTATTTGTATGGGCTTATCTATATATGACATTTTAATTAGATAACTTTTCTATTGGGTTATTTGAATTAAAATTAAGGCTATATAAAGGATAACCTGCGTCAAATAAGGTAAGATTTATCCAATTGGTTGAGATTGGATTAATCAAATTAGCTTAAGGAGTTCGAATTTGATTTGAACTCTTGGATCACGACAGTGTGGTCAACCACGATACAAAGGCACAGTCGACCACAACTGTATAATAGAAAACACATTTCATGTGTTTTCAATTAGAAACTAATCCAAACTCAAATTTGAAGCTTGATCTGATAAGAACTGACCCCAAATCTGACCACTATAAAAAGGGAACTATTTTTCATTGTTCCTTAGATCATTTGAGAAGCAAAGAGTGATACTCTAGTGAGAGAAACTTTGAAACTTTCGGTGAGCTATTGTTCAACATCACAAACCTTAGCTCCAAGTATTCTCAAGTGGTTGGAAGAAGAGTCACCGAAGGAAGACTATACGATGTGCGATCACCCACATCCGATCATGGATAGAGAATAACAAAAAAGACCAGTTGGTTGAGGTTTTTCTGGAATGTTTTTGCCTTGTTGGTTTTTCTACAGACTTTAGTATACAAAAGAGGTATGTAAGATCTGCAAATAATTTATGTACTTAGCATGTTAAACTTGATATTTGAAAAAGACTTTGATTTAAAAATTTTTAAAATTCCGCTACATATTGTTTTTCAACATGCATTGTAACGTCCCGAAATTTATTTAATATTAATGTAATGTAAATGATGAATTAGTGTGCCATAATTAAAGTTTTAACTTTAATTAGATTATTTGGTTGGATTTTTAGTTTTTGGTTGTTTTGTTAAATTGATTTGTTCAAAAGATTCCTTGTTGATTTAAAATGATGTTTTGAGTTTTAAAACACAACAATTTGTAAAATGTTAAAAATACTCCGTTTTGCAAAACCGTGGGCGGCACATGGTTTTCGCACAGTAAAACCGCCCACCGATTTTCTCTATTTATTTCTCTCTTCTCTCTCTCTCTCTTCACTCTCACGAGTTCTCTCTCTCTCCTCTCTCTTGGTCTCTCGGCAGCTCCCTCTCCCTCTCTCAATCTCTTTCAAAAATTTTGATTTCCATTTGAATCCAAGCTTCAGAACAGCAAGGAGGAAGCTCGGGGACGTGATTCGGCAACCGAGAACGCGGATTGAAGCTTCGATTCGAGGTTAGATTCGAAATTTCTAAACTTTTTACAAAATTTTCGATTTTGTGTATTTTTGAAATCTAAGTTTGTTTAAGCTTGGGAAACCTTGGATTTGAGTTAAATGAACTTAGAACAACTAGAATCTAAGCCTAGATTGAAGAAAAACGGATTGGATTCAAGATTTTTCATTTTTCCCCTCATTTTCTCATTTTTGGATTTTTGAGGATTTCGAGTTTAAATGTTGTTTAAATGATTCCAAACATGTTTTAGAATGTTTTTCTATCAATTATAGTTGTTTTTCATGCCTGGGATTTGAGAAAAACAGGTTAGAAACAAGATTTGGATTTTGGGGATCGAGAAACCCGTGGCTGGGATTTCTGGATTTTCCCAGTTCGGCAGGCCGGAGTGATGATCGGCAGGCCGGTGTTCTTCCGACCGGCAGGCCGAATCTGGGGAAATGTTCGGCAGGCCGAACTTTGCTTCCGGCAGGCCGAACTGTACAGTTCGGCAGGCCAAAGCAGGGCGTCCGGCAGGCCGACCGAGGCATGGAAAATTTTGTGATTTTTACCCGATTTCACTGTTTTGAACCCTGATTTAAATCCCAACCTTATAGGATGATTTTAATGATACAAATGGCACACTAGGACATCATGAAATGATTTAGTAACATAGAATGTCTCGAACTAGATATTGATCGACTTAGTTTGTATCTAGGATTGTTCGTGGTTCCGTGGAGCTAACGTATAGCGGATCGGGATTACGGTGTGGGGTACCAGCACGAGTACTGAGGTAGGACTTCTATCCTATTTCTTTGGTAGCCTGGTTTTGAAATGATTTGGCTTTGAAAAGGATTTCTATCAAAATGTTTTCAACGGATGTTTGAAAATGGTTTTATCGGTTATATTTTTATATACCGTGACATGAAATGAATTTCATAATGAATATAATTGACAACACTCGATAATTGGGTTTTGAATGATAATGATAATAAACACATGGGCATGATGCCATATCAGAGATCGGGTCGTGATCGACCTTGGGGGCAGGTCCCGAAACCCAGCTGGGCCACTACGGTGGTGATATCATGGTTTGCCTAGGTAAAAGTAAACTGGTGTTTGGATTTGACGAGTAGACTGTTCTGTGTCAGAACGGTTCTACTCAATTTATTTATTTATTTATTCAAGTTCCTTTTCTGTATAACTCCTGATAATGTTATGTTTCTTGGTATTAAATTATTTTATAAAACTTAGTCCTACTGAGCCTTTCGCTCACGTTTTATCTGTTTTAAATTCCCCCTCTAGGTGGTTTCCCATTTAGGTTTGGAGAAGATTCTTCGGACCGAACTCAGGAGCAATAGGAGAATTTATTTACATTCTGTATTAATTAATCAAGGCATGTAAGACTCAACTTTATTTGTACTTGGACTGTAATTGTATTTGTGATATTGTCAGAACCATGAGTGTGCACAAGTTGTGGGTTGTGGAACCCATATTCGCGGTTTTTATTCAATTATTGTTATTTGTTTAATGATTTTAAATTCTTTATCAAATGTGGTGGAAAAATCTCTTTAATTCTTGCTTAATTGGATTTTTAAACCCTTAATTTCAATTAAATTCTCTTTTAATTAATCTAAATATTCCGCCACGTCACCTCCCGTACTCCGGGGCGTGACAGAATGGTATCAGAGCTCAAGGTTATGAACCTTGGGAATTGTGCACACATAGGTTTGACAATGAAATACCTCTGACAGTCCAAATTTGGTTTTCAGAAGTGAGAGAATGGCACCTAGACATCGTTCAACTACTGACGCCGAGTTCGGAAATGATGAGAGCATGATGAGGTCTATGTTTGCGGCTTTCCGGCAGATGGCAGCCAAGGCTAAACCGGAAGACTCCAGTGTTGGTAGTCGGCATGCTTTCTTTAAGGAATTCCAGCGGGCGTCTATTTCGACTTTTGATGGCAATGGGGATCCGCAGTTAGCTGAATATTGGTTGGATTCGATCTTGAAGCATCTGGATACTCTTGGTGTGCCTGAGGAGTATCGTGTGGAATTCGCGACGTATAAGCTCGAGGGTGGCGCTAACACCTGGTGGAAACAAACTAAGCGTCTGGAGCGCGGTGGCGATATCGGTTGGGACAAGTTCGAGGATCTGTTCTATGATCAGTATTTTCCGCAGGGATATAGAGATCAGAAGGCAGCTGAGTTTTATAGATTGCAGCAGGGTGATATGTCAGTTCGGGAGTACGAGGCAAAGTTTAGCGAGTTGGCTAGGTTTGCTCCATCAGCTGTGGCATCGGAGCGCGAGAAATGCATCAAGTTTCAGGAAGGACTCAAGGCTCCTATTCGGCGGCAGTTGGTTGCTCTACGGCTTAGGGGTTTCGGAGAGCTTGTGTCGTCGGCGATCTCCGTGGAGAATGATTACGTGCAGTATTGTGAGGACCGAGCCAAGGCTTTAGGAGGACCGCAGAGGAGTGGCAGGAAGAGCACCAGTAGTCGCCCAGCTCCGGGGAAAGGCAAGCAAGGCGGTGCGACCAGTGGCAGCAGCAGTTCGTCTGGCAGCGGGCGCAGCAATCCCTACAGCTTTCATTGTCATTTCTGTCAGCAGCCCGGACACATCAAGAGGAATTGCCCGATCAGGAGTGCTCGTCTTGGATCGCAGACTGGGGAGGATGCCAGTCGTTCGTCTCAGCCTCAGCCTCAGCCCCTACCTCCGCCTCCGCAGTACCCGCAGTTGCAGTATCCGCAGTTTTCTCCTCAGCAATTCTCATATCCGGCACGGGGACAGCAGCCGCAGTATTTTCAGCGCAATGTTCCTCAGTATAGAGCTCCGAGTACAGGTAGTGTGCAGTCGTCTCCATCTCAGCAGCATCGGCCGAGTAATGCAGGACCCAGCAATATCGGTAGAGGAAAAGGGAAAGCGCCAGTGCAGGTTCATGCAATGGCATCTGGAGGGTCAGATTCTCAGATTGGTAACGCGGTTGTCGATGGTATGGTTTTGGTTTCCAGATCTTTAGCTCGCGTTTTATTTGATATCGGTGCCTCTCATTCTCTCATTTCGAGTTCCTTTGTACATGCCTTGGGATTAGAAGTAGAAGAGTTTAATGAACCCCTAGTTATAACTTCTCCCTTGGGGCGGGTGTGTGTAAATTGTATGTGTAAATCTTGTAAAATAAAGATTGGGGATGAGATTTTGAAAAGTGATTTGATTGTACTCCCCATGAGTTCCTATGATGTAATTCTAGGGATGGACTGGTTGTCCAGGTATAGTGTAGTCGTGGACTGCCAACTTAGAAAAGTAACCCTAGTGTCTGATAGGGGGACGGTGATCACTTACCAGGGTGGTGGTGATTGGCTAATGAGTGAGCGCCTTATAAAGTCGTGTCTAGGAGGGCGAAGGAATCTAGGTTGTTGTGCTTTTCTTGCCAACCTGGATTGTGAGCCTTATGTTTCGAGTAGTAGTGTAGCGATTTCGGTGGTTGATGAGTTCGAGGATGTCTTCCCCGACGAGTTATCAGGGTTACCACCGCATCGGGAGATTGAGTTTGGTATTGAGTTGTTTCCAGGGACATCACCGATTTCTATGGCACCTTATCGGATGGCGCCAGCAGAAATGAAGGAATTGAGGAAGCAACTTCAGGAGCTTACTGATAAAGGATATATTCAGAATAGCACATCTCTGTGGGGAGCACCTGTTTTGTTTGCTAAGAAGCACGATGGGACTCTCAGGTTATGTGTGGATTATCGGCAGCTGAATCGTGTTACGGTGAAGAACAAGTATCCCTTGCCTAGGATTGATGAGCTATTTGATCAGTTGGGAGGTTCGCGATACTTCTCGAAGATTGATTTGCGTTCAGGTTATCATCAGCTCAGGATCAAGGAAGAGGATATTTCCAAGACAGCTTTTAGGACTCGGTATGGGCACTTCGAGTTTCTGGTTATGTCTTTCGGGTTGACGAATGCTCCAGCAGCTTTTATGGATCTGATGAACAGGATATTTAGGCCGTATCTGGATCAGTTTGTGATAGTGTTCATCGATGATATTCTTGTGTATTCTAAGACATGGGAGGAGCATGAGCAGCATCTTCGGATCGTGCTTCAGACTCTGCGGGAGCACCAGTTGTATGCTAAGAGGGAAAAATGTGAGTTCTGGTTGACTGAGGTCAAGTTTCTGGGTCATGTCATCTCGGAGCATGGTATTTCAGTGGATCCGTCCAAGATTGAAGCTATATTGGAATGGGAACGACCAAGGAATGTAGCGGAGATTCACAGCTTCTTAGGTCTGGCTGGATATTACAGGAAATTTGTAAAGGACTTTTCGAAGATTGCAGCTCCGTTGACGAGGTTGACCAAGAAAAATGTCAGGTTTGAGTGGGATGAAGACTGTGAGTCTGCTTTTCAGGAATTGAAGAACCGGTTGACTTCAGCTCCAGTGTTGATTATTCCTAGCAGTGATGAGCCGTATGAGGTTTATGCTGATGCTTCAGGGCGTGGACTTGGATGCGTGTTGATGCAGCATGGACGTGTGGTTGCATACGGATCGAGACAGCTACGACCTCACGAGCGGAATTATCCTACTCACGATTTAGAGCTTGCGGCGGTGATCTGCGCGCTGAAGATTTGGAAATGTTACTTGTATGGAGCATCGTTTCAGGTCTTCTCCGATCACAAGAGTTTGAGGCATTTGTTCACTCAGAGGGATCTCAACTTGAGGCAGCGCAGATGGGTGGAGTACATGGAGGATTATGATTTCGCGTTGCAGTATCATCCCGGAAAAGCTAATGTGGTAGCGGACGCGCTTAGCAGGAAGTCTTCAGGGATTCTCGCTTGTTTGATTTTTGAGGACTGGAGCAGGGATGCGACAGTAAGTGAGTATCGGCTACAGTATCATGAAGATGGTGATCGAGTTTCGTTATATCATGTGGAAGCGACTCCAGCTCTTGTTCGGATGGTGAAGCAAAATCAGTGGCAGGATCAGCATTTGCAGGGGATTCGGTCGCGGATTCAGAACGGGGAGCAGTTTGAAGAATGGAGCGTGCATGCAGATGGATCGTTGTACTTCCAGGAGCGTCTTGCAGTTCCAGTTATTGCCGAGGTGACGAAAGCCGTTCTAGATGAAGCTCATAGGTCTCAGTTCGCTATTCATCCGGGGAGCACCAAGATGTATCGTGATTTGAAGAGACAATATTGGTGGAGAGGCATGAAGAAAGATGTTCGTGATTACGTGGCCAAGTGTTCGACGTGTCTCCAGGTGAAAGCTGAGCATCAGAAGCCTGCAGGTCAGCTTCAGCCGCTTCCTATTCCAGGGTGGAAATGGGAACATGTGACGATGGATTTCCTCACAGGTTTGCCGAGGACGGAGCAGCGGCACGATGCAGTTTGGGTTGTGGTCGACAGGTTGACGAAATCGACACATTTCATTCCGTTTAGGTCGACGTGTTCGAGGAAGATTCTCGGGGAGTTGTATATGCAGAACATTGTGAGGTTGCATGGAGTTCCTTTGTCCATCACCTCTGATCGAGACACCAGGTTTAATGCTAAGTACTGGAGGAGTTTTCAGGAGGCTTTGGGTACGGATTTGAACTTCAGTACGGCGTTTCATCCTCAGACTGATGGGCAGTCTGAGCGGGTTATTCAGGTTCTCGAGGATATGTTGCGTGCTTGTGCGTTGGACTTCGGCGAAAATTGGAAGCAGTGTTTGCATCTAGCGGAGTTTGCGTACAACAACAGTTATCAGGCGAGTATCGGCATGGCACCATTTGAAGCGTTGTATGGGCTACCGTGTCGGTCACCTGTGTGTTGGGCCGAGCCGGAAGATAGAGTTATTCTTGGGCCAGATGAGATTCGTGATAGCAACGAGAAAGTCGCGGTGATTCGGGATCGATTGAGGGTAGCTCAGAGTCGGCAGAAGAGCTACGCAGATAGGAGACGTAGACCCTTAGAGTTCACGGTTGGAGATTTTGTTCTCTTGAGGGTGTCGCCTCGTAAGGGAACTATGCGGTTCGGAGTGAGTGGGAAGCTCACGCCGAGGTATATTGGGCCGTTCGAGATCACTCAGCGAGTTGGTGTGGTCGCTTATCGGCTTGATCTTCCGCCCGAACTTTCTCATGTGCATGATGTGTTTCATGTGTCGATGCTTAGGAAGTGTCCACCTGAGCAGGATAAGATAGTATCATTTCGCGATGTACAAGTTCAGGAGGATACGACGTACGAAGAAGTGCCGATTCAGATCATCGACCGGAAAGTGATTAGCTTGCGTCATCGTGAGATACCGTTAGTAAAGGTCGTGTGGCAGCATCACGGGGTTGATGAAGCCACTTGGGAATTAGAGTCGAGTATGCGGGAGCTGTATCCGCATTTGTTTTGCTTTTGAGATGAGTTGTAAATTTCGAGGACGAAATTTCTTTAAGGGGTGGAGAGCTGTAACGTCCTGAAATTTATTTAATATTAATGTAATGTAAATGATGACTTAGTGTGCCATAATTAAAGTTTTAACTTTAATTAGATTATTTGGTTGGATTTTTAGTTTTTGGTTGTTTTGTTAAATTGATTTGTTGAAAAGATTCCTTGTTGATTTAAAATGATGTTTTGAGTTTTAAAACACAACAATTTGTAAAATGTTAAAAATACTCCGTTTTGCAAAACCGTGGGCGGCACATGGTTTTCGCACAGTAAAACCGCCCACCGATTTTCTCTATTTATTTCTCTCTTCTCTCTCTCTCTCTTCACTCTCACGAGTTCTCTCTCTCTCCTCTCTCTTGGTCTCTCGGCAGCTCCCTCTCCCTCTCTCAATCTCTTTCAAAAATTTTGATTTCCATTCGAATCCAAGCTTCAGAACAGCAAGGAGGAAGCTCGGGGACGTGATTCGGCAACCGAGAACGCGGATTGAAGCTTCGATTCGAGGTTAGATTCGAAATTTCTAAACTTTTTACAAAATTTTCGATTTTGTGTATTTTTGAAATCTAAGTTTGTTTAAGCTTAGGAAACCTTGGATTTGAGTTAAATGAACTTAGAACAACTAGAATCTAAGCCTAGATTGAAGAAAAACGGATTGGATTCAAGATTTTTCATTTTTCCCCTCATTTTCTCATTTTCAGATTTTTGAGGATTTTGAGTTTAAATGTTGTTTAAATGATTCCAAACATGTTTTAGAATGTTTTTCTATCAATTATAGTTGTTTTTCATGCCTGGGATTTGAGAAAAACAGGTTAGAAACAAGATTTGGATTTTGGGGATCGAGAAACCCGTGGCTGGGATTTCTGGATCTTCCCAGTTCGGCAGGCCGAAGTTCATGTTCGGCAGGCCGGAGTGATGATCGGCAGGCCGGTGTTCTTCCGACCGGCAGGCCGAATCTGGGGAAATGTTCGGCAGGCCGAACTTTGCTTCCGGCAGGCCGACCGAGGCATGGAAAATTTTGTGATTTTTACCCGATTTCATTGTTTTGAACCCTGATTTAAATCCCAACCTTATAGGATGATTTTAATGATACAAATGGCACACTAGGACATCATGAAATGATTTAGTAACATAGAATGTCTCGAACTAGATATTGATCGACTTAGTTTGTATCTAGGATTGTTCGTGGTTCCGTGGAGCTAACGTATAGCGGATCGGGATTACGGTGTGGGGTACCGGCACGAGTACTGAGGTAGGACTTCTATCCTATTTCTTTGGTAGCCTGGTTTTGAAATGATTTGGCTTTGAAAAGGACTTCTATCAAAATGTTTTCAACGGATGTTTGAAAATGGTTTTATCGGTTATATTTTTATATACCGTGACATGAACTGAATTTCATAATGAATATAATTGACAACACTCGGTAATTGGGTTTTGAATGATAATGATAATAAACACATGGGCATGATGCCATATCAGAGATCGGGTCGTGATCGACCTTGGGGGACAGGTCCCGAAACCCAGCTAGGCCACTACGGTGGTGATATCATGGTTTGCCTAGGTAAAAGTAAACTGGTGTTTGGATTTGACGAGTAGACTGTTCTGTGTCAGAACGGTTCTACTCAATTTATTTATTTATTTATTCAAGTTCCTTTTCTGTATAACTCCTGATAATGTTATGTTTCTTGGTATTAAATTATTTTATAAAACTTAGTCCTACTGAGCCTTTCGCTCACGTTTTATCTGTTTTAAATTCCCCCTCTAGGTGGTTTCCCATTTAGGTTTGGAGAAGATTCTTCGGACCGAACTCAGGAGCAATAGGAGAATTTATTTACATTCTGTATTAATTAATCAAGGCATGTAAGACTCAACTTTATTTGTACTTGGACTGTAATTGTATTTGTGATATTGTCAGAACCATGAGTGTGCACAAGTTGTGGGTTGTGGAACCCATATTCGCGGTTTTTATTCAATTATTGTTATTTGTTTAATGATTTTAAATTCTTTATCAAATGTGGTGGAAAAATCTCTTTAATTCTTGCTTAATTGGATTTTTAAACCCTTAATTTCAATTAAATTCTCTTTTAATTAATCTAAATATTCCGCCACGTCACCTCCCGTACTCCGGGGCGTGACATGCATGGTGTCGGGTAAGGGCATCGGTGACTCGATTAGTATCTCCCGCTTCGTGTTAGATGCCCAATGTAAATTGTTGTAGATAAGAAGTCCATGAAGCATATTAGGTCGAGATCTTATCTTGACTTCCAAGATGTTTTAAGGCATCATGATCGGTATAGAGCATGAACTTCTTGTGAAATAAATAATGCACTTAATGTTTAATTGCTTGAACTACTACGTTGAACTAAACATCATAAGTACCATAACAAGCTCAGGAACCAGAAATCTTCTCACTAAGTAAGCCAAAGGATGTCTTTGTTGACTAAGAACGAAACCAATACCAACCTTACAAGCATGCAATGCAACTCAAACATAAGAGAGAAATCGGGGAGAACTAGTATAGGCTTGGTTATAAGCTTGTGTTTGATAAGCTCAAATGCTTTGTCAACCAATTGAATTTCTCATCTCTAATAAAATCAATGACCAGAGCCATAAGGCTACTACAGTAAGGAATAAAACGCTGGCAAAAAGAAGCCAAACCATGAAAACTTCAAACTTTCGTTATTGTGTGAGGAGTAGGCCAAGATCAAATAGACTCTACTTTAGCCTGATCAAATACTAGACCATTTTTAGAAACAACATACCAAGAAAGAGCACATGGTTGGTTCTGAATTCACACTTTTTAAGAGTCGCAAAGAACTTATCTTGGTGCATGACAAGAAGAACCTCCTAAAGATGTAAAAGATAAACCTCTTTAGTTGCATTATAGATTAGTATATCATTGAAGTATTCTACCACAAACTTATCGATAAAAGGCTGAAGTGTTTAATTCATCACCCGTATAAACGTGTTTAGAGCATTGGAAAGCCTAAAAGGCATGACCATCCACTCAAAGAGCCACTCACGTGTCTTGAAGCCATTTTCCATTTATCACCAGGTCGAATTTGGATTTGATGATAGCCACTTTTATGTTTCGACTTTGTAAAGATGGTGGCTGTACTTAATTGGTCAAGAAGATCATTAAGGCAAGGTATTGGGAAATGATACCTAACCAAATTTTGCTAATAGCATGACTATTGACACATATACACCACGAGCTATCTTTCTTCAGAATGAGAAGTGTTAGAATGGTGCAAGGACTAAGGCTTTCTCGTAAAAAGCCTTTCTTGACTAAATCCTCAAATTGGCAGTGAAGCTCTTCATGTTCACTAAGGCCTCATTTGGTATTGAGGCATGTTTGGAAGGGTGGCATTAGGAATGAGATCAATTTGGAGTTGAATATCTTGTAAAGAAGGCAAACTATTGGGAACATTTTTTAGGAACACAGCCAAAAATTCTTTTAGAAGAAAACAAATTTTGAGAGAAATAATTGGGGACAATGTAGAGGCAGTTAGAATGGAGACTAGAGCATAAACAATGCCCACTTTGAACTTGGAGCAGATGAGATGTCACAACTCGCCTTTTCGGGCTATGATAAAACTCTTTCTTACTTACTTTAAGGAAAAAATTTAGGAATTTTTTTTTTTAAAACGGGAATAAATAATTTGCTTACATTAACTTTGGTAATTCCCAAAATACTTTCACATACTTGTATTTACATAATTAATACTTTTACTTTTACAACATCTTTCTTTTAAACATTTCATTTCAAAATAACTTTAAATATACGTAGCGGAAAACATTACAGTAGCGGACTCCATACCCAATCTGCACACAATCCACCCCTCCGCCAGCTCACCATTTGAACTTATTCTGACCTTCTCGTTGGAATACCTACAGCATGAAATACTTAATGAGCTAACGCCCACTAAGTCCCATAAATCCCACATGGAGATCACATGAATGCATGAATCAATTATGCTTTCTTATAAACTTTCTTTATCCTCATCATTTCTTATCTTTACTAGGGCCCAAGTGTTCATACCATTGCGCAATTTCATTTAGGTCTACGTAACACCGTGACCGTAACATATCCTTTAAACTCCCCTTGAGTTAGGAGCCGGTACAACACTTTTCTTAACTTTTGGTGATTCGTTTACCAGTTCACTTATTATGGTTATCATACCATGCATGAAGTGATGATCATATGTTATACATAACATAAATGCTCTTATACGACACTGGTACACATTATTCTACACACTGGTATGTAGCATAATGTACTCACAGGTACTTAACATAAAATATACACACTGGTACACATTAATATACGCACAGGTATATATAACATAATGTACTCACAGGTACTTAACATAAAATATATACATTGGTACAGATCATCATATACACTCACGTATATGTCATTATATACTCTCAGGTATATATATATATATATTCCATATACTCACAATTATTCATACATGACTATACCCCTAGGTATTCATATCATGGCAAACATACAAGTTTACACTTAATTATATGCACAAGTATACATATAAATACATTTCTTTCTAAACCTACATTTCATACTGTAGGTGGGAAGGGTATTTACTTGATGCGAATGTCGGGCAACTTAACCTCGATTTCCCTTCTCCTAGACTCCTAGGATCCTGTTGGCCAATTACAAAGCCATTAGCCAAATTCCAATATGTTTTGATACGAAACATCCGTTAGTTAATAAATTGAGTTGTATTACTATATACAACTCTAAAAACCACTGGTTTTTCTTATTTCTATCTAACCTTACACTATCATTTCTAACGAAGCGCGGGAACCTTTCTAGTCATTTTTTTATCCCATTGAAAACATTTCAAAGCGGTTCGGGTTATTTGGACAAAAATGACGATTTTGCCCTTCGTGGGTCTACTAACCTACCCGAGCTCGATTTCGTTATTCTTATGAAAATAACCACATGCTAATTTCAAAATAATACCCTAGTGGATCAAATCTCTTTATTTCCCAATTATGCCCCATTTTCATAAAACTTTGCGGTTTAGTCTTTAAACTGAAAATTTTGACGATTTTACCCCCGGGACTAAAATTTACTTCTTTGCATCAAAATTTCCTATTTTTCTCAAGGATCATTTTTACTTAAGGTACCATACCTTAAATCATTTTGAAAAATAACATTTTTGCCATTTAACACTTTTTTTACTTTGAACATATTCTTGAAAAATCAAAAACTCACAAACGATTGAGTCTTTAGACAAACTGTTCACGTGATGTAATAGTTTCGTCGAGATCTACAACTTTTGTGTTTTAACTTTTCTCAAAATCTCACTGTACAGGGTCATTTTTTACTATATTTCAAATCTATTGAGAAGGAACTTTTTCTTTCAATTTAGTCCCTATGGCATTTTTGCAAAAATCCATTTCAAACTTGCAATTCTACCCCTGCAGATTCCATTCCATGCCTTAATCAAAAGATTCTCATGCTCAAACATCACTTTTGCAAAGTCTAACATCAAAATTACAAAAATAATATTTTTTGCAAAAATTGGCATTTTTCACTATAAACCAAAGTTTCACAACTTAAACTTGCCATTCATCACATATACATGAAATTCCATCAAATATGTGCTCAAGAACTCACATGGGTTTTAAGAAATATAAATCAAAACAAAATTCAAAACTTTGAACTTTAAAACTTACCCAACTAGCTCTTTTTTTGATTTCTAACCTTCAAAGTTCCTTTGAACTCCCTCCTAGGCTTCCTTTCCATGCAAAAATACCATGGATTAATTTTTTCCCTTTACCCATGAAAAATCCCTTGAAAACTCATTAAAAACTTTAGGATTTTACCTTAAAACTTGTGGGAAATCCTTGTACTTGCTTGTAAAACTTGTTTGGGGATATTTTTGCAAAGTTTGGGGGCTGAGAAATTTTTTTAGAACTCTTGGTTATGGCTGTCAGAGCTTGGAAGGAAAGGAAAGAAAAGAAAAATTGTGATAAACTTGCCATAAATGCATCCTTATCACATTTGGTGACTCATGGTAACCCATGAGTATACCACTAGGTGTCACAAGGTGATTGGGCCACTTTTCTTGACATGTGGCCCAATAGAAAATCAAGGAGTGTCCACTTTGTGGAGTTAAAAATTTATACTGTGTAATTTTTCACCACACAGTATTTTTCCTATACTGCCATGGTCAAATCAGTGTACTTTCTATCCTTAGACTGTATAAAAATATTTTACTTACTTTTTGTTTACTTTTGGAGGCCAATCATAACATTTTTCGTATCTGCGTTTTCATTTAGCAGTATTCTTATACTGCTCTGGCCTCCTTTCTACCCCCGGTTAGGGTTAGGACAACCTCTATGTCCTATTTACATTCTAATCATCCATTCATTTATATCACAATTTAACAATTAATTATGACATGAAATTCATTTTATGGATATTATGCACAAATCTCTAAGTCATCAAACTCATAAAATTTGTATTTTACAATATCCACCATTGCATTACATATGCCATAAAATTTGCAATCAATGCTGCTCATTCATATTTTTTTGTAATTTTCACAAAAATTACTATTTTTACAAAATTTTACATTTTTAAGAATAAATTCATTAATTAAACCTAATTGAATATTAGGTTTTATTGATGACGTTTCCTCAGTCATTACAATCTACCCCCCTTAAGAATTTTCGTCCTCGAAAATCAAAATAATTCGGGGTAGTCTTTCCTCATTTCACTTTCTCATTCACACGTTGCCTCTTCTACTTGTTGGTTGCGCCATAAAACTTTGACGAGAGGTATCTTCTTGTTCCTTAATTCCTTCTCTTCTCGTGCCAGAATTTGAACTGGTTTTTTTTTTCTTCATAGGATAGATTCTCCTGTATGTCAATTTCTTCCCGCTGAAGAACATGTGAAGGGTCTGGCACATACTTCTTTAGCATGGACACATGGAATAAATTGTGTACCAATGCTGGATTAGAGGGTAAGGCTAACTTATAAACTACATTATCTATCCCTTTCAAGATCTCAAATGGTCCAATATACCTTGGACTAAGCTTTCATTTCTTCCCAAATCTTACAATTTCCTTTCATGGGCATTATCTTCAAAAAAACCAAGTCTCCTACTTGAAACTTTAAAGGTCTCCGTCGTCGATTAGCATAACTCTTTTGCCGACTAAAAGCCATTTTCATTCATTGACAAATTAACTTTACATCTTCCGTTGTTCTATGAACAAAATATATGGTCGACAACGCCTTTTCTTGGGTTTCGTACCAATGTAAAGGTGGTCTACATCTTCTTCCATATAGAGTCATACCAATGGAGCTTCGATAACTATTGTTGTAAACAAATTTAATCAGAGGAAGCTTTTTATCCCATCCTCCCTTGAAATCTAGCACACATGCTCTTAACATATCCTCTAAAGTCTAGATGGTCCTTTCTGATTAACCGTCCATTTATGGGTGGAAGGCTATGCTGAACGTCAGCTTTGTTCCCATCACTTGATGAACACTTCTCCAAAACTTGGAAGGGAATCTACCATCACAATCAGAAATGATAGACTTTGAAACTCAATGGTATCTAACTATTTGGGTTACGTATAGTTCAGCTAGTCGTTATACAGAACTGCTGAGTTTAATGGGTAGGATATAAGTTGATTTAGTCAATCTATCAACAATTACCCATATAGCATCATGTCCACCCGTAGTTCTGGGTAGCCTAGTTATCAGGTCCATAGTTATCTGATCCTATTTCCACTCTGGGATTTCAATCTTTTGTAATTAGCCTGTTGGTCGTTGATGCTCATCTTTCACCTTCTGGCATGTAAGGCATTTGCTGATGAATCTTTCAAATCTTGGTACATTTTAGTAGCTCCTGGATGAGCCACATATGGTGCTTCATGAGTTTCTTCTAATACTTGCTTCTTTAATTCTTTATCATTAGGGATGTAGATTCTGCCCTTATAAGGGAGAATACTATCTTCTAAGATGCTAAATTTGATTTCTTTGCTTTCATGAACTTCATTCTTAGCTTTAAGTAGCGATGGATCTGCTTCTTTTCGCTCTTTTAAGTTCTCTAAGATCGTTAATTGAAAGGACAAATTAGCTAATCTTCTAGTGACTAGCTGTATTCCTGCTTTCATCAAATCCTTTTGGAGAGGTTTTGGTATCATCTATACCGTTACTAGCAAGGACGTTGTTCTACGACTAAGGGCATTGGCTACTTGATTAGCCTTTCCCGGGTGATACAAAATTTCACAGTCGTAGTCTTTAACTAACTCTAGCCACCTTTGTTGCCTCATGTTGAGCTTTTTCTGCGTGAAGATATACTTTGGACTTTGATGGTCTGTATAAATTTCACATCTTGCTCCATACAAGTAGTGACACTATATCTTCAACACAAATACAACCACCGCTAACTCTAAGTCATACGTCGGATAATTCCTTTCATAATCCTTTAACTGTTGGGATGTGTAAGCAATCACTTTTCCATTTTGCATCAATACGGTTCCTAATCCTGTTTTTGATGCATCACAATAGATCACGAACGTTCCATGGTTTGGATCTGGTATTGTTAGTACTAGTGTACTTATAAGTTGCCCTTTTTAATCCTTGGAAACTTTCTTTGCATTTCTTAATCTATTCATACTTCGCTGCTTTTCACGTAAGTGTAGTGAATGGCGCTGCAAGTCAGGAAAATCCTTCTACAAAATATCGATAGTAGCCTGCTAAATCAAGAAAACTTCTAATTTCTGACACACTTTTCGGTGTAGGCCACTTATTCACTGCTCAACTTCGGAAGGATCAATAGATACTCCTTCTTATGTCACCACGTGTCTGTGGGATTGAACCTTCTCCAGTTAAAACTCACATTTTGAGAACTTGGCGTACAATTGATGCCCTCTCAATAATTATAGTGCAATCCTCAAGTGCTTTTCATATTCCTCTGGCGTTCTTGAGTATATGAAAATATCGTCAATGAAGACAATAACGAACGTATCGAGGTATTCTTTGATTCATGAGATCCATGAAAGCTGCTAGGGCATTGGTCAGTCTAAAAGGCATGACGCAGAACTTATAATTCTCATAACGTGTTCGGAACGCTATTCTTGGTATATCTTCTTCTTTAATTTGAAGTTGATGATATCTTGAGCGTAGATCAATCTTTGAGAATACTGACGCTCCTTTCAATTGATTAAACAAATCATCGATCCTTGGAAGTGGATACTTGTTCCTAATCATGACCTTGTTTAGTTCCCGGAAATCAATACACATTCGTAACATTCCATCCTTCTTCTTAACAAATAGAATAGGTGCTCCCCATGGGGAATAACTTGGTCGGATGAACCCCTTGTCCAATAGTTCCTTTAGTTGCACTTGAAGTTCCTTGAGTTTCCCTGGAGTCATTTGATATGGCACCTTAAAAAAAATCGTGGCTGTTTCGGGCGTTAATTCAATTTCAAACGAAATTTTTTTGCTCCGGTGGTAAGTCTGCAACTCGTCCGGAAACACATCAATAAATTCCTTTACTATGGGGACCTTCTCTGGTCCTAAGTGAGTTTCTTTATCTTTCCTTATTATATTCACCAGATAACCGGTACATCCATTTTCCAATATCTTCTTTGCCTTTAATGCTGAAGTCAACGCCTTGGGAGCTTTGGGGAAACTTTCCCTGTGTACACAAACTCTCACTTTCGGAAGGTCGAAACGTAACCTTGCGGTGTCGACAACTAATCTTAGCTGTGTATTTCCCTAGGAAATCCGTTCCTAGGATGACGTCATAATCTTGTATATCGATTACTATTAAATCAATATACAATTCCCTTCCACATATGACTATCGGTACATGATGTAACCAATAATCAGCACTCAATACCTCCCCAGAAGGTAGTGCAATTCTAAAGGTTTACTCTATCCTATCTCTTTGATTTCGTATTCGTTTCGCAAACTTAAGCGATGTAAACAAATATGTTGCTCCAGAATCAAATAAAATATATACATCAGTGTTGGCAATAGAAAACTAACATGTTACCACCGATGAGGTTCCTGCATCTTGTTCCTTCTTCATGTAGGCATAAATTCACCCACTTGGTTCCGAAGCTTCTAGTCACCCTTGACTGACACTAGGGCCTTCAATTTGTACCTGAACTTGAACTGTACACAATTGGTTTCCTTGAGACCTCTACCGAGCCTGACTGTTTTGACTTTGGGAATTAGAAAAACAATTCCTGGCATAATGCCCTTCTTTCCCCACAAATATAGCACTTGTTCGTGCCAGCCTTGCATTCCCCTGCATGTCTTTTCCCGCATTAACTACAAAGGGGTTTGTTGTTTTCTACATCGTTAATCCTCTTATGGGGTTGACCTTTTGGATTCTTTGCATTATTCACGTTCCATTTCCTCTTGCTATTAGCAGTGCAGTTGCGTCCTGCTTGAACATTCTAGGACGGCCCTTGACTTAGAACACTTCCTTGTCCTTTTACTTGTATAGCTTGACTTTGCTTGGCTAAAGCTTTCTCCTCCTTCTATGCTTTGAAAATCCTTGCTCTTTCCTCCTTATCACGGGCAATTCTAAACTCAACTTTGGTCGTCCGTTTGATGCAATCCTCTACATCCTTGGGAGTTTGCCTTCCAATATCAACCACAAAAGCAATGTCGGTTTTGAACATTCTCATTAATCGTCTTATTCATTCCCGATCAATGGGTACTAACTCGGGACAAAGCCGTGCTAGCTGATTAAACCTCTTTACAGCGTTAGCTACGGACATATTGCCTTGCTTAAAATTATTAAATTCTTCTTGTTGGGCTGCCATGGTTTCTACATTAAAATAAGCCCTGCCAAATTCTTCAACGAAATCTGGCCCTATCATTTTGCCTACATTCCTTTTATTCTCTACCGACAACCACTGTCTCCTAGCATCTTTAGTGAGAGAAAACAAAGCGCATAGGACTTTTTCATGGTCACTAAGTCCCATAAATTTCAGAACCCTTTCTATGCCTGTAAGCCAATCGTCGGCCTCTAAGGGGTCTGTAGATCCATCAAATTCCGGGGCCTTCATTCTCTGGAATCTTTCATAAGATTCGGTAGTGGATGCTACCAGAACAGCTAGGACCACTAGTTCCGCTTACTGTTGTAGCGGTACTGGGGGTGGCGTATCTATACATACTGATGATACGGGATTTTGGTTAACTAACTGTTCCCGTAAACCTTGTATTTTCCGCTCCTGAGCTTGGAGCTTCTATTGCAATTCCATAATCATGGCCATCAAATCTGGATTCCTCGGTCCTCTGGGTATATCCGCCATTGTTATCAATCGTTATATATCTATCGTGTATTTTCGTTACTATGTTAGCACATACTATTAACTTAATAGTATCAAATCAATAACTGCATGTATTCAAACAACATAAATACATGCAACATACACAATTACATGAACTCAACATCTTGCTTCATACATTTCATTTCCTTTACCTTCATACATTTCATTTCATAAGCATTCATACATTTCATTTCATTTCCTTTCGTACATTTCATTTCACTTCATTCACTTTCATGCATTTCATTTCATGAACCTCTTTCATTTCCTTTTTACATTCTACATAACATTACATGCATAACTAACATACATACATACATACATACTTTCCTTCCATACATAACTATTCATATCATCTCCGGGAGCAATTATCACTTCCGGCTACATATACCTTCTTGCCGAGAAGGACATCACTAGTCGAACATACATGCATATACAAAGGCATCAAAGCCCAAAACTATACTAATATCTCATTTATGTATGCCATAATACACAAAAATTTTCTTATGAATGAATTTTTTTATCGGACTCGACTTTAGACATGTCACTATATTCGGAATCCTCCTTAGGATTCCTCTTCTTTCTCTATATCTGAATCAGTCGACTTATCATCACTTGCGATTATAGGCTCTAGAGGCACAGGCTCTTCATCAATGTTATCATTATTATCATCATCAGCATCATCATCATCATCATCATCATCCATGGCTATTGGAGGATCTTTTAATGGCGTGGCTACATTCTGGTATGCATGTAATGCCGCCATAAGAGAATCATGGATACTAAGGTAATTTCTCGGATACTGCATTTGCTGCTAGACCACATTGGGAAGATCTCTCCAAACCAGATCGTAAATGCACCATAAGGGTAATTGTGGCGGAATCAGTGGTACCTTAGTACGGTGAAATTTAAGAATGTAATGATCTACCGCTTCGCCTACGTATCTTCCTTATACCGATTCTACTCGTAGGTACAATCGATGTCTCCCATCCGCTCATAACATCGGAATCACCTAGACTGGAATAACGTTTGCTAGTGGTATGGGTGTAACTCAGCTAGAATTTGTCCTCTAAAACTTTACCAATCCCGTGGTTGCTTGTTAGGTTCAATCCTTAACCACCATACTAAAGCTTCCCTCATCAACAATCTTGAGGCCAATAAAACCTGGAGATGCGGTGGCATATGACAAGCGTTAAAAATCACTTTGACTGCATGTAGCCATTCAGTCTGCACCATAGGCTACCGACTCGTATAATATCACGGCGACATCACATCTTGAAAAGCAATGCTGACTCATCGATCAGCTTCCATATCACGATCATGATGCGGCTCCACCATATACTATATTTATTGTCGTAATTAACATAACAGTGTCATATAAAGTAGTACAAAACATTCTTGTACTTAAAATCAAATTATCTTACTTGAGCAATGGCAATAGAGCAGACGACGATGTGCAGTAGGATGACAAGATTTTCGGCTTTGATACCAACTGTCACAACCCGCCTTTTTGGGCTGTGATAAAACTCTTTCTTACTTACTTTAGGGCAAAAAATTAGGAAATTTTTTTTTTTTTTAACCAGGAATAAATAATTTGCTTACATTAACTTTGGTAATTCCCAAAATACTTTCACATACTTGTATTTACATAATTAATACTTTTACTTTTACAACATCTTTCTTTTAAACATTTCATTTCAAAATAACTTTAAACATACGTAGCGGAAAACATTAGAACAGCGGACTCCATACCCAATTTGCACACCATCCACCCCTCCGCCAGCTCACCATTTGAACTTATTCTGACCTTCTTGTTAGAATACCTACAGCATGAAATACTTAATGAGCTAACGCTCAGTAAGTCCCATAAATCCCACATGGATATTCACATGAATGCATGAATCAATTATGCTTTCTTATAAACTTTCTTTATCCTCATCATTTCTTATCTTTACTAGGGCTCAAGTGTTCGTACCATTGCGCAATTTCATTTAGGTCTACGTAACACCGTGACCGTAACATATCCTTTAAACTCCCCTTGAGTTAGGAGCCGGTACGACACTTTTCTTAACTTTTGGTGATTCGTTTACCAGTTCACTTATTATGGTTATCATACCATGCATGAGGTGATGATCATATGTTATACATAACATAAATGCTCTTATATGACACTGGTACACATTATTATACACACTGGTATGTAGCATAATGGACTCATAGGTACTTAACATAAAATATACACACTGGTAAACATTAATATACGCACAGGTATATATAGCATAATGTACTCACAGGTACTTAACATAAAATATACACACTGGTACAGATCGTCATATACACTCAGGTATATGTCATTATATACTCTCAGGTATATATATATATATTCCATATACTCACAATTATTCATACATGACTATACCCCTAGGTATTCATATCATGGCAAACATACAAGTTTACACTTAATTATATGCACAAGTATACATATACATACATTTCTTTCTAAACCAACATTTCATACTGTAGGTGGGAAGGGTACTTGCTTGATGCGAATGTCGGGCAACTTAACCTCGATTTCCCTTCTCCTAGACTCCTAGGATCCTGTTGGCCAATTACAAAGCCATTAGCCAAATTCTACTATGTTTCGATACGAAACATCCGTTAGTTAATAAATTGAGTTGTATTACTATGTACAACTCTAAAAACCACTGGTTTTTCTTATTTCTATCTAACTTTACCCTATCGTTTCTAATGAAGGGCGGGAACCTTTCTAGTCATTTTCTTATCCCATTGGAAACATTTCAAAGTGGTTCGGGTTATTTGGACAAAAATGACGATTTTGTCCTTCGTGGGTCCACTAACCTACCCGAGCTCGATTTCATTATTCTTATGAAAATAACCACATACTAATTTCAAAATAACACCCTAGTGGGTCAAATCTCTTTATTTCTCAATTATGCCCCATTTTCATAAAACTTTGCGGTTTAGTCCCTAAACTGAAAATTTTGACGATTTTACCCCCGGGACTAAAATTTACTTCTTTGCATCAAAATTTCCTATTTTTCTCAAGGATCATTTTTACTTAAGGTACCATACCTTAAATCATTTTGAAAAATGACATTTTTGCCATTTAACACTTTTTTCACTTTTAACATATTCTTGAAAAATCAAAAACTCACAAACGATTGAGTCTTTAGACAAACTGTCCACGAGACCTAACAGTTTCATCAAGATCTACAACTTTTGTGTTTTAACTTTTCCCAGAATCTCACTGTACGGGGTCGTTTTTTACTATTTTTCAAATCTATTGAGCAGAAACTTTTTCTTTCAATTTAGTCCCTATGGCATTTTTACAAAAATCCGTTTCAAACTGGCAATTCTACCCCTGCAGATGCCATTCCATGCCTTAATCAAAAGATTCTCATGCTCAAACATCACTTTTGCAAAGTCTAACATCAAAATTGCAAAAATAATATTTTTTGCAAAAATTGCCATTTTGCACTATAAACCAAAGTTTCACAACTTAAACTTGCCATTCATCACATATACATGAAATTCCATCAAATATGTGCTCAAGAACTCACATGGGTTTTAAGAAATAAAAATCAAAACAAAATTCAAAACTTTGAACTTTAAAACTTACCCAAATAGCTCTTTTTTTGATTTCCAGCCTTCAAAGTTCCTTTGAACTCCCTCCTAGGCTTCCTTTCCATGCAAAAATACCATGGATTAATTTTTTCCCTTTATCCATGAAAAATCCCTTGAAAACTCATTAAAAAGTTTAGGATTTTACCTTAAAACTTGTGGAAAATTCTTGTACTTGCTTGTAAAACTTGTTTGGGGGTATTGTTGCAAAGTTTGGGGGCTGAGAAATTTTTTTAGAACTCTTGGTTATGGCTGTTGGAGCTTGGAAGGAAAGGAAAGAAAAGAAAAATTGTGATAAACTTGCCATAAATGCATCCTTATCACATTTGGTGACTCATGGTAACCCATGAGTATACCACTAGGTGTCACAAGGTGATTGGGCCACTTTTCTTGACATGTGGCCCAATAGAAAATCAAGGAGTGTCCACTTTGTGGAGTTAAAAATTTATATCGTGTAATTTTTCACCACACAGTATTTTTCCTATACTGTAGTGGTCAAATCAGTGCACTTTCTATCCTTAGACTGTATAAAAATATTTTACTTACTTTTTGTTTACTTTTGGAGGCCAATCATAACATTTTTCGTATCTATGTTTTCATTTAGCAGTATTCTTATACTGCTCTGGCCTCCTTTCTACCCCCGGTTAGGGTTAGGACAACCTCTATATCCTATTTACATTCTAATCATCCATTCGTTTATATCACAATTTAACAATTAATTGTGACATGAAATTCATTTTATGGATATTATGCACAAATCTCTGAGTCATCAAACTCATAAAATTTGTATTTTACAATATCCACCATTGCATTACATAAGCCATAAAATTTGCAATCAATGTCGCTCATTCATATTTTATTGTGATTTTCACAAAAATCACTATTTTTACAAAATTTTACATTTTTAAGAATAAATTCATTAATTAAACCTAATTGAATATTAGGTTTTATTGATGACGTTTCCTCAGTCATTACGTGAGAAAAAGCCTAATTTCAGAGGAGTCATTACTGGCTGGAAAGGGGCAGTGAACCAGTTTTTTCAGGGGCGGTTGACCGGCTATGTTGGAGGAAGACTCCTTAACGAATCTTTCAATGGCAAGAGTATGATCTTCTTATACTCAAACCTGAAGCTATATGCATTGGTTCTTCTATTACGACTAATGTGGTGGTTGGACTACCATGGACGATCCACAAGCAAGTGACATATATCCACTGGAATGGATCTGTATCACAATAGATCTTATCTTAGTAAGTTGTTCCAATCATAAAAGAAACAAGCGTCTGACGAGAAACTTTTTCTTCTAACCCTTGCTTCAACAAAGCAAGCTTGTAAGGAAAGGGGTGAGGTTCCATGGTGAGAGCTAACTTTTGAACGGCTTCTTTAGAGAGAACATTTTTACAACTCCTCGAATCAATTATAATGTGGCAAAACTTTCCATTTACCGTGTAGGTAGCATGAAATAGGCTTTTGCATAACCATAAATCATTGATCATTTTCGAGGTAAAATAACTTCAACGAACCTCAAGTAACAAGCTGGGTTGCTCGAAACTAGTTGTTGGAAACGCAGTGCGTAGTGCAATTTTAAAAAACTTTTCATCAGAGTAATTTCCAAAACACAAGTTTGACATGTTATATGTATAAATTAGACAGATCTTACTAACCTCTGTGTGCCAAAGAACCTCCGTAACTTGTGTAGAGAAGTAACATTCCAGAAGAGCCTCAACCAACTGGTCTTCTTTGCTATTCTCTATCCACAACCGGAGTGAGTGTGGGCTCAAACATACAGCTCTTCCACCGGTGACTCTCCTTCCAACCAATAGAGAGAACCCAAAGCTAGTGTTCAGTGATTTGTGAACAAAAGCTCTCAGGGAGTTTTCAGATGCTCACTAGAAGAGTCTCACTCTTAATCTCTTAATTGATCTCTATTAATATGAGTAAATCATGAGACTCACTCCCTTTTTATAGCCATTGGTCATGCGGTCAGTCCTTATCAGATTAGGTCTCAAAAACTCAAAACAGAATCAAGTTAGGATCAATATCTGATAAGATCCGCGCAAAAATGCGTAATCTCATCTCTCGCTGATCGGCAGGCCGAACAGGCCCCCATCGGCAGGCCGAACACGTCATTCGACAGGCCGAACTTTGGAGAAAAAAATCTCCATGAATCTTTTATTTTCCACCCAAGATTCTAAAGGATAAAGTCTCAGTTTTGATTCAAATAACCCAATAGAGAAGTTATCTGATAAAAAAAACTTTATCAAGATAATCTCTAAGAAAACAAATCAATTCACAATAATTCTACAAGTTTATCTTGATCTAATTTGTTTAAAATTAAAACAACTGATAAACAGACAAGAATTATCAGATCGCAATAATTCAACAAGTTTATCTTAAACTAATTTCTTACAAAATTAATTCAACCGATAAACAAACATGAATTATTTAATTCTTCCAAATTTTAAACCAATATGATAAATCCGACATAAGTCACCAATTATTGGAAAAGCACGCCGTGTCGTTACAGGAGTTTGTGAGCTAGCAAAGGGGACCAAAATGGACCTATAAAGTTCAAGCTCATGATAATTATGAAACCCAATATCCTAGGTATACATTTCACAATTATTAACTCAACGCTACTCCACTAAAAGCTTGGAGCTGCACTCTCGAACTTTATAGAATTACGAAGCTCGTGTAGCCAAGTCTCCATGACATATCATAGTGTATCGTATCCCCATATGAAAATCCATAATCGGCTTAAGGACAAGTTCTGTCTTACCTTCCTGATTATTTTTATCTTACGTTCCATTGTATCACCATTAGAAAACTTACCATCCAAAGATAGTATACCATTTGGTTACACCTATGTATCCAAATGGTTGAGCGCTCCAGTTTTCCAATTACAGGACAACGCATATAAGAGGATATCATTACTCCTAAAGAGGAGCTATGGATTCCATATCTATGAATAACAAGTCTACGCCATCAAGAGTCATGCCTCTAATGTACCGGCATGCGTACCACTATTGAGATGTGGGAGTCAGCCATTGGCACATCAAAAGACACAAGTCGAGACAATGGGCCCACTATTCATCTCAGGATTAAGATACAATACAAATGACTGTCTAAAGTGAATCGATTTGCCGAGACAGAATTATTAATCCAAATCAATTCACTTTATGTCCTGATCCAACACATCGTCACCTATGACAACGCACCAATGTTTCTATTCACAGAGTCCAACTCCGATGGTCAAGACAAACCATCTCCCAAAGAGGGATATAGACAACATAACAATCTTTACATGAATAAAGTGCCCAATTTTATTCCCTCGATTGCGGATCATATGTTTTAGACCGTCACCTTAAGAATCGTGTCTTCCACATAATCAGTCCATCATATGCCCAATTCTTAAGGTTTAGACTAATAGTCTCAGACTACTGTTTGCTTATCATACATTCAACAAATATGAATGTAAAGAGGACAAGATTTAGTATATATAAATGAATAAATTATTTATTGATAAAAATGTCTCCAAAAACGTATTACATTTTTTTTCCTTAGGGCATACATGCCTAACACTAGTTCCATTGGAATTTCTTCTACAATATTCTCGTCTTCGACATACTCCTTTTAAGTCTCAACAAAGTATTCAGAATCCTCCATCTTAATCCCTTCAGCCGAAAGACCACATCTTCTAGATTTTGGACAAGCGGTTTGACATTGGCCTATCTCTCTATAAAAGAAACATCAAAGGGTCGTCGGACATGATAATCGAGAGGTAGGTGCACCCCTTGATACCAACTGATATAGTAGAAGTGTAGGAAAACTTAAGTTTCATTGATTTACATAGAATACTAGAAAACAAGGGCGCTAGTAATTTGTTGATTCACAACGAATAGAGAAGAACAAGCAAAGAATGAAAAAACTTCTCTAAATTTTATTAATAATTAAAAGCAGCCAAAAAAACTATAATCTAATGTCTTCTATTTATAGAACTCTAAATACATAAAATAAATAAATTAAAAAATCAAAAAATAATCCTAAAATTTGTACTAAAATTCTCTCCAATAATGGGAAACAAAATAAATGTTCAAAATTTTAAAAGAAAGGGAAATCTAACGAAAATAGGGAACTGTCTTCAAAGTGTCTATGGGCTTAAGTGGTGGACTGGGGTCAGGCTAGGCCGGTTGACTGGCCTTCTTCACTATCTTAGTTCTAGTGCTGCATCAGTCCCACTAGCCTAGAAAGATTCATCCTTGAATCGACATCCTCTAAATCTCTAGAAGATGAGACCAAATGGCGAACATTGAAAACATCGGACGTGTGAACATCTGATGGAAGGCACAACCCATAGGTGTTAGGATTGATTTTCTCAAGTACTTCCAATGGACCAACTTTTGAGCCTTCAACTTGTTGTACTCATTAAGAGGAAAATGATCTTTAGTCAAAACAACACATACTTGATCTCCCTTATTGAATTCCACATGTCGATGATGGCAGTCGGCAAAAGCTTTGTAGTTGTCAATAGAGGCAATGAGATGGTCATAAGTCGACCGGTGGATCCGCTGCAAGTATTTAACAAAGTCGGCAGCCTAACCATAAATTTGAGTTCAGTTAGTTGTGGAGCAAGGTCAACGGGACACAAAGGAATACAACCATAGACCATTTAAAAAGGACTAAAACTGGGGCTTTAGTTTTTAGCATGGTTGTGAGAAAACTCTAGTTGGCTAAGCTTTATATCCCAAGACTTGATGTAATCTTCAACAACAAATGGGAGTCTCTTGTCACAAACCATTTTTGAGGCTGTTGTTTCTCATTCTCAAGTTGTGAAAGAGAAGATTGCTTCCTGGGAATTACTGAAGAAGCACATGAAGCACATATTCCTACCGTACAATTATATGTGAACCATGTACCAGTGCCTCCAAAATCTATAAAAAGGTAACTGGACAGTAGATGAATATGCTTTTGAATTTTTCCTCTTGCTTACATGTAATGAGATCAACGACACCAATGACCAATCAGTATCCTACTTAATCGGAGAACTTAGACCACCATTTTAGAATATCTTGAATAACTTTCATTCAAAAGTAGTTTTCGAAGCCCATCAAAGGGATTTGTTGATGGAACATCAAAATCGATTTAGTGTCGCTCTTTAGAACACACCTGCCGCTACTTCATCCTGTGCCTCTGCCACTAGTGTCACTGCCATTCGTGGTCCGGTCATCGCTGCGCCTACTCCTGCTACTGCCACCTCTATATGAGCCGGCATCTAATTGCCTGTGTTGGCCCAACCAGCCATGGTTCCCAAATCCGTAGGTGTGCCAACCTTTTGGTCATCACATTTTATGGCCCACTGATGTTTCTCTTATGGAGAGATGGGTCACCATCAAGCCGCTTGTCCAAAATCCATAAAACGTGATCTTTTAGCCAAAGGGATTGAGATGGAGAATTCTAAATACTTTGACAAGACTCAAGAGGAGTACATCAAGAATGAGGATATCATAGAAGAAATTCTAGAAGAACAGGTTGTTGGAAACACGGTGCGCAGTGGAATTTTAAAAATTTTCATCAGAGTAGTTTCCAAAACACAAGTTTGACATGTTATATATATAAATTAGACAAATCTTACTAACCTTTGTGTGAAGAACCTCCGCAGCCTGTGAAGAGAAGTAACGTTCCAGAAGAGCCTCAACTAACTGGTCTTCTTTGCTATTCTCTATCCACAACCGGAGTGAGTGTGGGCTCACACGTTCAGCTCTTCCACCGGTGACTCTCCTTCCAACCAACAGAGAGAACCTAAAGCTAGTGTTTGTGATTTGTGAACAAAAGCTCTTAGGGAGTTTTCAGATGCTCACTAGAAGAGTATCACTCTTAATCTCTCAATTGATCTGAGTAAATCATGAGACTCACTCCCTATTTATAGCTCTTGGTCGTGGGGTCAGTCCTTATCAGGTTAGGTCTCAAAAACTCAAAACAAAATGAAGTTCGGATCAATATCTAATAAGATCCGCGTGAAAACGCGTAATCTTATCTCCCGTTGATTGGCAGGCCGAACATTCTGATCAGCAGGCCGAACAGGCCAATTCGGCAGGCCGACCACGTCATTCAATAGGCCGAACTTCTGAGAAAAAATCTCCATGAATCTTTTATTTTCCACCCAAGATTCTAAAGGATAAAGTCTCAATTTGGATTCAAATAACCCAATAGAGAAGATATCTTATCAAAACAAACTTTATCAAGATAATCTCTAAGAAAATAAATCAAGTCACAATAATTCTACAAGTTTATCTTGATCTAATTTATCCAAAATTAAATCAACCGATAAACAAACAAGAATTATCTGATCCAATAATTCAACAAGTTTATCTTAAAATAATTTTATTACAAAATTAATTCAACCAATAAACAGACATGAATTATTTGATTCTTACAAATTTTAAACCAATCCGATAAATCCGACATAAGTCACCAATTATTAGAAAAGCACGCCGTGTCGTTACAGGATTTTGTGAGCTAGCAAAGGGGACCAAAATGGACCTATAAAGTTCAAGCTCATGATAATTATGAAACCCAATATCCCAAATATACATTTCACAATTATCAACTCCAACGCTACTCCACTAAAAGCTTGGAGCTGCACTCTCCAACTTGACAAAATTACGAAGCTCGTGTAGCCAAGTCTCCATGACATATCATAGTGTATCGTATCCCCATATGAAAATCCATAATCGGCTTAAGGACAAGTTCTGTCTTACCTTCCCGATTATTTTTATCTTACGTTCCATTGTATCACCATTAGAAAACTTACCATCCAAAGATAGTATACCATTTGGTTACACCTATGTATCCAAATGGTTGAGCGCTCCAGTTTTCCAATTACAGGACAACGCATATAAGAGGATATCATTACTCCTAAAGAGGAGCTATGGATTCCATATCTATGAATAACAAGTCTACGCCATCAAGAGTCATGCCTCTAATGTACCGGCATGCGTACCACTATTGAGATGTGGGAGTCAGCCATTGGCACATCAAAAGACACAAGTCGAGACAATGGGCCCACTATTCATCTCAGGATTAAGATACAATACAAGTGATTGTCTAAAGTGAATCAATTTTCCAAGACAGAATTATTAATCCAAATTAATTCACTTTATGTCCTGATCCAACACATTGTCACCTATGACAAAGCGCCAATGTTTCTATTCACAGAGTCCAACTCCGATGGTCAAGACAAACCATCTCCCAAAAGGGATATAGAAAATATAACAATCTTTACATGAACAAAGCGCCCAACTTTATTTCTTCGATTACGTATCATATGTTTTAGACCATCACCTTAAGAATCGTGTCTTCCGCATAATCAATCCATCATATGCCCAATTCTTAAGGTTTAGACTGACAGTCTCAGACTACTATTTGCTTATCATACATTCAACAAATATGAACGTAAAGAGGACAAGATTTGGTATATATAAATGAATAAATTCTTTATTGATTAAAATGTCTCCAAAAACATAGTACATTTTTACTCCTTAGGGCATACATGTATAACACAGGTTTCTTTGGCCTGTTACTTATGGTTTGTCAAAGTTGTTTTACCCCAAAAGCATTTGATGATTTGTGGTTATGCACAAGCCTTTTTCATTCTACCTACCCAGTAAATGGAAAAGTATGAAATAGTTCCAATGGATGCATGTTAAGATCTATTGTGATAAAGTTCCAATGGATACATGTCACTTACTTTTGGGTCATCCATGGCAGTATGACCGCCACATTACTCATGATGGGAGAACCAATACATTCAGCTTTGAGTTTAAGAATAAGAATATCACACTTTTACCAGCAAAAGATCCGTTAAGGAGTCTTCCTCTAGCATAGCCAGTCGACTACCCCTCAAGGAATCAATTGACTGCCCCTCTACAATTCTTCAATTTTTCCCAAGAAGTGATTTTGTTTTTCCTGACTCGAGAACAAGAAACCTTGAGTTGTTGCCACCATGAGGCAACATAGCCTCGAAAACGGGTCAAGACAAGAGGTGCTCATTTCTTGTTGGGATCTTCTTTGAAATCTAAAATTTCTTCAACGACTCTAATCCAATCCGAGAATTCTTCAGGTTAAAGGCTTCCATGAAATTCAGGAATCTTGAGTTTGAAACCCTTTCTCCCATTGACGATTGTCTTTAGCGACTTAAAGGGTAGGAGGAGGGGTGGTGGTAGGAGCATGATAGAGTAGGGGCAGGGGCTATAGAGGTGTGAACCAATTGTCATTAACAACGTCTTCCTCGGCATTGGGTTCAACTTCTTCGGCATGGGCTAGAACAACTGAGTGCTAGGCTAGAAGGGTGGCCATCTATTGTTGTAGCTGGGCAAGTTGTTGTCGAATATCATCTTGGTCATTAGCGGGTTGTTGAGGTTCTTGGTGACAACGAGGTGGCATTGTAGTGGATCATGGCGATGGCTCTGACGCCAACTGATGTAGCAAAAGCGTAGAAAAACTTAAGTTCTATTCATTCACGTGGAATACCAGAAAACAAAGGTATGAGTAAGTCGTTGATTTGCAAAGAATATAGAAAGAACAAGCAAAGAGTAAGAAAGCTTGTTTGAATTTTATTAATAACTAAAAACTAGCCAAAAAACTACACTCTAATGTCTCTTACTTATAGAACTCTAAATGCATAAAATAAATAAATGAAAATAACAAAAAATCCTAAACTTCAGAGTAAAAGTTTATCCAATAATAGGAAATAAAATAAATGTTCAAAATTTTTTAAAAAAGGAAATCTGATGAAAACGGGAAACTATCTTCGAAGTAGGCTTCAGGCTTAGGTGGTCAATCGGGGTCAAGCTAGAGTGGTTAACTAGCCTTCTTCACAATCTTAGTTTTGGTGCTGCATCAAATCTCTTGTACATTTTTATGTGTGGACTTGAACTTATCTTGTTAATAAGAGCTTAAATCAATATAATTTTCTAATTAATTTTCTTGTTAATCTTTTCTTATTTTCAAGTATTTTGTGTTTTAATTGTGGTTTTTACGTTTTAGATATGATTAAAAGTGATGAGCTAAAAATTAGATGAAAAGGAATATTTGGAGTCTACAAGTTGCATTTATCAAGTTTAGAGGTCATCCGAGGGCCAAAGTTGAATTTTTAGCAAGCTAATGGGCCAAAATATCAAGTTTAGCAAGTCAAGCCTCACTCCCGTTAGAAAAAGGCTTGCGGCTGTGCCACAGCATAGAGGCCAAGTGCGGTAGTGCGTATCCCCCATTCTTCGTATAAGAATTTGCATAACCGCATGGCTGTGGGAAGCCCACCTTGCCCCAATACATGTCTCACTTGGTGGCTTCATTTTTTACCTAATTTGAAGCCAAATTACCTGTTTTCAACCTCTAATACCAAAAACCTATTAAAGCCTCACTTAGAAGCACAATTGAGATCAGTTTTCCTATTATTTTCTAGCCACTTTTTGGAGAGAAAAAGAGAGAAAAGAAGGAAAATTCTCTTTAAGTTCAAGGAGTTTCTTCAGTGTGGAGATCTTTTTGTGATCGTCAAAGAGTTTTTCTTTTTCTTTCTTTCCTTTGAACTCGATTATGTTTTTATTTTATTTTCTATTACTTAATTTCATAAATATTTTAGCTAAATTTCTCTTACATTAAGGGTGGTTCCAAAATCTTAGACTTAATTATGTGATTTAAATTTTTAGAATTGTTTTCAATTTTCCCAATCGAAACTGTTTATGTTTCTCTATTTTTAATATCCGTGATTTTTATTTTGTTTTGTTTAGGGTGGCCAACCAAGTGAGATAAAATAATTATCTGTCACGATATTCAGAATTCTTGATCTATAATTGTCTTGATTTTCTAATTAATAGTAGCAAATTATGATTGATGATTACGAGAGGCTTTTGTTAATTGTGGTGAGGAGCAGAACCTAGATTGAACAATTCGAGCTTATGTGTTTCTTATATAGATCAACCTATCTGTCTTAACGTAATGCTTTTATTGAATTGAATCTAGAGAGTTTATTCTAGGTGAGAAAGGGATTGAATGAAGATTTTGTTTTGCTTAACAATAAAGTAAGGAGATTGAGATAGTAAAGCATGTTTCTATCTATGGTTAGTAGTTTTGATAGTTAAATTGAGAATAATTGTGTTCAATTGCACAATTGTTATCTAGTGGTGGAGAATAAACTTTTAATCTATTTCATCAGTATCATTTATAATCTCGTGCAATTTAGTCTTGCTTTATTTATTTATTTATTTTCTTTATTTTTCTTTTAATTTTTTTAATCAACCAAAAAATTTCCCGTTTAATTATTTATAAAATTAATAACATATTAGTTAAACTCAATCCTATGCATGAACGACTTATACTCACTATTACATTAATTAAGGACAACATCTTAGAGTAAGATATTAATTTGGGTGTCCCTCAAGGCCTACCACTTGCTGAATTTTATACATGACAGTTTTTGGTTCCTAGTATATCCAGTAAACTTTACTTTTAACTAAATATTTTTGACTGGATTCTGTTTGATTTTGCTATATTCAAAAATTTCAAACAATTAATTACTAAGAAATGTACAAATGTATCAAAGATTACATGAGCATAATATTATATTCAAGTTGCTGAAGGTTATGTTTCTGGCTGTTAACAAAGATTATATGAGCATAATATTATATTCAAGTAGCTGGAGGACGTGTTTTTTTTCCATGATTTTAGGGCAGAGTATAAAGTGGCCCACAAGCTACCCTTACTCGTTAGCTATTTCGATTTCTAGAGTTGTATTTTCAATTAAGAAATCTTGACAAACTTGTATTGCTCCTTTTGTACAGGAGGATAGTTCTTTTATCAATAAAATTTGAAGCAATCTCCCTATAAAAGAAAAATAAAAAAATTAATCTCCCTATTGTTAGCTACAGCAAAACAAGAGGATTATTAAAAATATTCACCAATTTATTGTTAGAGATATAGGAGATAAACAACAAACAAGTACAGTATAAAGAAAAAATATTACAATGAAATTAGTAACAAAATGTTACAACCAAGGTTCAGCCTTCAAACCGAATCTCAATTGGAATGAAAAAGGTGGTCGAGGCACATAAGGATCATGCTTTCCTTAAAACAGACTTGCCCCCTTCAGTTGTGCATGAGGATTCGATGGATACTTCTCCAAGGATACAATGACAAACAGTGATGGACTTAGCACGATCAAGCACCACCTCCGGCTAACTTGAAACCATGTCTTCCTTTATCACCCAAAAAAAAAACTCGTCTATGACACTAGCTAAGAACTTAGAAAAATAAAAGGAAACCTTGTGATTTTATGTGTTTTTCATGCCCACACACATGTGGAGAATGGCCTTGTTTATAGGCTACAAGAATGGAGGTTTCAAAATGAAATTAAAACCAGATTTATGAGCATTTTCTGATGATAATTGTAGCCCGTGTAAGACAAGCTCAATGAACCCGGCATTCGCGTTGCCCACGTCATGCATATTCACATTAGGCCCCTAAACCGCTGGGGTCGTGATTTGCACCCCTTCCTATGTGTGAGAGAGCAACTTAGGTACAACTTTTTACAGAAGCACAAAAGTACAACCACTTATAAACCATATCAAGCTTTCATGCCTAACCAATGTGGGACTCTATATTTTAGGCTTCTTTCCAACAAAATCCAAATTTCAATAGGAACACTTTGAGCATCACTTTCTCATTCACCCAATTACTATTTTGAGCATATAAATATATGATTTCAATCTCCTTGTGAGGGAGAATGCAAATCCGGCATGACCTGTCACTTCACAAAGTGAGTCCCACTCAAAACTATGCCTCAGAATGGCTTCTCAAAATGGTTAACAAACCATTTTTTCCACCAATCCCCCACATGAATGAAATTGACCACCAACAAAGGAAAACAAAGATACTACATAGTGATAGAGTTATACAGTTAATATCTGCATATGTTAGGTAGGTGTTAATCCTTGAAACTTTCCTTGTGAAAGTAGGTCTAGTTTACTAACTAACTAGTAGATGTGATGTCCTTCAATTGTTCTTCCGTTTATGTAAACAATAACATATCTCACACATATTTTCCTGACACAGTTTCAATTCTCATGGTTTTGTTCATTTTGGCCATGAACATCTCCTTGGTCTACAAGCAATTTTCCTTTGAAGCGACCCCACTTCTCTGTCACATAGGTGATTTTTTACTTAAGAGTAACCCACATTATTCCGCTCGAATTCCGAATGCATCCAGCGCATTTGAATCATTAAAAGCAAATTGGTTAAACTTTTTCTATGGGTATCACTGTTTTCATCATGGAAATGCGGTGGGGCAACCCCAACAGTGATCCTAATCGATCTATTCAGCTTAGTTATCCCATTGAACGTGGACCTTGGGATCTCGATAAATAAGGTTGGCTTTCTACTATTTTGACCTATTCTTTCATAGGCTTATGTCCCATTATTCTTGATGTTTTTTCAACTTGATCTCTATTCAACCCTTTAGTTAATAGATCGGCAATATTCTTTTTAGAACTTGCATAATCTATTGTGATGACTCTAGTCGAGATTAGTTGTCTAATGTTATTATGTCGACGATATATATTTCTTGACTTACTATTGTACATCACATTTTGCGCCTTGTCAATAGCATATTGATTATCACAATATATGCATATTGTGGGCGCAAATTTAAGCCGTTTAGGAATATCCTCCAAGAAATTCCTTAGCCATTCAACTTGTTCGTCATTTTTATCTAAGGCTACAAATTCATATCCATAATGGATCTGGTTATTACAGTCTGCTTTAAGGATTTCTATTAGACTGCTATGCCTCCCAGAGTGAATGCATATCCATTTGGAGCTTTAGAATCCTTTATATCAAATATCCAACTTGTGTCAGAATGTCCTTCAAGAACAGTAAGATCTCTTATATAGTGTTGCCCATAATTACGAGTATATCGTAAGAACCTAAGTACTCTAGCAATCACTTTCTAGTGGTGATCTCCTAGATTACTCGTGAATCTACTTAGACTACTCATAGCATGGGCAATATCTAGTCTTGTACAACTCATTAAGTACATTAAGCTGCCTATCACCCTAGCATATTGTTAGACATGTATGCCCTAAGGAGTAAAAATGTAATCAATTTTTGGAGACATTTTATCAATAAAGAATTTATTTATTGTTTGTATACCAAATCTTGTTCTCTTTACATTCATATTGTTGAATGTATGTTAAGCAAACAAAAATCTAGGACTATTAGTCTAAACCTTTAAGAATTGGGCATATGATGGACAGATTATGCGGAAGACACGATTCTTAAGGTGACGGTCTAAATCATAAGATCCGCAATCGAGAGAATAAAGTTGGGCGCTTTATTCATGTGAAGATTGTTATGTTGTCTATATCCCTATTGGGAGATGGTTTGTCTTGACTATCGGAGGTGGACTCCGTGAATAGAAACATTAGCACATTGTCATAGGTGACGATGTGTTAGATCAGGACACAAAGTGAATTAATTTGGATTAATAATTCTGTCTTAAAAAATTGATTAACTTTAGACAATCATTTATATTGTATCTTAATCCTGAGATGAATAGTGGGCCCCTTGTCTTGACTTGTGTCTTTTGATGTACCAAAGGGTGGCACCCACATCTTAATAGTGGCATGCATGCTAGTACGTTGGAGGCATGACTCTTGATAGCATAGACTTGTTATTCATAGATATGGAATCCATAGCTCCTCTTTAGGAGTAGTGATATCCTCTTATATGCGTTATCCAACAATTGGAAAACTGGAGCGCTCAACCATTTGGATATGTAGGTGTAACCGAATGGTATACTGTCTTTGGATGGTAAGTTTTTCGATGGTGAGATAATGAAACGTAAGATAAAAAATAACGGGGAAGGTAAGACATAACTTGTCCTTAAGCCGGTTATGGATAATCATATGGGGATATGATACACTATGATATGTCATGGAGACTTAGCCATACGGGCTTCGTAATTCTATGTAGTTCAAGAGTGTAGCTCCAAGCTTTTAGTGGAGTAGCGTTGGAGTTGATAATTATGAAATGTAGATCTGGGATATTGGGTTTCATAATTATTTGGAGCTTGAACTATATAGGTCAATTTGGTCTCGTTTGCTAGCTCACAACATCCTGTAACGATACGGCAAGCTTTTTCAATAATTGGTAACTTATGTCAAATTTATTAGATTGGTTGAAATTTGAAAGAATCAAATAATTCATGTCTGTTTATCGGTTAAATTAATTTTGTGATAAAAATTAATTCAAGATAAACTTGTTGAAATATAAGGATCGGATAATTCTTGTCTATTTATTGGTTGATTTAATTTTGAATAATTAGATCAAGATAAACTTGTAGAATTATTAGGAACTGATTTATTTTCTTAGAGATTATCTAGATAAAGTTGTTTTGATCAGATAACTTTTCTATTGGGTTATTTGAATTAAAACTGAGACTTTAGCCTATAGAATCCCAGGTGAAAAATAAAAGATTTGCTAAGATATTAATCTGCAGTTTGGCATGCCGATCCTCAAGTTCGGCGTGCCGATGGGGCCTGTTCGGCCTGTCGATTATCTTGATCGGCTTGCCGATGAGAGAAGGATAAGATCACACATTTTTACGCGGATCCTATTAGATATTGATCCGAATTTGATTCTAATTCAAATTTTTGAGTCCTAATCTACTAAGGACTGGCCCTAGACCCAACCTCTATAAATAGGGAGTAAGTCTTAATAGTTATTTAGATTGATTGAGAGATGAAGAGAGATACTCTGCTGGTGAGAATCAAAAACTCCCTGAGAGCTTTTGTTCACAAATCATGAACTCTTGCTTTGGGTTTTCTCAATTGGTTGGAAGGAAAGTTACCTGGTGGAAGAGCTATACATGTGAGCCCATACTCACTTTGATTGTGGATAGAGAATAGCAAAGAAGACCAGTTTGTTGAGGCTCTTCTAGAACATTACTTCTCTTCATAAAGTATAGGAGCTCTTCGGCATTCAAAGGTTAGTAAGATCTAGTTAATTTATGCATATAGCATGTCAAACTTGTGTTTTTGGAAAATACTCTGATATAAAATTTTTAAAATTCCATTGCGTACTATTTTTCCAACACATATTCCACCTGGGATAGACTTTCTCCTCTATTTTTGGACAGGTGTTGACTAATATTAGTTGGAGTTTTGGTCATGCCAGAGTCATTTTTATTAAATTTGTCAAGTATCTTGTCTACATAATGTGACTGACTCAAGATGAGTCCATCAGGAGACCTTTTGATTTTGATTCCTAAATTACATCAGCAAGTCCAATGTCTTTAATGTCAAACCTAGCGCTCAACATGTCTTTGGTAGATTTGATCATCTAATCATTGCTACCCACAATTCGCATGTCATTAAAATACAAACAAAGAATGACATATCCATCATCTGTACTTTTAACATAAACACATTTGTCACACTCATTGATTTTGAAACCATTTGACATTATGACACTCTCAAATTTCTTATGCCATTGCTTTGGTGCTTATTTAAGCCCATACAAAGACTTCACCAATTTGTAGACTTTCTTTTCTTGTCTTGGAGTAATACAACCCTTAAGTTGTTCCACATCAATTTCCTCTTTAAGATCTTCGTTAAGATAAAGCAATTTTTACATCCATCTGATGTACTTCAAGATTTTACAATGCGTTAATTGCCAAAATCATTCTAATGAAGTTTATTCTTGTCATAGGAGAATAAGTATCAAAGTAATCAAGGCGTTTTTTTGTGTATAACCTTTTATAACAAGTCTAGCCTTCTACTTGTCAATTGTTTCATCTGCTTTCATTTTCCATTTGAAAATCCACTTGGAACCTAGCAATTTACTTCCTAGAGGAAGATCCGCTAATTCTCAAGTATGATTCTGCATGATGGAATCAATTTCACTCTTTATGACTTCTTTCCATAAAGGACCCTCAGATGAGCTTACAGTTTCTTTGAAATTTTGAGGTTCAACCTCTAGCACATAGGTCAGACAATCTGGTCTAAATGACTTTTCTGTCCTTGTCTTTTTGCTGCATCTTTAATTTCAACTTCTTGGCCTTGATCCTAATTATTTTCTTCAACAGTCTCAAACGTTCGTTTAGACGAACTTGGACCACCCTATTTGGATTTGCAATGAAATACGTGTTTAAAAAATGAAGCATTCTTAGATTATAATATCGTGTTCTTGTGAATCGGGCTTTTAGTGTAACACTCGAGCATTTTTAATACATTAAAAATGCAATAATTTAAGGATTATTGTTTAATCCAATTCTTATGATAAAGTCCATAAAAGCAAAAGGCAGCATTTTAAAGGTAAAAATCATACCATAGCCAAAATGTATTGCAACAAATGTTGAAACAAAAATACAGTTTAAGAAAAATACTGTATAATAAGATAAAAAATTATGCAGTATTAAAAATAATGCAGTATAAAGAAGTACACTGATAAAGTTATGTAGTATGGAAATTATATTACAAAAGTAATGCAGTGTAGGAATTTGATTGTTTAAGGATAAGCAGTATAGAAATTGGACTATTTAAGTTAAAGTAGTATAGGAATAATACTGTTTGAAAAATATGGATGAATAAGAAATGCTGTAATAGTATGGAGAACATATCAGTAGTATAAGAAAAATACTGTCTGTATAAATTTATACTATACAAAGTTAGATAATGTTGGAATTATATTATGTGATGGATGAAAATAAGTATATGAGGCTATGGGACCTCATCAATTGTATGGAAAAAAATACCGATAGTATAGGAAAAAATTACTGTCAGTATAAACCTGGACTGTGTAAAAATATGGGACCCACCATTAGATACTCAAATGGATGAGAACTTGCCACCACACCCCCTTGATGCGGACCAATCCTACCATGCCAAAATTATCCCAACTTTTTAACAAAGATGGCTAATGTTGGTAGTCATTAAATATGGTTGCCAAGATTACCCCCTTGATGTGGCCAATTAAATGTTGCCAAGATTAGGCAAACTTTAGCCCCCAAATAATGGCAAGAGATGATTAAGGGAGATGAGTCATCAAAGTTATAAAAATCAAGCTTTGTTTAACATTTGTTTTATAAAGTAAGAAACCAAAAAAAATGCTTATCCTTTTCCTCCAAAAACCGTCTCCCTTTAGGCATCTCTTTCTCAAATTTTTGATTAAATCCAAGCCTCCAAGTTATGATTTGAAGCAAAAGTAAATGCAAGGAGAAAGAACAAGGAAGTTTTAAGGTAAAAGTTCAAGCTTTTCCTTATGGATTTTGGTGATTTTTCTTCAAGCCTTAGATGGGTTTTGATTGGGGTTTTGTAATGGTTTTTGTGGAGAAGACATGACAAAATTTGAGCTTGGCAAAGGAGGATCCAAAATGTTGACAAAGTTTAGATAAATTTCTAAACTTTATACTTGAAAAGTTTATGTTATAACATATATGCCAAGTGTTTGATGAAATTTTTTGGCTATGGCATGTAAAATGGACAGTATGGTATGATTGGTTTATGTTTTAGATTGATGATGATGATGAAGGAAAGAAAGAAAATAAGGGATGTTCAAGTAAAGAAAATGGTAACTCGATGGGTTACGGAGTTAAGTAAAAAGAATGATAACCCAATGGGTTACAAGGTTAAAAGCAACGGGGTACAAAGTAAAGGGAAGGTAAACTGTTAGTATACAAGTTAAGTAAAAATAAAAGAACAATTAATGTTTAAGTTTCATTATCAATCGAGTAGATTGATAAAAAGAAAGTTAACTAATTAGTCAAGTGCCGTTTGATCAAGACACAGAAGCCGACTAATAAAAGGAAAAGAAAGGAAACAAGAACATTAAAGCTAAGTCCAGGTAAGTTTCAAACCTCACCTACAGTATGAAGTAAATAGTTTTCAAAAGTCTATATATATATATTTGCAAATGTGTTTTCAATTGTTATACAAGTGGTTTTTTAAAGTATGTTTGTATTTTTTATTTAAAAAGTTTTACAGTTTAAATCAAGATTTTGAATGTATTTGTAACTATTATGTTAAAGCATGGCTGCATTTGATGTGCATAAAGTTTTAAAAGATCAAGTAAAAGTTTGCAATCTATTTGCAAAAGTTATGTTTAAAGTATGTTTTGTATTTTGTTAATGCATAATGTTTTACAGTTTAAGTAATTAGTTTTATGTTGCATTTGTTATGCAATATGTTTTAAAGAGAACAATTATGATTTGCAAATGTGTTTGCATATAATGTGATTGCATT
This sequence comes from Artocarpus heterophyllus, assembly GCA_025403435.1. Taxonomy (NCBI): domain Eukaryota; kingdom Viridiplantae; phylum Streptophyta; class Magnoliopsida; order Rosales; family Moraceae; genus Artocarpus; species Artocarpus heterophyllus. The sequence continues at coordinate 31,500,635 of CM046342.1, read as the reverse complement.
TGATATGCTCATTAAAGTTAATAAGAATGTAAAGTAAACATAAAAAGAAAGTATCGTAGCAGCTTCTTTGATGTGGGTACAAAAGTAAAGTTAAAGTTTGACCTCCTTGATGTGAGGTACATGACCTCGATATTCAATGGTCTCAAGTCTTCCACAAGGGAAGCATCTTGTTTATGATCTCATGATTAATGATGTTGGTATGAACACTAAAGTTTGTAAGATAAGGAAAGTTAAGGAACAAAGATAAAAAGTTAAAGTAAGAAAAGAATGCTCATAAAATGCACATAATTGAATGATCATAATTGAGCATAAAAGGAATCATGCATTTGTTTTTGCTTGAATTCCTTTTTATGAAATATTAATATGTTATGTTATGAAAAACATTGTGAGAAATGTTTTACATCAAATGTTTATGAAAAACATTTTTATATTTTCAAGAAAAGGTTTATGAAGGATGTTAAAGAAAAACGTTTCAAAAATGTTTTATGAAAAACATTTTAGAAATGTTTAAAGAAAAAAGTTTATGGAAAACGTTTTAAGAAAATGGTTTTTTTGAGAAAAGCTTTTAAAGCATGTGAAAATGATTTGTGAGATTTTGTTTGAACTTATTAAGCATAAGCTCATAAAAGTTCCTTTATGCTATAGGTAGTCCTAAGGGTGACCAGTAGGACTTGTTTGAAGAGCTCGGTACTATGGAGGACAGATTTTAAAGATTTGGGTATGGATACCACTACGGTATGTTTCCGCTGTTCAAGAGAAATGTTTTCCACTATTTGATATAGTGTTTTCAAAGTTTTAAGAAAATCAAAGTTTTAAGATATGTTTTTAAAGTTTAAGTCATATTTTGCAAAATGTTTTATATAATTGTAAAGTTAAGTTTAAAGCTATGTTTCAGCAAAGGTTTCTTATTAAGTTTTAAGAAACAATTTGAAATAGTTTTAAAGTCAAGCGTTGAGCAATGTCTCAATTTAAATTATGATAGAAGTCGCAATAGTTTTAAAGAATGTTTTAAAGGATGTAAAGGAAAAAAAATTATTTCAGTATTTTTCTTACTAAGTAAGTAAGATTAATGGTTAAGAAAATTAAGTGACTGTCCGAAAAGGCCGGTCGTCAGATTTAGATTCATACACAAGGAACTGATATATACTACTATTATGGGCATAACCAATGAAGATGCAGTAAACCGTTTTAGGACCTATTCTCATCTTTTTTGGTGTAGGTATTATTATCTTTACAAGACAACTCCACATTCTCAAGTATTTGTAGGAAGGTTTTCTCCCTTTACATAATTCATAAGGGGTTTTGTCTTCTTTCTTTCAATGTACCTTATTTAAAAGGTAATTAGCCAACAAAATGGCTTCCCCCATATGTTCTGTGGCAATCTAGAACTTATCATCACATCCATCATATCTTTTAAGGTACGATTTTTGCTTTTAGCCATACCATTTGATTGAGGAGAATAGGGTGGCATGATCTCGTGAATAATACCATGTTGTACACAAAATTCCCTAAATGATTGTACATATTCACTAACACAGTCACTTCTTAGCATCTTAATTTTCTTATTAAGTTGGTTTTCAACTTCTTGCTTATAGAGAGCAAATTTCTCTATAAGCTATATTTTGTGCTAACATCTATGAAAGTGACAAAATATTTGTTCACACTCTAGCTTGAACAAATTTTAAGTCATAAACATGGTTATGTATCAAATCAAGTGGCTCAATATTCCTCTCAATTGTTTGAAATGAAGTTCTTGTTAGTTTTGCCTCTAAACATGTTTCACACTTATGTTTGGGATCAATATTAAATGCAGGTATATGATCCAAGTTAATTAATCTACAAAAAATATCATAGTTAACATGACCTAGTCTACCATGCCATAAATTAGAAGACTCAAGCACATAAAAGGAAGACCTTTTATTTTTATTGATGGAATTGGGCTTAATAGCCATTACATTCATTTTCCATATCCCATCTTTTATATATCCCTTTTCCACATGCATCCCATGTTTGGGCAAAACTATTTCATCAGCCTTAAAAACTATGTTGAAGTCGTGTGATCTCAACAACGTTCCATAAATAAGATTCTTTCGGATATCAAGCACATACAGCACATTTTGTAGTTTTACTTCCTTGCCTGATGTCATTTTCAAGAATACCATCCCTTGGCCTTTGATCTCAGATGTGGTAGAGTTGCCCACATATAGCTTTTCTCTAGAATCTGATAGTACGAGTTTAGTAAAGGTAGCTCTACCACAGTAAACATGGCATGTGGCCTCAGTGTCTTATTAGACGTGTATGCCCTAAGGAGTAAAAATGTAATATGTTTTTGGAGACATTTTTATCAATAAAGAAATTATTTATTATTTATATACCAAATCTTGTTCTCTTTACATTCATATTTTTTGAATGCATGTTGAGCAAATAAAAGTCTGAGACTGTCATTCCAAACCTTTATGAATTGGGCATATGACGGATAGATTATACGGAAGACACGATTCTTAAGGTCACGGTCTAAATCATAAGATCCGTAATCGAGGGAATAAAGTTAGATGCTTTATTTATGTAAAGATTGTTATGTTGTCAACATCCCTATTGAGAGATGGTTTGTCTTGGCCATCAGAGGTGGACTCTGTGAATAGAAATATTGGCACATTGTCATAGGTGACGATGTGTTGGATCGGGACATAAAGTGAATTAATTTGAATTAATAATTCTGTCTCTGTAAATCACTTCACTTTAAGCAATCATTTGTATTGTATCTTAATCCTGTGATGAATAGTGGGCTCGTTGTCTTGACTTAGGTCTTTTGATGTACCAAAGGGTGACACCTACATTTTAATAGTGATACGTATGTCGGTACATTGGACGCATGACTCTTCATAGCGT